>JBBPLS010000013.1:0-241202 GCA_038089895.1 Boletellus ananas | reverse complement strand
CGTTACTGCGACCGCGAATTCAACTCGGAGGAGGCACGGGAGCAACACGAGAGCGCCAAACATCGCATCGAATGTCGTTACTGCGACCGCGAATTCAACTCGGAGGAGGCACGAGAGCAACACGAGAGCGCCAAACATCGCATCGAATGTCGTTACTGCGGTCGCGAATTCAACTCGGAGGAGGCACGAGAGCAACACGAGAGCGCCAAACATCGCATCGGATGTCGTCACTGCGACCGTGAATTCACCACAGAGCGGGGCCGCGATGCACACGAGGAAACGATGCACCCTACCTTCCAGTGCGAGTTTTGCGAACGCGAGTTCAGCTCCGAAGACGCTCGCCGACAACATGAACGCGCACTTTGTCGAAGGAGATTTGGAGGTTTCCACTGCAGTCGCTCTTTTGCCACACAAGAGGCGCTCTCCCAGCACAAAGAGGACAAGATCCATGTAGAGGTTTCCCAGGAACACGAGAAACCCATGCCACAAATCCAATGCGGCTATTGTTCGACAAAGTTCTTTACCCAGGACGCCAAGAATGAGCACGAACGGTCCTGTGGTCGTACCCCTGCCAACTGCGACCAGTATCCTGCAGTGGCATCATCTAATCGTCCGTCTCTGCGCCTTGGGGTGCTGTCGTTGGATAAACGACCATCGACAGACACTGTCGAGGAGTCGTTTACGACTCCTGCTGTGACCCCAGGCGCTGATAAAGAATCAGAGTCAACCACTTCTCCATCCCATTCGTCAGATTCGACATTGGACGGGGGAGAATTGTTTCATTCGACAAGCGGGATTTTGTCCACGGGCACAACCAGTGAGGCTGCTACCACCGAGCAGCCCTCTACCTGCACGTGTGCACGTGAGGATAGTACCTGCTCGATATGCCAACGGGCTCCCCCACCGCCAAGCACCGCCGGGCCTGTGCCAGGCGACGCGGGCAACCTTGTCTCTGTTGATGACCATAATCAGGATGATTCCGCGGGCCATCACGACGCTGTCTTTCAGTGTACACCTTGCTTCATGTTTTTTGGAACTGCAGAGGCGTTGCGGGATCATGTTTGTGCTTCTCGCACAGCCATGTTCCGAACCCATTGCCCGATGTGTTACAGTCAATTTGATGACGGGGCATCCCTTCAGCAACACTTGGATGGCCTCGGGTTCACCTGTCAGCTCTGTCTGGTTCGGTGTTGCTCAGAGGAGGTGATACAGGATCACCTGCTCAATCACCCAACGTGCGACAAGTGTGGCAAGTCCTTTGTCGATGGTCTTGCGCTTGGTTCCGTGAGTGTTTACCATGCTTGTAAACATCTCCTCGACGAGTGTTGCCGATAAGTTGCTGATGTCGAGCGTCATCGTTAGCACGTGGAATCGGACCACCCAGCCGTGGTCTGCTGGGATTGCGATGGCATCGTCATCGAGAAGAGCAGCCTCGAGTTGCACTACACGGACTCTCCTGCACATCCCTCATGTGGGCTTTGCGGCCTTGGGACAAAAGATTCGACTGAGATGGATGAGGTTGGTGTGATTACTATGCCATTGGGGTAAACATGTTTCCAACACCCTCTCCACACAGCATGTCAAGCGTGTGCATGCCACACACGCGGAGATTGAAGATCCAGAAGGTGGTGACGGAGATGTTAGTGCTGCGTGCCTGATGATGGTAACTTGGTGTCGTGCTGACGTGTTTTCCACATCAGGCGGGTCCTAGTGCCAGGTCTCCGTCAGCAGAAGAGCAACCCCCCGAAGCGCACCGCGAGGACGCCTCACCACAACTTTCAGAGGGAGTTGACTGTGCGCCGCTGCCACCCATTGTGGAAACTACTGGTCCGTTTGATGGGCCTAGTGACGAATCCTGCAATATGGAATCTACCCTTCCCTCGCTATCTCGGCCACTCACGCTGTCTCGGGTCGACAATGTAAACGAGGCACCCGAAAACACATGCATCATCAACGAAGAAGGCGTCGACGTACGCCAACAACATGCACCACCCTCACCGACGCCATCCGAGCATGGGAGCGGTACAAGCCGGCTACAGCTGCATGTTTCTCAGGTTACTGACAGCGTCCCAGACCATGATAGCGAACCCTCTTCCCTCGCGTCTTCAGCCTCCTCGGAGTTGTTCTCCGACGCGAGCCACTCGATCGTGTTTGTTTCGGCCGACAGTATCCCCGAATATGTGAGGGAAAACCGTGCGATCCTGGTGGCCACTAGCGCGCGTTCGGGTTCGGGTTCGTCGTTGTCGTCTGCCCGTGCTTCCTTGCAGCTCTCGTCGTCGTCGCCCGAGTCTCGAGTAGAGCGTGCGGACGCGGCGGCGTCGAGCACGAGCAGAATGACGGGCAGCGCGACGCAGCACCGTTTGCACTGCCGAATCTGTCTGCGGGATCCATGTGAGGACGTGACGGCGACCATGTGTGGGCATGTGTTTTGTAAACGGTACGTTCCCTGACTCCTCGTCCCCTACCCTTTTTTTTTTGGTACGGTGTGAACGCCAAGCGAATGCTAATCTTGATCGTTTCTCTCTCCGCATGACTTTCTGTAGGTGCATCACGGAGGCTGTCATTGCAAAGTCGGAATGCCCCGTTTGTCGGAGCGCAACGTTGCTCTATTGCCTCTTCAAGCTAGATTTGTCCGTCTAGCAGGGGTTATCGTGTCTGAAGCGCGCCGCCGACGCGGGTTTTTCAAGGGCCGCTGACGGACTCATTGGCCCCGTCCCCTTTTGTTCTTTCTTGTCGCAGAACTATTTTTCCGCATGGACACCACCGTATCATGATCATCATCACCCATGCTCACCCACGTGCTGTATTTCGCTCTGAAACCCCACAGTCAATTGTTACATAAACTACTGTTGCAATAACATACGCAACATTGTCGAGAAATAGGGCACAACCAGCAGAGATCAATTCCGGGTTCGAGACCATCCGATGCCTACGCCTTGAGTGAGTCGCTGACGACGACCTCGGGCTGTGGATCCTTTTCTATCACGCTCTCTTGGCCGGGCGCCTGTGCTTCGTGCCGTTCGCGTCTTTGCTTACCGCGGACCGACTCCCAGCCAAAGACTTGTGTGCGTCCCTGATGAGAAAAAGGCAGTGTTTCAGCCGAGTTGTGTGGGCGATGGGGTGCGGTTAGCATCACCTCTTTGAACTTCATGTGCACGAGGACGGCGATGACAGCGAGCCAGTAAAACACGTACGAGAGCACGCTGCCCACTGTGACGGGAGTCGATTAGGGGGGTAATTTTTAAAAAAAAAGTAAGAACAAGTCCTCACATGTCGCGCTATTCTGCCAGCCAAAGATGGCGTTGAAGACGGACCAGCCACCCGAGGAAGCGTCGCAACAGTCGAGGTGCCATACATTACCGTGGACGTCGTATGACCCGGGGCCGGTACCAATAGTGTCGTCCGAATTGGCACCGACGAGCTTCAAGAACCCGTTTTCTTGGAATGCCCAGATGGCCTTGGAGAAGAGGCCAGCGCCGATGAGCAAAAGAAAGTTGGTCATGCAGATGAGGAAGATCCTAAAGGCTACGAGGGAGCGATGAGAGGGAGGAGGGGAGAGAGGGATCGAGACTTGCTTGTTCGGCTTGCGAATTGATAAATGAGAACGCCACAGACGATGCCGCTGATGATGCCAACGATGGCGGCAATGGGTATGGACGTAGCAGGTTCTGCAAGCGAGACGCCGCCGACAAAGACGACTGCCTCTAGACCTGGAGGGGACGTCAGGCGAGAAGAGATGGAGGGGAGGAGGACATGCCCTCGCGAAGGACGGTGATCATGGGGAGGATGAAGAGGACCCATCTGCTGGTCTTTGCTCCCCTGACGTGTTCTGCAGACGACGGATGAGGCGACAGGGTCGGAAGCAGAAGACCGCTCGCTTACGTTGGCTGTTGAACGTGTTCTGGAGTTTTATGCGCCACTTTGTTCGGGCACTGTCCATTTTGAGCATGGTGACCCCCATGACGAAGATCATGAGGGAGGCGATCAGCTCAAATATGCCTGAAAGCGGGTCAGGGCGGGTGTTACGGAATGGGGCGTCGAGGGACGTGCCTTCCCATAGCTGCTCCGAGGACGACCAGAGGTTCTTGGCCTGAGTGAACCAGACGGCAATGAACGCGCCGCCGATGGCGACTGCAACGACGAAGCCGACGAGCGCGCCAAAGAGGACCTGGAGGACGTCGGGGAGGGGTCCACGGCGGAGGGCGAGGCTCACCTGCAGCTTGAGCTTTCGGAGGATGCGGGGCGTGACGGGGCCCGAGTGGGTGCTCGGGGAGGGGTTGGCGGAGAGGAGGATCTGGTCGACGAGGCTGAGGAGGACGGAGACGATGAGCGCGGCCTCGAGGGACTCGCGGAAGACGACAAAGTAGATGGAGACGGAGAAGAGGTTCTTGGCCATGCGGTCGCACGCGCCTGGGAACGCTTTATCTGATAACTCCTCGCCATCCGATCCGACCCGGGATCTTATCAGATTAAGGCACGTCGTTGCCATGCTGTCAAAACAATAAAATTATCAGATAACATAAATTACGCACGCACCGCCAGCATGAGCGACGATGGCCCGTCTGCTCGCCCTCGCCCTCGCCACGACCGCCCTCGCCGGCGTCCAGGAGCGCTGGTGGACCGTCTCCTACGTCCAGGACGCCAACCCCGACGGCCTGTATGCGCGCCGCGTCATCGGCATCAACAACACCTGGCCGTGCGCATCCCGAGCCCGCCCCGCCGTCCGCGCTGACCCCCCGCAGACCGCCCCCGCTCGCCGTCAACACGTCCGACTCGCTCCTCCTCCACGTCACCAACGCCCTCGACGTGCCGACGACGCTCCACCACCATGGCATGTTCTTCAACTCGACCAGCTGGATGGACGGCGCCCTCCTCGTCACCCAGTGGTACCTCCACACCCTCCTACCCTCGCCCCCACTCACCTCGGTCACAGCGGCATCCCCCCAGGCCAGACCTTTGACTACCTCGTCCCAATCAACTCGTCCGGTCAGCGCGGCACCTTTTGGGCCCATGCCCACTCATACGTACGCACGGCCCCCTGCCGTATCTCCGCCAGGCTCACCTCGCCACAGGGCCAGTATGTCGACGGCTTACGCACTCCCCTCCTCTTGCACCCGTCCAACGAGACATACCAGTACGACGAGGAATTCACCATCCTCCTCGGCGATTGGTACCACCAAGAACACGCTGAGTTACTAGAAAGCTACATCAGCGTGGCCAATCCCGCCGGTGCTGAGCCCGTACCGGGTGATCACACTCGTCCTTGCCTCGTCATCTCCCCTTCTCATGCACCCCCTAGATGCCGGATTGATCTACTTTGCCCAAGATTCGTCGTACTTACCTCCCATCCAGGGAACCTCGCCAGCACCCGTGACGTCTGCGGTAGGCTTCAATGAGAACGCGACGCTACCCTTTGTTGCAGGCCGCACCTACCGCCTCCGGATCATCAACATGTCCGCCTTTGCCTCGTTCTACTTTTGGATCGACGGCCACCAAATGCGCATCATCGAAGCCGATGGGGTACGTTGCCCATCGCCGTCGACCCCGCAGGCTGACCAACATCGCCCATGCAGACGGACGTGCAGGAATACCCGACCGACATGATTAGCATCTCTGTCGCTCAGCGCTACTCCATACTCGTCCAGGCCAGGAACGATTCGTCTTCCAATTGGATGATCCACGCCAACATGGACACCACCATGTTTGACATCGTTCCTCCGACTCTGCAAACAAGTGCGTGCCCTCTGCTCCCTTCCATTCGTCGTCTGACATGTCGGTTAGATGTCACCTCTTCCATATCATACACTTCTGGCGGAAACGTCACTGACCTGGGTCCTGTGCAAACGTACGCCATGACCAACGATACTGCCCTGGTCCCCGTCGACCCGGTCCCGCAACCTGTCGCCTCGCAAACTGTCGGGTTGGAGATCGTCTTCCAAACCATGAATGACGGCACAAACCGTGCAACGCTCAACGGTTACACCTACGACTCCCCGATCGTGCCCGCCATCATATCCGCACTCACCCTCGGTAACAATGCAACGGTCCAAGAGGCATACGGACCGTACAGCATCCTGCTCAACCACCTCGACGTCGTCGACATCCTCGTCAACAACTCGGACACGGGATCGCATCCCTTGTGCGACGGGTTCTTTGCATGCCGCGATGTCGTTGCTGATCCCTTTTTTCTCAGCCACCTGCATGGTCACCAATTTCAGATCGTGCACCGTGCCACACAATACGATTCGGCGGACCCTGCGTTGAACCCTCCCCTGATCGAGGGGCAACCTAATCCGATGCGTCGGGACACTATCACCATCCCAGGCGGCTCGTCCGCAACGCTTCGGGTCGTTGCGAATAATCCTGGAACTTGGATCTTCCACTGTACGTTCCACCGATCGTGTTCGGCGACACAGATGACGCCCACCTTTGGCCAGGTCACATCGAATGGCACCTGGAAGCTGGTCTTGCAGTCCAGTTCATCGAAGCCCCAGACCAGGTGCAAGAGCGAGCTGTGGGAGTAGTCCCATCGTTCCTGTATGAACAGTGTTTGGCGCAGGGCATTCCTGACTCGGGCAACGCCGCCGGTCATGCGTCTGCGACCGACCTGTCCGGGCTGCCCCTGGGACCTTGGCCACAGAAGCTGGGCTGGCTGCCCAAGGGTATTTTGGCCATGACGGGGTGAGCGTGCCTGCTCTCGGGTAGATCGAAACATCTGGCTGATGCGATGCAGGTGTGTGCTCACGGCCGTCATCGGCATGTTGACCGTGGTGTGGTACACGATGGGGATCAAGGACAGCGAGGAGGAGATCGAGGAAGAGGTGATGCGCCGCATGGAGGCCAAGCGAAACCGGCGCTGGTTTGGATTGCTGCCAAGGACGAGCGACTGATCGTCGAGGTGGTTTTCATTACGTAGCGCTGCTGGGCGCGTATTTAGTCGGGTCTAGCCGGCACGTTGGAGACAAAATGTACGGTGGTCCAAAGTTGTTGATGCTGGCGCGCGCTCGATTCCTTGTTCGCTCCGCTGGCATCAGCGCACGCGCCTTGCACTCCATGGCCTCCCCAAACACGCCCGCCTTTGTGCGCATCCGTTTCGTCCCTCGCACCCGTTTGCCCCCCTCACCTGGCCACAGAACAGGGTCCTGTACGAGCCGCTGTCCAAGATCGACCCCGAGGTGCAGAACATCATCGACAAGGAGACCTGGCGGCAGTACACAGGCCTAGAACTCATCGCCTCAGAGGTCTCGCCATCCTTCTTGATCCGCTTTCCACTGAACGCCATCCCGACAGAACCTGACCAGTCGTGCCGCCATCGAGGCCAATGGCTCGATCCTGACCAACAAGTATTCCGAGGGTCTTCCTGGCGCCCGGTACTACGGTGGTAACGAGTGGATCGACGAGCTCGAAAACCTCTGCCGCAAGCGGGCCTTGCAGGCGTTTCACCTCGATCCCGCAAAATGGGGCGTCAACGTCCAGCCGTATTCTGGCAGCGTACGTTCGCCTTGTGATGCGAGTCACTCCGGGACTGATCAACAAAAAAATTGCCTGATTTAGACTGCCAAGTGGGTCGCGTTTCATCGTTTGGCCGAACGTCGCTGACCGGTTCTCAGCTTTGCAGCCCTAACGGCACTGATCCAGCCCCAGGACCGGCTCATGGGTCTAGGTCTGCCCGACGGTGGACACCTCACCCATGGCTACTATGTGTGTTTGCGAATCATTCCTGCTTGCCATGGCGGCTCACGTGTCTTTTGCAGACCGCGAAGAAGAAGATGACCGCGTCGTCGATCTATTTCCAGTCTTTCCCTTATGGTCTCGACCCCTCGACGCAGCTCATCGATTACGCAGCCCTGGACAAACAGGCCAAGATTTTCAAGCCCCGCTTGATCATCTGTGGTGCTTCTGCCTACCCGCGCGACTGGGACTATGCTGCGCTCAGGGCCATTTGCGACAAGGAGGGTGCTTATCTCATGGCCGACATTGCTCACACGAGTGGTTTGATCGCGGCGCAGGAGCTGGACAGCCCGTTCAACCATTGCGACGTCGTCACCACCACTACGTGAGTGCCCGCGTGCTTCGATCTCGCGTCCAAGGCTAGGCGCTGACCGGACCCAGCCACAAGACTCTCCGTGGCCCGCGAGCAGGTCTCGTCTTCTTCAGGAGAGACGGCCAAAACTACCAGGACCTCGAAAAGCGTGTCAACGAGGCCGTCTTCCCTGCATGTCAAGGTGGTCCCCATAATCACGTTTGTCTGTTTTCCTTGTGCTGGCTACTTGTCTTGATGTTCCTTTTCCATGCAGGCGATCGCTTCCGTCGCGACCGCGCTCCTCCAGGTTTCCCAGCCCGAGTGGAAGCAGTATGCGCGCCAGGTCATTTCCAACGCGAGGACGCTCGCCAACAGTCTCAAAGCACATGGCTACAAGCTGCAGACCGGCGGTACCGACAACCACCTCGTTCTTTGGGACCTCCGGCCCATTGGACTGACTGGTAGCAAGGTCGAGAAAATATGTGACCTTGTTGGCATTACCATCAACAGTACGTTTGTTGTTCGCATGTCTGACGTCGTTTGTCGATCGTGTCTCTTTCTCAATCCTCTAGAAAACGCTGTTTCTGGGGACACCTCTGCCCAGACCCCTGGTGGCATTCGCCTCGGTACTGCTGCGATAACGTCACGTGACCTGGTGGACGAAGACGTCAAGGTCGTTGCCGATTTCTTGCACCGCGCGGTCCAGCTCGCACTCGCCCTGCAGAAAGAAGCCGGTTCGAAGCTACTCAAGGACTTTGTCCGGGTGGCCACCACCGGGGACGGGGCAGGGGTAAAGGCAGTTGTGGACTTGCGTGAGCAGGTCGTTTCGTTCGCTACCAAGTGGCCACTGCCCGGCGTCGACGCGTCGACCCTCAAGCCACCCGCGGGCTTGAAGGAGGGCCATTAGAAGAGGGTTCGGGTTTCGTATACATGAAACAATCCCTGGCGGAGCCGTCATCCGAGAGTGACGACGAAGATTCAACGATCACGAAGCGGATTGTCGATTTTTTGGGGCGTTCAACATTGTCCAGCAGAAACTACACCAGTGTATCATCTTTATTCGTACCTTTGTTGCGCGGTCCCCGGTGAATTGGTGGTTCTGATTGAAAGCAGTGATATTGGACGACCTGTTGCCGACGCGTCGGTAAATCTTGTATGGATGAATTCGACCACCTCCGCGAACCGACGAGGCACGTTTCGCTGAATGGGCCACCGAGACCCGCCAGCAGTTCTCCAGGCTCCTGCACAGCCTAGTAACGCATTCGCATGGTATGTAATTGTTGCCCAGGCTAGGCCAAAGTTACACATGCCGTGACCCAGGGAAACTTGACATACGGAATCGAACGAAGGCGTTCCTGTGCCAGTAGAATCTGGGAGATACTATTTAGAACGGGCGCGGCGTTTCATGCGTCTTCGAGGGGCATTTATTTCGGTTCGGGGAACTGCCAGTGGCACTACGCTCACCGAGCCCCCCCCGCACATGCCATCGGACCTCGGCGACCTGCTATGTTGGTCTCCCACTCTGAAGAGTGAGTCCGTCTTTGCAGGGCGCTGGCCGTGGTTTCCCTTTTGATTGGCCTTCCAGTCATTGCATGCGCGTTCCATGGCGTAGCGATCGCATGCACCGTATTCAGGCTCATGTACCGCTGGTGCACGGCTCGCTTCTGGTGGGAAGACGGCTGGGCCGCGTTCGCGCTCGCGGTCGACGTCCCGTGTCTGGTGTCTGCCTCGCTGGAGGCGCCCACGTCAGGTAAGGCGCCATGACAGTCTGACAGATGCACCCCACGACGTCACTAACCGGGGGCGATCTCTTTTGACGCGCCGGATCCGTCGTGCACAAACCAGTTCAGGGAATGATGCCGCCCATCAATAGGATTACGGGTTGGATTGCGGCTCTGGGGTTCACGACTGTGCTCTGGTACGGATCTGTTTGCAGTTCCCTTTGTTTTGCTCGGCAAGACAAGAAACAAAACTGACGCTAACGGATTCCCGCAGGTCCTGTCGAACAAGCATCCTGTTCTCCATCATCCGCGTCGCGAACCCCTCTCGACCACTCCGCCGCGTCGCATACCTCGTCGGCTGTTCCTTCTTCGTCATGTGGGTCGCGTTGATGACCCAGAAAGGCCGGATTTGCCAGGATACCTGCGTGATGGGCGCTTCGGTGGGCCTCTCTCAGCTCCTAAGTCCGTCCCCCGCGTCCATCCTTGCGGGCATGTCGCCCTCTCCCGATCCTCATCTCGTTTCGTTTTCTCAGCAAACGTGGTGGCCGACACGGTCCTCGTCGGATTGCCCGTCTGGTTTTTTCGGCGGACACGGATCACGCGACGGCAGCGGATCATGTTGTTTCCGGTCTACTTTGCGTCGCTGCTGATCACCGTGGTCACGATCTTTCACTCCGTCGTGCTTTTCACGGTGCAGTCGAGCGGGATCATCCTCATCGGTCATGTCAAGGCAAGTCGTGTGCTATCCCGTTCATTCCTTTTCCTCGGCGCACCCCCCCCCCCCCCAAAAAAAAAAAGGGGGGGGGGGGGGAAGGGAAAGATCAGAGAAGGAAGAGGCGAGGATCAGAGAAAGCAAAGGGGCAAGAGACCGTGCGCACGAATTCGAACACATCCTCTTGTTCCTTCGCGTCTGGCACGTTATCCACATGCTCACGGCGTCGCACGCACCAGACCGCGCTCTCGCTCATCGTATGCAACCTCTTGGTGATCGTGACGTTCATGTACCGCGTCTGTCGCCGGCGGGGCGGCATAGCAGGCGATGATCTCGATACGGCGATGGAGATCATCTCGCTCACGAACGTGGATCTGGACACGGGTTTCGCGACGGAGAGCGCCGCGGCAGCCAGTTCGGACAGCAAGCAGACGTCCGTGCTGGTGGTGGATGGGCCCGAGGACCCAGAGGTAGCGTCGATCTCTGAGCGGTCCATCTCGACGGTTTAGATCCAGATGAGAAATTCGCCATCGGTTTTGCACGGGGTCTAGGGGCCAAATTTTCATCGGGACATTTCCGCTCTCGTGTTCGTTCTGGATGCGTCACCGTTCTCGCTGTAATACCAATAGATATAACCTGGTGTATGTATATGTATGACATTTCTAGTGATGTACAAATAGTGTGCATGGCAGGACTGTAATCAATCAAAGCTCTAAGCATGACCGTTTCAAATGGTCGCTACACTCAATGTAGCCCGGCCGAACGGGACAACGTATACCGCCATCCCATAAACCGGTCGAACCTAACATCCCAGTAATTGCGAAGCCCAACCCTCTGGGGATACGTCAAGGATACCTGTGAAAAAGCAGCCTGGACAAACTCACGCCACATTCGGTCCGTGTTTGCTGTGGGTATTGTGGGTGCCCCGATTGATAACATGTCCCGTCGTTCCTCAGGTCGGATATGTAGTGGTAACTGGCCGGCCCTGCCGACCCGAACGGTACCTGACAATGCCACGGTCGGCCGCAGCCACCTTGGCAACCAAGCCGCGCGAACGTACCCAATCAACGTCGTCACCGTTCTTCCTGCACGATGACGTCCTCCCCAGTCCCCCCTCTTGCTGTCCCGAGGATGGCGTCGGAACGTTCTGCCGCCACCGGGCTCGGGGACCTAAACGACCACGTGGACGACCGCGTTGCGTCGCATGAGCTGACGGAGAACGACGCGCCCTTGCTCGTCACTTCATCCCAGCTTGAGCCAGCCTGGCTGAGCTCGACCGTCGTCAACTCGACGTCATCCTGGCTCTTCGCAGCGCTGGATCCCTCGGATTCGAGGCTATGGCCGCCCCCGCGTAGGACGCGACAGACAAAGATGACGATGACGAACAGATTGCAGACAACCGTCGAGAGCGCGCTCTATCGGAGAAAACGTCAAAAAACCCCAAGTTGAAGAGTCCGGAAAAGGGAGTGCCATCGCGCGTGGCCGCCACTGGATAGCGCGCAAAAAAAAAAAAAAAAAGTGCCGAGCGAAGCGGATGCTCACCTTGACGTGTGTGAGAATGACAGTTTCCGACGTGACGGGCTTGAACAAGACGGTCGCGTGTACGATTGTGACGACATTGATGACCATGGTCGTAGAGAACGTGACGAGGATGAGTGTTTTGCGCTTCTGACAGAGTTTTACGTTGTACAAAAACAGGGCTGGCAGCATGGTCAAGAGCAAGTCAGCGAGAGTGTCCGCTAAGAACGGGGTGTAGAAAGAAGAGAAGGTTACTTCATGAAGAGTAGCAATAAATGCCTGCGCTCACTGGCTGTCTGAACGATTGCGATCGCAATGGTGAGTCTGCACGGGAGGTGAACGCAAGTCTCCACCCGTTGAACGATCGAACAGATCCACATCACTCCGAACGCGAGCCCGACGCAAATGGCGATGCGTTTCAATACAGCCTGCGGTTGACAGACGCGTACAATGGCCGTAAGGATACTGAGCCTCGATGCCCTACCATAATGTTGAGCTGTGGCAAGGTCGCTTTAACACAGGGTGCAGACGAGACTCACCACATTATGATGGGAAACGCACAGAAATCAATCCACTGGCCAATAAATGCCCTGAAGTGAGGATAGTTGCCTGAAACGAGTATGCTCATGTGAGTTTGTGCCGAAGCCGCGAGTCAATGCAACGGTAGTCTCACTGCCAGGGGTGGGTCGTTCGAGGACAATGGAAACCACACTCGCCATGTTTGCAAGGAGGGCGACGACAGCCCATGCATCGTCCCACCACACAGCGGCCAAAGACCATCTGTACCAGAGCCTGAATGTGGTGGAGAGCACTGCCAGGCTGTGAAAGGATCCTGCGGTTGCTGTGAGGTATGAGGAACGGCCTGGACCATGACGAGACAGAAAAACTCACCAGCAGTGGTCGTCCAGCCTCGCGTATGGGCGTACAGCACCATTGTCAGCTGCAAGCCCGGGACGACCTGCAGCGCTTAACCGCTACATCTTTGTACGTGCGAACCGCAAGGGCAACGCGTTAGTCACACAGACAGGGTCGGAACCTCGTGCTGAATCGCTCACGCTCATGTGTGACGTACTCTATTTGCTACCTGCGATGCAGCACGACAAGGTCTGGTGAAACACAGATTCCTGGAATGACCGGTCAGCGAGCCGTTTCAGTGTCCATGATCCGTTTTTCCTACGAGCCCTGCCCAGCCAACCCTACATCCCTGCCGGAAGATTCCCCCTTTGTGCGTCGCACACGGTGACGCCCGAGGGACACGGCCGTGGGAGAGGGAGAGCGTTGACGATAAATTTTCAGCCTGCCCGGACCATCGTGGAGGTTGTATGTACTGTGTTGACCCACGCCTCTGGTAGAGCGTTGTGACCCGGCAACGTCTGTACATAATCCCGGTTCACCAAATCCTACACTCGCTGCAACTACGGTTATACACCAGAGATACGAGATCCAGACCCAGCTTATTGACACTCGTCTGCCCTTTCCGTGTCCACCTGTGGTGTGACTATGGTTATAGATCCGGAGACCTTGGATCGATTATCAGGAAAACGACCAATAGACGACTCCGTTCTTGATGACGATGACTGTCCCCCGCTCGTCACCAGACCGGTCGAGCCCACCCAGTTGGGGTCGACTGTCGTGAACTCGACCTTGTTCGTCGTTGGGACGGTGTCCGCGTCGCTCTTTTGCAGGATGCGGTAGACAAAGGTGACGATGACGAGCAGATTGCACACGATCAATGAGCATGCCAATTTGACGTGTTCAAAGACGATCGAACCCGATGTGAGATCAGCAGGTCGGGAAAATATGACTACCTCTATGACGGTGACGACGGTGATAACGACGGTGGCCGAAAACGTGGAGGATATCAGAACCTTGCGTTTTAGATCGAGCCTCAGGCCATGCAAGAACCAGATCGGAATCGCGCACAGGAGCACGTCCATGACACAGTCCGCTGACACCGTAAATGGTAAACACCGACAGAGGACATCAGTGAACGTCGGACACGCACCCGTAGTCTGGATGATGAGCGTCCCCCTCGTCATGAGACATGCACGTGCAATGCAGAGACGCAATCGTGTGGCGAGTATCGCAAGCCCTATGAACCCGAAGAAGATACCGGTGCCAACGGCAATGCGTTTCTGGATGCCCTCGGGACGCGACACGCGCACTATTGAGGCCAAGATACTTATCCTTGCTGCCCTGAAATTCGTTGAGACGTCAAACATTGTCAGCTCGCGCGTGCTAACGACCCGGCCGAGGAACGCACCACATCAGTATCGCATACGCCAAGGAAAAAACCCAGTTTCCGACTTTAAAGAGTTGGGGGAGATCGGCTGACCGTTCGTTCGTCAGCGGTGGGTGGCGGTGGATGGTTCAATAAAGGCCATACCGTTGGGGATTGGCCGCTCGAGCACTGTAACAATCAGGCAGGCAACGTCTGCCAATAACGCTATTGAAACCCAGGCATCATCCCACCACAGTCGGACCGTATGCCACCTGTACCAGAGTCTGAAGAAGGTGGAGAGTATCGCCACGCTATGAAAAGACGCCGAGACGGCTGTGGATGTTATCCTAGTAGTTCGTCATCCATGCCTTCCGACGACGAAGAATATTACCGATCAACGTCCAACTCCAGCTAGGAAACATTGCGCTGGACGGGTGTCTGGAGAACCTCCAGCTTTATGCGGGTGCAGGGTAGCAGACGACATGGTCTTTAAGCACAGGGTGGACATGGGAGCACTGGTTGGCGGCTCAAACTTTAGACACAGCGCACGTGGCTCGCTATCATACGTGTAGGCACCCATGACGAGCGCTGTCTTCAGGAGTCCAGGCACTGAGCTCGTCCCGTGAGTTATACGACTTGGCCGGCTCTGAGAGGTCTCCCCAGCTCCTCTTGCTGTCCACACGTGGCCCGTTCCAGAGAGCCGTGAACTTTGACGAGCACACTCGAGGCAGAACCGAACGAGATCGCCTGGTCCACTGGCTAGCCGACGACATGGCAGGCGCGCCAAGGTCAGGTTGTGGTTTCACCACTGGCCCTTCCGTCGTTCTCACTGAAGATTACGGGGAATGAGATAAGAACGCCACTCGCGATTGCCAGTCCCTTACGTCGTCGTTACTATGAGAATGACATCGGCCAAGGATGCCAACCTAGTACACGCACCTTTCCACCGCATGCACTTTCAGTACCAGATGCTAAACATGAAGCGTATCGCCACGCCGTGGAAGGACGGAAACAACCAACTTGAAGCTCAGTATAACGCTCCGTCAGCAAATCGAAAAATCGCTAATCAATCTCTCCCTTCAAAGGCACATTGTGTAGAGCCGGTGTCAGATTCAGCACTCTTCAATGCTGTCAACTTTATCCACACCTCTTTGATGGAGGACATTGCCACTATGTATTATATATCATATTCGGGCATCGGGATTGGGCTGGGGAAGCACTTATACGTGAATGACACCGAAGCGGAAAACACCCGGATCGCCACCCGCTACACATACCTATAGTCGATACACCCAATCTACTGGGGCCTCTGAGTCACTAGCAAAAGCATTCTCCTATGACCGAAATTGGAACGAGGCACATGAGGGAGTGGGCCTTATCGCAGGCTCGCCCAGCCTCCACGACCCGGTAGACTCGCGTAACAATCATATCAAGAGGTTTATGTGTCAACAAGGGATTGCGCTGGCACTGTCATAAAAAGGCTGTATTTTTTTTCTAAATTGACTCGGTGCTTGTCTTTGATATGTCTCCGCCTGCCAGACGCAATGACAAAATGGAACAATACCGTAACTTTTGAATTCATCAGTCGTAATCTGACGCCATCATACCCATCGGGCATTCAGAGATCATGTCAGGTTGTTGCGGTTCACCCCTGCGGCGCCGACAGCCCGCCGTTACTATTGGGAGTCAACGATAATTTAAAGTTTTGGTAAGACTTTTTTGAGACTCATAGCTGGACCTACGTGATGAAAGCTACTTTGAGGTCGCGCTGGTCTAAAGCTGTTGACTGGTTTGGGAACGCAGACTATAGATCAAAATACTTGGTCCGCTCTTCAGTTGTGCACACGGACTCGTGACACCACCAAACATGGGTAGAGGAAGCTCGCCATGCGCGCAAAAGAGAGAAGCCGGTTAGCGGAATAAGATGGTAGCAAAAGTTAGTTGTGATAACCCTCCTCTCTATATGGGTCAGGGTGGATTTCCAGCCGTGCTAGAGTAGTTCGTCGCCGTCAAAGTTGGAAGCACCTTTGGTGATTCTGAATGGCCGGGTGGAGGCAAAGCTTCTCCCTGGTGGAGGGCTATTGGAGGTCCTGATTTGGGTGATATTACTAAACGACATGCAAAATACGTGGGCTCCGAATACTACCTTTATTGTATTAGACTTGTGCACATTTTTCGGTAACTCACCTGAGACCATTGAAAAGCTTAACTTTTGTCTTGTTCAGGAGTGACACATGGGTGTCCCCACACCTGGTCTGAGCCACGTCAGGGAACGGCGTTGCCAAGCGTCTTCACTTTATGTACACAAAGTCGTACCTAGAATTCCAGTGTATTTGGGACACCTGTGCCTCGAGAAGTCTCATCACTAGCTTGAAGTCCCTACAGCCTCCATCTATGCACAGGAACTCGAGATGGGATGAATGGAGGCTGTCGACAAGGGGGGCGAATGCGAAAGGCTTCCCAGAGTCAATTGCTCAGGGATGATAGTAGTGAACTGGACGGGCTCACTTTTGGTGTGGGCTCTGTCACCACCCATATCTGTCTTGTTGCAGAGCCGGTGTATGAACGTCACCATGACGAGGAGGTTGCAGATAAGAAGTGCAAGTGCTGCCTGGTGGTACAGTGAGTCGACGGGACAGATTGGCGGTGACGTGGAGCGTCACCTTGATGTAGACGATCAAAATACTTCTGCTGGACGGAGGGAAGAAGAGAGAGATGGAATGTGCTATCGAGACAATAGTGATACAGATCGAAGAAGTAAACGATGAGACGAGTAGCAAGCACTGGCTCCGCGATATCTTCATGCCTTCTAGGAAGAAAATCGGCATGACCATGAGTACAATGTCGGAAATCACATCGGCTGAGGAAAATTTATTCGCACGCCTGCGTGAACCGGGAGTGAGGGACGTACTGGTCAACTGAGAAATTGCAACACCATGCGTCATGTTGCAAGAGTTTGCATTACAGACATACAACTTCTGAGCAAGCACGGCAATCCACATCAGACCAAAAAAGACCGCGGCAGCATAAGACGCGCGCCGGACGCCTGCATGAGGGTCTGTGATTCGGATTACCATAGCTATCATGCTCAAGCGTGCTTCCCTGCGACACATTCAATATCGACGGGAAGGGTGGTGGCATGGAGAGAGACACACCAGGGGACAGAGGTCACAGTACAGATTGCTACAAAATTGAGAACGACGTCGGAATTGGAAAGACGTGCTGATTGTCGGCCAAACAGTCAATGGTCGTAGTCGAGGGGTGAAATGGAGGGCATACATGACGCTGGTTGCTGCAGCCAGGAGCAGACGAGACAGCCGACATCAGTGGCAAGGGCAGGCAAAGCCCATGTGTCCTCCCAACCAAAGCGAGAGATGTGCCAGCGGTAGGATGACCTAAAGACGCCGGAGCTGATGGCGAGGGCGTGAAGGCAGCAAGAAATCACTGCGTGTGGGAAGCTTGTGAAGAAGAAGTTGAGGCAGGCGACGATAACGAACCTTTGGAATCCAGTGGCCAAGGTTGCCCGGGTGCTGGCATGAGGCGATGTCAGCTGCGCATGCGACCCGGTTTAAGTGGGAGGCCCATTGTCGAGGCTTGCACGTCAGGGCTATCGATGATGACCTGCAAAGAGTCGAGAGGCGTGGGAAAGCACCATTTCTGGCGTCGCATCGATCCGAGGATGTGCCCGTGGGGCGATAAGAGAGGCGGTCGGGCGCGCACCCACTCTTCGACTTTTCGACCCACGATCTGTGGGATCCGTCGCCCGCGCGAGGCTGTCGCAGAGCGGTGTCGAGCGCATCTCATGGTACGGTGTCGCTGTGAGTCCTGCTTGAGCCTGTTCCTGTCCCTGCTCACTTGCCCTGCCCCGGTGTCGAAGGTCGTCCTGATGCAGTTCCGTCGAGTTCGCCGTCGACCTCGTGACTGCCTTATGTCATCCTGCGCTTGCTGCGCGGATAGAGAATCCGGTTTCACCCTGCATCACGTGACTGGCCGTATGGCGTAGTTTCCGCTTTGAGCAAAACGACTTGGATTTCTGCCCCATGACCGAGATCGATGAGGCAAAGAGAGTACAAGTACGACAGCCGTGCTTGCGCCTCCTCTCCCCCAGTCCACTATGATCCCTGATCGCTCGCAGGTCGCCCTCCACCATCCCTCCCTCAACACCACCTTCCACGGCGTCCAGCACGCCCTCTCCTCCCCTCTCCTCTCCGTTCATCAGTTCCGTGGCATCAAATACGCCTTCGTGCCAGCACGTTTTCGCCAGTCCGTCCTCTGCGAGGCGTACCCTCCCTCGGTCGATGCAACCAAGTTTGGGTATGCTCCCATCTCGCGTCCTTGCTCCCCCTTTCCTCACGTCCCCTCAGTCCCATCTGCCCCCAGCCAAACCAGAGGAGCCTCGAAGAAGAGCTCCTTGGTCTCCCAGACACGGATATCCCCCGACAAGTACTCGCACAGGACGAGTTTGAATGCCTTAATTTAAACATCACCACACCGGCGCATCAGAACTCACATTCGCGACTGCCCGTCATGCTTTGGGTGCATGGGTTGGTCCTCCCCCCTCCACGTGTTTCTTCCGACTTATTCCGTCAGGGGTGGTCAACACGGCTGTGGTTCCAGCTGGGTCTACGACGGCGGCCCACTCGTCGCTACGAGCGTGCGCATAGGTAAACCGATCGTCCTCGTTAATTTCAAGTACGTCCCCGTCTTTACGTCTTGATCCAAACCCATACCCACGTTACACAGCTACCGTATGGGCTTCTTTGGCTGCGCCGCGAGCCCTAAGCTTGCCGACGATAACCGTGCAACAGGTGATCAAGGTGCTGGTAATTACGGTCCGTCGCATCCTCGTCTTGCCTTTTGCAGTTCATCATATTACCTCAGGCCTACGTGATCAGCGTCGTGCCCTCGAGTGGGTCAGTCGATTCATCGCCGATTTCGGTGGTGATCCTTCAAACGTGACCATCTTTGGCTCTGGCTCTGGCGCCGCAGACATCATCAGCCACCTGTATTCCAATCTCAACAAGTCTAATCCCCTCTTCTCGCGTGCCATCGTGCAGAGCGCCATTGTCGAGAACAACGTGCCCGACGTTGCCACTGCAGGCTGGCTCCTCTCTCGAGCCCTTTCTCCACTCGGAATCTCCACTCTTGATCAGCTCCGCAACGTTCGTGCAGAAGTGCTCGCAGAGCTCCATTGCCCTCTACGTGCCGTGGATGACGGTCTCTTCTTCCGTCCCGGCTGGCGAGAGTCCCTTTTCCCACCTGTGGAAAGTGAAGAGACCGATGGTCGCTCCCGCCACAGTCTTGCTGCCCACCTATTAGGGGTTCGCAAGGGTGGAAGCAGGAGTCCACACCCACAGGGCCGTATGGGACCACCGACTTCCATTCCCGGTCTTCAACCGCTCATCATTGGTGATTGTGCATGTGACTCTGATCTTTGGAGTACCCAAGTTTCCCGCTGGGCAGCATCCGGTGTCGTCCGTCGGCTTCGTGCCATTTGCCAATCCCTGGGCAAGGCTACCGCCCTTCTCAACGCGTATGATATCGCACCCCACACGAGTTACGAGCTTTCCGACCGGATACTAGAGCTGGTCGAAGACGCCCACATCGCTTGGCCCACAGAGTGCGTCGTGCAGGCTGCCAAGAGGGGTGGGCGTCCTGTGTGGCGTTATGTCTTCGACCAAGAAGGCCCTGCTCGCGGTGTTCCCCATCACGCAGCTGACCTCATTTACCTGTTTGACAATGTCCCGCTGCCCCTTTCGCCAGCCACCTCGCCTCTGTCGTTTGAAGCTGACGAGCCGCTTCCGTCGCTGCCTTCCTCTGGGTCATCCGGTGGTGGTATCTCTGACATGCTTGTCTCCCACTCGCGCACCTTGGACGACATCGAGATGATGGATGAGGATGCATTCGAATACAGTCCTCCCACTCGACCCCGGGGAGGGTGGCCTCATCCGGTGGTCGACGAATGGTCCTACGGACGCGTTCGCGACGCTATCCAGTCGCGTTGGATTTCATTCGCGTGGGGAGAACGACCATGGGACAATGCGCATGGCAAGATCTACGTATTCGGGCCGGAAGGCGAGATTGGCGAGCGTTCTGCGGGCGTGTTTGAAGGTAGGCGAAGACGTAAGATCTGGGAAGAGGTGCTACGGCCTCTAGGAGCGGCGCTCGTCCACAAGGTGGCACACGAGCTGGGCAACGGACCCGTCGGAGGGTCTCGGTGATCGTCTCCATACGCCAGCCTGGAAGGCAAGCGATTCAAAAGCGCGTTTGCGCAGTGTTATACTTATCTCTCCCTGGTGGTCATGTTTCTTATGGGCTTTTTTGCTGGGCCAATGCTGCACGGCGGTCTACTCGTCCGCTGCAGCTTGGTAGTTCTTGCGCTGGTTCATCTAGTTTCATTCAAGCACTCGTTCATCACCGTCATCCCCTATGTTATGTCTTTTTTTGGGTATATTTTATTCTCTGCACGCTCTCGCATACATTGCCATTCAAGCATATAATATCGCATGTTTAACTTCTGAGCTGGGCTGTGTCGTAGTGTATCTTGCAGGTGTGTAAACCCGATCCGGTTAGCATGGCTGTGCTCATCTCCGCTCGGGACGAGCGGATTGTCGGAGACGACCGCCGCCGCATCTGCCCGCACCAACCGGCGATTTCCATTCCGTCCGATCCATCGATCGCATCTCGCACGGAACCCCGGCAGCGCAGGCAAGACTGGTCAGGCAGAGGCAAGGCGGGGCGCGGCCTCGGCCAACTCGCCTGTATGGAAACCAGCACCGAAGGAAAGAAGCGCCACGGTCGTGGCTGTCGTGTCCGTTCGCCACCGCCCCGGCACCACGGGCAAGCGCGTCCTCCGACACGTCGAGATGGCACGGAACAAGCCTGCGCGCGCAGTCGCCGCCCCTGGACTAGAGCCCGCAGCGACGGTCCACTGCCACGGACCGTTTCATTCCGGACCTGGCCCGGGGCGTGCATTTTCGCCGCGCGAAGTCCCGGGGAAAAGGAAGGCGAGAAGTCGGGGCCCATGGGACGTGGAACGGGAACACAGCCCCAGCGTTCGAGAACGATCTCTGGGTTCGCGCCAGGTCCGGGCGCAGTGTCAGGTACGTACGAATGGCGACCTCGTCTGCTCTGTATAGCGTACGATCCCGTATGATCGTGTGCGCGCAAAACGACGCCGGCCGGGGGCGCGTCTCGGCATTGGATTGTACCTGGATCCGTCATTCGGCGGGTCAAAGCGGAAGCGAGGAGAGGTAAAGTAGGGAGCGAGGGACGGGTCCAAGACATGTTCCGCCTCGATGGCACTACCTCGAAAGGCATCGTCGATCATCAAGACGCGCAAAGTCTCCCACCACATCCAAAATAACCGCATGATGCACATAAATGCATTTGCATAGCGAAGGAATACAATAATGATACATTTATGTATCCCGACAGAAAGCAACCTGATCTAATCCAGCGGGCTGTGTTCACCATGCGGTACCTCTCAGAGGCAACCGACAGCAAACGTTGCATCCAATTCAGAACCGGGTAACCATCCATCCATCCGACACCAGGACGAACGAGCGTCGAGCTAATAAACAGACGCGAGTTCAACCCGCATCATGTTCTAATCATGTCTAAAGCGAGCCGATAACCATCAGTGAGCGGTAAAGTCGAAAGAGGGTGGGACGAGTGAGTGCGAGTTGTTCTTCATCAGCCCATTGCCGTGACGATGGCGTTCTTAAGGTCGTCGTTGTAATCGCCACCAGCCTCGTATATCGCGAAGCCAGCCAGACCAGTCTGCTGGATATACTGTCCCTTGGCAGCTACACCGGACGTCAACGACGCCGATCAAGGTCAGGATCACAAGACTTACTAAACGATTGGGGGTCGTCATAAGAGACCAAGACGGAGGTGGAGGGGTTGTAAACAAACGGCTGCCACAAAAGGTCCATCAAACGTTGAACGCCCCGTGATGAACAAGGACAAACCGTTTGGCTGCACTCGTCATACCGACCAACCATTCCATGAGCAGGGGATCCGTCCGAGTTGATAAAACCGTTTTCCACCAGTGCCCAGTAATGCTGGATACCCGAGTTGCCATTCCCAACAGGAGGGTTGCCACAAACGTCAGAGGCGGTCGAGGCCGGGTCCCACGAGTCTCCCGCAGGGATGTTCGTCTTGTCAAACGCGGTGTAGATGTTGAGTGAGTCCCCAGTGACGGCAACAGAAGACTGAACGGTGAAGCTGTGTCCGTACGATGCGACACCAAGCACAATCTTGTTGGCGGGGAAATTAGCCTTGGTCCACGCAGAAATGGCAGAGACAGCGGAGCCCTGTTGATTGCTGGTCGAAGCACAGGTATCGTTCAAGGGAGAGTTGGGACCAGTGACGCTGCTGAAAGTTCCGTAGACGTCATAGTTCATGATCTCTGCAAGTCAGATGAGTAGGAAGCAAACGGTCGAAAAAGGAAAACGTGCCAATCCAGTCGAGAGCGCTGGCGTAGGAAGAGACGTCGGTTAGTGCAGTGCCATCAGGGCCATCCCACGGGCGGTCACTGGTTGCAGCAGAGAGGGTGAGATTAGAGGCGACCTGGCGCATCTCCTGGAGGAAAGAGAGGAAGTTGGCGGAATCGTCGGGGCTGACAATGTTACAGCCGATAGCCTGCCTGCCAGGATACTCCCAACTAGTGACGGATGAGCGAGATGGCGGGGAAAAGGGGAGATCGACGCACTCAAAGTCAAGACCGGTGAAACCATGCTGATGGGCATATTGGGCAAGCGAGTTGGCGAGAGTGCTCCGATTCTGGGCGGTGGCAACCGAGGACGACCAGTAGATGCTACCGTCCCAACCACCGACGGTCAAGATAGGCTTGACGTTCTGATGGCGACTTGTGAGCGGAGACAGTCCACCGAAAGAGAGGGAGCACTCACGTTGGCCTGGGCGGCAGACACAAACTCTTGCACTGTGGACTCGTCTACGTTGACCTCGATGGTACCGCTAGAGGAGGGCTGGCCACTACATGGATGGTCAACGTGCGGGTGTGGGAACGCGAAGACGGATGGCTTACGCAAAGAAAGCCATGTGTGTGTAGTGGCCCCAGGAGATGTTGGACACGGGAGATTGGGCACGCCAATTGGCCCACCAAGCCATGGCGACCTTGCCATTGGTGCCGGCACCTGTGGACGAGCCACCCGAGGAAGGGTTGGAGGCGGACGACGGGGACGATGGGGCGGCGGAAGCAGAACCGGTGGAAGGAAGCCTGACCGAGCAGGTGGGGGCGGCGAACGCGAGGGGCAAGGCGGACAAAAGGGAGAGTGAGGCGAAGAACATGGCGCAGGGAAGGACCGTGGGGGGAAGGAGTGAGGACAGCAGGCGTGTGTTGGGCCCTTAAGTAGCCGAAAATTGCATGGCAACAATGGACTGCATAAAATTGGACACAAACGGTTGCATGCGCTTTTGTTCTCCGCTGCATTGTGTGCGCACCCGCACCGGATCAAATTAAGATAGTCTAGTCCTCGTCGCGTTCATCCCCGTCGGGCACGCCGAACACGCCCAACTCACCGTCCATCCGCCCCACTCCGCCCGAGGCCGATCCGCGCCGCGAGCCGTCGTGCCTGCCTCGCCTCGACCGTCCGTGAGCGCACCAGCGCGACACCCAGCGCGACGGCCGCAAACACCAGGTTGCACGCCAGGAACTCGTAAAAGTCTGCCCGCTCTTTCGCGACGACCCGTCCACAGGACTGCCATGCCGGCGTCTCCCCCCTTGCCGGCACGGTCAACGGGGTCGCTGTGGGATATGGCTTCCATGACGGTATGGGCTCCACGGGTGCCGTCGTCCCGTTGGCGGAACAGTGCATGAGGCGGCGGTTGCCAAACGGCTGGCAGAATGGCTCGTGCAGCTGGGTGACGGTCAGGGCGTGCATGCAGGGCAGGCGCGGACACGCACCGCGTCTGCTGGGCATGGCTCACACTCCCCAAACGGACGGCACACGGACTGGGCGAGCGCGGCGATCTGGAGGAGGACGAGCGTGAGGGCTTGCAACAGTCGCACCATCAACCCACCGTGGGAATCCAACCACATCCTCCGCACCACGACGATGCGTCGCACCGCCCTCGTCGAAGAGTTTGACGACGACACCGACCTGCCGCTCCCCGCCCGCCCGCTCCCCGCCATCCCCCGCGGCGCACTCCTCGAGGAGATCGCCCCATCCGACGATGACACCGACGACGACCCCGACGAGTCCACCGCCGGCCCTGCCTCGCCCCCCAACCCCCAGCTGCCCAAGCCCCCGCCGAACACGATCACCGACATCACTCCCTACAAGGCGTGCGTGTCTCCCCTCCCATCGCTCGGTCGTCTCACCCCCCCCCGCCAGATGGACATGCATATATCCGATATACATTGACGCAAAGCGGCCCTACGGCAGAGGCGAGCGCAGGATCGCACGCGAAAAGAGCGTCTGGTGGCCCCTCAGCAAGGACATTGCCGAAGCTACCAACCGCCTCGGGCTCGGCACACTGCACGAAGTGAACAAGTCCCATCCCCGCGACTGGGAGAACCCCGGCCGCGTGCGCGTACAATGGAAAAAGGATGGACGGCTCGTCAACAGTGCGATCAAAACCAGTGCGTTCCCATCTTCCCCGTCTGCCCTTCTTCACGTTTTGCCCGTGCATCGCCACGCGACCGACCGCGTCGATTCGACTCACGGCCGATAGAGCGGCAGTTGTTGGAGATGATCTCGTTCCAGATACAACGGCTCAAGTCTGACAACATTCCCCGGCCGCCGTATACCAGCATATCACTTCCCATCGCCCATCCAGTCCCGACGACGAAAGCCCCCACGTCCACCAAGGGCAAGCAACCAGCAAAGCCAAAGAACGGTGGTAGCGTCCCGTCCCTGTTACCGCAAAAAGCCAGTCGTCTCCCTGCACCTCCACAGCCTGAACCTCCCTTGGCAAACCGCGTGTCACCATACTCGCCGGCGCTAGCCAGCGGCGTGTTGGTCGACACCGTCAAAGCGGGTATGAGTGCGCAAGAACAGACTCCAGCAGGCCCTGCAATCGGGGGGGTGCAGAGAGGGAAACGGAGAGTCGTGAGGGTCAGAGGGTGACCGGCGACCGGGATGACGGTCACCTGCGGCGGTAGATATGAGCAGGATCTACGACATGTATTGCAATCCATCACCACTTGACTTGACAGCGTGGCATCATCAGAACATTGCCCATGGTAAGTACTTCCTGTAACCTATGCAGTTGCGTTTGAATTGCCATGGATCAGACCTATTCCGGTGTTTCTCGGTGTCCTCGAGGGGTCTGGAGATCTTGATCATCATCTGCCGACACGCCGGGGTTCAAAGCACACCGAGGTTGGCTGATCCTTCGTGGCGAATTGCAGCCCTGCCCAAGTATGCAAACTGATGGTGTCCTGCACAGAAACATTGTGTACACATGTTGTGCAAGATCCTCTAAATTCAACAAGGACAAACAACACTCATGTCTCCCTCCACCAACTCGGATTCCGACGACGATTTCGACTATGTCCCACCTGCAGACGGTACCCCATCGGCCCGTTCCTGTTTGGAAATATATATTAAGGTGAACGCAGATCAGGACTCGGACAGCTCCGACAAAGAAGGAAAACTAGAGGACACGACAGAGGCCGCGTCGCCAGAGAACGATCCAGCCGAGCAGAAAAAGTGCGCCTTGTTTTTCTCGCTGTCCATCTGCTTGGAGTGCGCCCACATCCTCGCGTGCTGACGATCTTGCGTTTCCGCCTAGACAGCGTGATGCGCTCTGGGCCAGCTTTCAGGCGTCCGTGTCCACCCCCCCACCACCACCTCAAACGCCAGGCCCGTCCACGGCAAAGCGTGTCAAGGTCGAAAAGACGTACTTGTTCGCGGGGAAGCACGTCAGGTAGGCATCCGTCCCTCGCCTTTGCCCCCTTTGTCTCATATCACGTACCACTACGCTCCAAACCACGTCGCAACTATAAATATATCGCGCGTACTCCCCATCTGCCAAAAATAAATAAATCACGCCGCTGTATGTACATGCGCTTCTTCTCTTGCCTTTCTTTTAGGGAGATTGTCGAGGTATCGGAGGATTCGGAAGAGGCCAAAAAGTGGCCCCGTTGGTCACCACCTCCAACACCCGAGTCTATGCCCGCGCCTTGCCCTGAACGAAGAGAAGGGAGGGAAAAGGGCGCCGCCCCATCGTCGCCCGCAGTAGCCGCTGGCCCCAATCCTCTGGAGTCGGCGACAACAACCCCCGTCCCAGGACCAAGGCGACCCGGCCCTCGGAAATCACGTACTACACTCCCCTCGATACCCAAGGCGTCACAGGCCAAGAAGATCACGACGCTAGACAAGTCTGCGATGGACTGGCGCACTCACGTCGCCTCTCAGTCGGGCGACGTCAAGGACGAACTCGATGCTAACCGACGTGGCGGTGGCTACCTGGAAAAGGTGGACTTTTTGCAGCGAGTACAAGACAGAAAAGAAGATGCACTCGAAGCGAGTAAATCGACCAAACGGCGAAAATTGTAGGTAGGTGAATGTGGACACTAGATCGTCGTATCGTACTTGTACACCGACTTGAAACAGTCTCTAGGCGTAGACATGGGATACAGCTGTTGCGAAAATATACACCTGGTATTTCAAGAAACTATACGGACGAACAGATCCTGCTGTTCAGCCTTCTCTTATCGATACAAGTTGGCTCTCTTGCGCTTTATGTGGGCGAGCCCACGGCCCTGCGAGTCTTGCACACGATCTTGTGATCCGCCCAAGCAGACTTTTGACAACTCGTATCACAATATCTAGCACGATGCGGTTTAGTGAAATTCTCCTGCAATAAACAACCATCATACCTCGCCTTCTCACACCCGTCGCACTTGCGCAGTACTGCGCTCGGGTTCCCGCACCACGAACACTTTGGCAAGTCGGCCGAATTTGTTGACCACTTGGGGTGGGACGACTTTTCCGGCAGATCGTCGTCGACGTCATCCCCGTTCCGGTGTCGAAAGTCGTGTAGCCATGCCGCAAGTTGGTCTTCGGGGTTGTCACGGCGAACGACGTGTTCGTGGTCGATGCTCGTGCTGTCCAGCCGGGCGATGATGTCACCCCATTTCTCGACGGCGGACTGGTAGCGCTCAAAGATGGTCACCTGTGCCTGGCGGAGCTGCGTCATGGGAAGGTTGATGCCGAACACGGTATCGAACTCGTCAGCGATCTTGAGTTGGTCCACGTACGTCTGCGGGAGATGGGGTGGTGAGAAGGATATGCCGGCCAACCATGACGGGAGATGATGCTTGCCCGAAGTTCCCTTAGGTCGGTCGACACCTGGAGGCCCTTGTCGGCGAGTAAGAGGGGAATATACCAGGAAAGGACGGATTTCCTTTGTCGCGTGTCTGGGGGCGCTTCCGCAAGATAGACCTTGGCGTCGCCCAGGGCACTGCGCAAGAACGCCCGACCTTCGTCCCACTTGCGGTCTCCGATCGTTGACTCCTGAATCCGACAGATGGCCAGATTGGCTGCGATCTCAACCGCACGCGACAAGAGCACGCAGCGGACGAACGGCGTGGCATTCTTGAGCTTGAGACCCTTTTTCGCATACCGAAGGCCTTCCTCCAACTCGAGCCCGAGCGTCATGATGTAATAAAAGTAGGGGAACTCGGGATTGCGCTCGATGGATTTCCTTGCAAGGGCAGTCGCCTCGGAGACGCGCTCGCGCATGACAAAGAACTTGAGGTCGAGCATGTCGGCGAGGTCCTCTTCCTGAGTTCTGCGCTTCTGGCGGATCTCTCGGGCACACATGGGCAACGAGTCGGCCCACATGGTAAACGGAAGTCCGGCGCTGACGAATTCAGGCCTGCCGGTGCGTGGATTGAACGCTTGGAAGCCACCGTCGCTGATGGAGAACTCGTTGCGGGGGATCAGCTCGGCGAGGGCGAGTCCGAGCTTATAGAGATCATGGTCCTGGACACACTCCAAAATCGCTTTCTGGTATTCCATGACGGAACGGAGGGTCAACGTCGATTCACACCGTGCGGTACCGTAGTTGACGATGAGCC
Organism: Boletellus ananas; assembly: GCA_038089895.1. Lineage (NCBI taxonomy): Eukaryota > Fungi > Basidiomycota > Agaricomycetes > Boletales > Boletaceae > Boletellus > Boletellus ananas. Next base: position 212,951 of record JBBPLS010000013.1, on the reverse strand, counting down.
TTGAAAGGTGATCCGGCAGGCCACGCTGCATTGCCGCTACGAGCACGCTGGGATCGTTGAACAAGATCTCGTTACTCGAGGAGGACTTGTGCAAGCGTATGACCGCACCAAGCGCATAGAAACGAGAATGGAAATCGGGGCTGCGGATGGATGCAATCAGGAAATCGATCACCGCCGGATAGTTTAGGCACTCTTGAGTGCAGTGCTGGGTGAGGTGGCCACATAACTCGAGGGCGTGGTGCAGGAGTTGCAGGCTGGCGCCAGGCTTGCGGACAAAGCCCATGACAAGGGGCAGGAGGGTGGGGACCTGGAGTGCCTTGACGTACTTAGCGGCGGGACGTTGGGGTTCGTCGATGGATGCGGTGACGGCGTGTGCCAAGCTGGAGATGGCAAATTCGGCGGCGCGCAAGTCATCGGGGTAGTCTTTGAGTACCTTGACGATGGTGGGAGCATGAAGGGTGATCTCCTTACGTATGTCTGTCCCGCCATGATGCGTGACGGTGGTCAACGCCCTCAGAGCGACGTGGCGGGAATTGTCCTTTTCGACGAGCGGGAGGATCTTTGCCAAGAGACCTGGAGGAGGCGGTCAAGTGCGCGTTCGAGATCAAGACGAGTGGCGCACTCTTCTGGAAGAGAAGGTTCCTGAGGATGGAATCGACCGACATCTTGGCGTACATGGCGACCACGCCGCCCCGGATGATCTGGTTCCCCGGGTGGGCGGAGAACAGGTCGTCGATGCGGGTGTAGATGTCGTCAAAGTTGTGGTAGATCTTCTTGAGCCCGTTCTTCCTGGTGATGTCTATCATACGGTCAGCATTGGCGAGGCTTTACAAGCGAGAGACGTGCCCGGGATCTTGAGGTGCTCGCACATCACCCGGACGACTTCGTCCCAGTCATCGGCAGACAGCTCATCGAGGCTGCTCAGCGTGCGGGGCCGCAGGGCTGGTGGGAGCGCGGAGTGCAAGGCGGCGGGCGGGGTGGCGGGAACGACGGAGACCGTTCTCGTCCTTGTCTTCCTCGCACCGTTCTGTTTCGCGCGGGGACCGGGCATCGTGAAGGTAAGCTGGAAGGCGGAGCGGAGCTGTCGATGCCTCCAGTCTTTGGCAACTACCACGGGTGCGACTGACCCCGTCCTCCTTGGTCTTTGTCCTCACAATCAGGCCAGGTACTACACCAAACGACCGTTTCTTTGCGACCCTCGTCTCGCCCTCTTACCGTCCTCTTTCTTCGTCGACAAGACCGTCCTCGATGTCGGCTGCAACGAGGGCTGGGTCACATGCGAAATCGGTACACTCCTTCATCCTCATCGCCACCTCCACTCCACTCACCACTCCGCCAGCTCACACTTGGGGTGCACGCCGCGTCCTTGGTGTTGACATTGACGACACCCTTGTCCGTGCGGCCTGGAAACGGCGCCGCACCCTCTGGAGTCTCCAGTCCCCACTCTGCCACACCACTTGCCAAGACGCCTCGCCGTCCCCCCCAAAACGCATCCGTCTGGACCCAGAGAACGCAGCAGATCCCGATCCCGGTCCCGAATGGGACAAGGACAAGGACATAGACCTCGCCCACTATTTTCCGGCGTCCTGTGAGCAAAGCCACGGTCCGCTGCCCATCCCCACAAACGCTGCGGACGTCTTCCCCCACAACATCGCTTTTCGGACGACAGATTGGGTCACCGAGAACGCTACCGCCGACACACCTACATATGACATTGTGATCGCGTGCGTCCGGCCCCCCCTTCCGTCTGTGTCGTGCTGACATGCATTCTTTCTCGCTGCCCACTCACCCTCCATGCATAGCTTTTCGATTACGAAGTGGATCCATCTTAACCACGGCGATGAGGGTTTGGCCGCGTTTTTCCGCCGCGCACACCGTGTGTTGAAATCGGGTGGTGTGCTCCTCCTCGAGCCGCAGCCATGGGAGACGTACGGCAAGGCGCGGCGCATGGACCCCCAGCTCAGGGAGAATGCGAGACGGCTCCGCCTGCGTCCGGACGACTTTTCCGCGCTGCTGGCGCAGGTCGGGTTCGGCCCGCCCCAACGGCTGGGTGCACCCGGGGAAGGAGGTGCGTGCGTGTGTTCGATTCCGAGTGTCGGGGTGACCTGCCCTCTTGCTCTCCGTCGCTGACCATCCTGGCCCGACAGGGTTTCATAGACCGGTTGATCTCTATGCTAAAAAGTAGTCACGTATGCTCCGACTGTTGCGTCGCGCTGTACAGTGTCGAGCTGAACCGAATCTGTATTCCAATCCAGACACGACGGAAAGCGACAACCAAGGGGCGTGCACGACTGACCACGCATGTCGTTCTGAACAGAAACCACCCTAGATCAGGTAGGTAGGTCATCACACCTTCCGTCTCTTTCAAATGATCAGCCAAAAATCAACTCGTCTCCCGGTCGTCATAAATAAAATCCATGAATGCAGATAGTTTACATAGTCCATATTATAGGCCCGTGGCGTGCACGCATGCGCGTTCGTGAAGTTGTCCCTTGGAGAGGCTAAGGTACGTCTACAATCCGGAATTAGATCAAAAGCGTATGGCAAGCTACAGAATCCCCAACAAGAAAGAAAGGAATCCGAACCGAGGTATGTATATACGTACCCGAATGATGGGCATAGCCAGGTAGAAAAATAAAGCAAGTTGAAACTAATAAGTTAGATACGTTCATACATGCAGATGTATGCCTTGCTCTTGAGCACTTCTTCCAGCGAAGTTAGTCGGACGATGGTGTCACTAATAAACGCCCACTCTCGCGACGGCGTCTTACTGTCCGAGCGTTGACGTTTCTCCCCCTCCGACCGCTCCAATTCACCGTCGGACGCTGCGGGCGTGGGCGGAAGCGCGGTGTACGCAATGTAGTGCCCACCCAACTGTAACACCATCAGCGTTCTTTCCGGGTCAATCGATGCGCTCTCGCAACGCGTACCATGTTGCCAATGTGCACCACGACCGCATACAATCTGTACATGCATGGTACCGGTCGCCTCGCACGCCCCCTCGTCACCGCCACCTTGGAGTCAAAGTAATCCTCACGTCTCGGGGCTAGATACGGCGCCAAGTCGAGGTATTCGGGAAACGAAATGTAATCGTCCAACTTCTTGAAGCCTGTGGAAAACGAGACGACCGGCGTCTTGGACAGCTGCTGGAAGCGCTTGAGGTGCACGACAAGGATGGGTGGTGGTGTGGCGATGAGATAGCGTTTGTATGCTGGTCGCGACAGGTATTGTCGGGAGCGCGGCACCCCGGACGGGTGGCGATTGTCCTTGGGACGTCGTGCATCTGGGGCGGGAGAGGGCTGTTGCGGCTGGTCTTGGGAAGTCCCGAGCGATGCGTTGGATGATGCCACTGATGATGCGTCCGAGTAGGCCGAAAGCAATGTTTCGCTTTCACCTTCTGAGACATCACTTTCAGTATGACTGTCACCGCTTCTGGAACCATGGTGTCGATGTTGATCTGACGGTGCACTGAGAGATAGTCTTGACGAACATGTGGTGGTAGCGGACCTCTGTGTAAGGACAGTGTCCGCCCTAATTGGCGCAGGCCTTGCTGTCCGAAGGGACATGGGAGACTGGGGTGGTGTTGATATGGAAGGGACGGGGAACGTTCTTGGGGTAGGAGTTTCATTCTTAATGGGTGATACAATTTCAATGGGATAGCGGTCGTTAAGCTGAAGTGCGGGGGGAGTGCGTTTGTATGTGGACGAGGCGCGCGTGGAGGATTGAGTCAGTGTTGATTGGGTATCGTGAGAGATCTGGGTATCTTGGAGAGAAGTAATGGAGTGCAACGACGATGCTGGGTCCGAAGAGGAGGTAACGGGAATGGCGAGGTGAGGAGGCAACGAATCTGGGGTTGAGTGGTTCCCGTTGGGCCTTGCGTCAACAGCTTCGTCATCCTCGCTGTCAGAGCATGAATCCGGTTCTTGGGCCGATCCCCTTGCCCTAGGCTTATAGAATCCATTGGCTATCTTCCAACAACGGTGGCAACGGACGGTATTGTCTCCGTTGAGGACTTCGACGGAAGTAAACAATCGAAGGCACTCTTCGATTCTGTTGATTTGGTTGACCTTCAGAAAGATGTTTTGCGAGTTGAGAGCAGACGTGGACGACGGCTCCCTGGACTGCTTGAAGATCGAAAAAGGCTTCGGTACATTAGGGGGGTTGATGTCGGCGAGGATATCCCGTAGGTATGCCGCCTCTTCGATGCCAAGTCTAGGTGGGCGAGGTGGCTTTGATGACTTGGGATGCGTCCCCGGACTCGCAGGACGCGAGACCAGAGGGAAACGGGGTGTGGAGTGACTAGATGGGGAATTACCGGAACGCTGGCTCGCCATTACCGAACGCTTCACGTTTGTGAGATGGGCCTGCAGTTTCTCGTTTACGAGTCCAAGCGACGTTGACTCTCTTTCTAAATGGGGATGTGGCAAAGCACCCTCGTGGAGCGTATCCGCCGTAGCAGGAGCCGGCAACGGAAGGTGACGGGGAGGACTGCCATCGTCTGCAGGCTTTGATGGTGTCGCGGCGGGGGTGGCCTTGTCTTTTCGTTCGGACCTGGGCCGCTTGGCGAGGCCGACCGAGACAGTGAGTCGCCTGCTGATCTTTGTCCAGCTCTCGTCCTTGTCCCTTCTTTCTTTCCCGTTCAACTTTTGAGCCACAACGGTGATGTGATCGTTCGGTTCGTGAGGTGGCGCAGGGACGGAAAGATCTGTGACAGGAACTGATTGAGGGGTATCGATGATGATGGGTGTTTCCGGAAAGGGAGAATCCGGTATCAGGGACGGCGATGGTGGTACGTGTAGAGCGGCGGTGTCATCTCCAGACACGTTACCAGGGGCCGGCTTGACATCGACGGGTTCAACGATAACCTCCACGTCGGCGAGGTCAATGCTTCGTCTCCTCTGGGTATCGCTAGGCTGCGGACTGTCTAGATTTGAATCACGGATGGGAGTAGCGGGAACGGACGAGGAGCGTTGTTGGGGTACACCAACGTAGAACGCAGTACCTATCTTCTTTGCGAACTGCTTGAGCTTGTCGCGCTTTCGTTCGCGGACGTAGTCCTCTGGTTTCATGCTCAAGCTGAGATCAGTGAAATCCTCGTAGGTGTGGGAGACGTGCTTGCAGGCTTGGCAAACGAGGATGCTGGCGAGCTTGCCACCAAAGAGCATGTCGACAAACGACAGCAACTCGCCATGTGTTAGCGCGGCGGTTTGGGGCGCGGTATAGCTGTGAGCGCGGGATGGCTGCGGCCGCTTGCTCGCTTTCCGTTGGGGCGGTGATCGTTGCTTGATGACCTATGGTGTGTATGAGGAGGGAGAGGCATGTGCGGGCGAGAATGACCCACGTCCATCTCCTCCATACGGATGGCGTCTAGGAGCTGGCACAGAAACTCGTGGGCATCCTGCTGCCGAAAATCGAGGTACTGATCATACTTTTTACCGACAGCGGCCAGAAGATCTCTGGACAAGATTCAACGAGTGTGGATGCTGTAAAGAGACGACGCACTTGGGAGTCATACTGTCCCGCTTGCGGTTGTTCTGGATGTCCCATGCGGTGCGCAGGAGGGCGATGAGGTGGTCCCCGATGGGGAGAGCGTCTGACCAGGGTTGGTCGTACTCGGGGGAGAGGCCGTGAGCGTTTGTGAGGGCGGGGGAGCGGCGGGACGCGAGGGCGGGGCGCTGGATGGCGGGCGGGAGGGGCTGGAAGTGGACGAGGAGCTGGAGGGACTGGGTGGCGATGAGCTGGGGCGGGATCAAGGCGTGTCCGTCGCAGACGAGGAGCACTCACGCCCTGGAGGACCGAGTTCATGAAGCACGTATTTCCGTGGTTCGCGAGGCCGGGCGGGAGCAGCGCCAGGCGTTCCCGCTCCTCGCGCGCCTTCCGAGCTCTGTACAGCTCCTGTGGCGATGGCGTCTTCGACTTCGCCATGGCTGTCGCTGAATCGCCGTGTGCGTTTATATCTGCCCCCGTGCGCAGCTCCCCATGTCTACGACCCCCCGCGGAGGGGTCAGATGTCTACAAGCAGTCTCGCCAGCCGCCTCAGCAGCATCGCGTTCTCTCCCTCGCTCCCGACCGTGACGCGCAGGCAGCCCCTGCATCCAGGCTCACCCCCTCTGTACCGCACCACGACACAGACCTCGTCCCCTTCCTTCTCCTCCGCAAGCGTCGTGTACAGCTTGAGCGATCGCGCGTTGTCCGGCTCCCCCGTGGCCCGGTCCAGGATCGGAAACAGCAGGAAGTTCGCATCGTTCCCGCCAATACTCTTTCCGACACCCAGATGAGCGAGCTTCTCGAGCGACACCGCCAACTTCTCCCGTGATTCGAGAAGCGTCCTAATCTTGGCGCGCATGCCTTGGACCGCAGTCGGCTCGAGCGCGGCGGACGCGAGGCGCGCAGTCGGCCCAGAGATGTTGTACGGCGCCTTTGCGTTGCTCAGCACTTGAATCAGCGGGGGTTGTGCCAGACCGACCCCAACCCTAGCGCGTCGACATCAGCACAGCACATCCCACGCCCGCTCGACACCTGTGCGCACCGGATCGCAGCCAGCCCAAAACTCTTACTCAGCGTTTGCATCACGCAAATATTCGCATAGTCTTTGATCAACGACACCGCAGACGTGTCCTCGCCCGCAAAGTCGATGTACGCCTCGTCGACGACGACGATCCCCTTGAAGGGCTCATAATCCAACAGCGAACGAATGGCACCGAGGGGCACCGAGGTCCCGGTCGGGTTTCCGGGAGAGCACAGAAATATAAGTTTGATGCTCGGGTCCTTGGATACCAGATCCTTTATCTGCATGTGTTGTCAATGCTATACTTGGCTGACAAGAAATCGACCAACCGGGTCGACGCGCAGGCTGAACCGACCATTCTCTCCACCTTCCCCCTCGCTCCCACTCAGATTGAGGGGGCATCGAACGACACCAATATCGTTGATTTGAGCAGAAACCGCGTACATCCCATACGTTGGCGGGGTGATCAAGATCTTCTCCTTTCCGGGAACGACGCACACGCGCATGATCAGATCAATTACTTCGTCTGAGCCAACACCAAGGAAGACGTGCTTGGAGCTTGGGAGCCCTCGTAGCGTCGCAATGCGTGATTTTACTCCATCATGAGACGGATCCGGATACCGGTTCAGGTCTGCGATTGACGCGCCTTCCGGTCCCAGGGGCATCTGGGAAGATGGTACAATGGAGTGACCAAGGGCATTTTCGTTGGCGTCCAAGAGAATACCGTCTTGGTAGTCATCTCGTGCGCAGCGATATGGATGCAGCGCAAGAATGTTCGGTCTAATGACCCTTTCTATGTCGAAATGCGCAGGCTTTGGTGGTTCTGAGGAAGGGGGGAGGCCATGGATTGGCATCGTATCAGAAAGAAAAGCGATTGAATGACTCGAGCCGGAGTTGAAGCGCTCAAGTTATACTTATCATTATGAACCCGGTTCGGCCTCTTCCGCCCACAATACGAAATGACTTGTTAGGGCCGTGTGTCGCCGACAGAACGAAAACTCGAGAGTAGCGCGTGGTGAACTTACAAAACGACAGGTAACGTTGTCCGCGACGGGTATCATACCAGGCCCCATCTTGCCTCGGCGCTGTCTCCGCTGCTACCAGGTCCTGTCGCCCTTGCTTACCTCGCCCGATGGAGAGTGCGTTCGCAAGCACGGGTTGCCAGCAGACGCCTATCTGCTAGTGGGCCTGTGCCTGTGCGTACGCCGTCCTTGCCTTGTCCCGTCTCACCCCGCCTGTTTCCATCATGGGATCAACACCCAGCGTACTCACAAGCACAGTCTACCGGCAGACATGTTGTCTGCTGGTAGGCCTGCGCCTGCGACCATCCTGTACTCGTCGCCGCTGTTTCGCCCCCCATTGCTCTCCGTGCCTTCCCTTGGTTCTATCCCCCCCCCTTTCCCCCATCTCGTCGTCCTCGTCACCGCCTGCCCCGTTTCGCCCTCCCTATGCCTAAGCGTGCCAACGAGCATAAGTCGCCAGCAGACGCGTTGTCTGCTAGCGGGCCAGTGCTCGTCTCGCACGCCGTCCTCCCATAGGTGGTCTGGTCTGGCGGCGTAGTGGGGCGGAGGTGGCGATAATGGGCGCGGGTGCACGGTTTGCTGGCTTGACGACAAAGAAGGAAAACCGTAAACGGCGGCCAGTTTGGAATGGAGTGAGGGGACAGGCAACGCCCCGACATATTTGAGCTCCGTTTATGATTTTCCCATAGGCCAAAATGGCCAGCATATGCATGGAATACCCCATTTCTGACTTGACAAATCATTGTGGAGACAAGATTGTAGGGAGAAAGTGGTTTGTTTTTATATGATGCTCATAGTCTTGGAAGCAGAATGGTCTTCATGTGTTTTATGTGTGTATCTTTAACAAGAGGAAGAGAATAGAAATCTAAAATCAAGGATACATGTGGGACCATCAAAAACATGTTTAGATGTGGTCTGAGTGCACAGCAATAGCAGACTGGACATGCCAGTGGTAATTGCAATATTCAACATGAATTTGGGATCAAGAATGGGGATAATAAAGGGCACAGGGATCAATGGGGCTGCTATATCATTATTTGAAGCTCAAAGTGGAAAGTGCAAACTTATGAAGCAAAACGACCCAGCATTCTCAGGTGCCAAGCACTGAACAATTATCTAGGATTCCAGCATACCATTAACATGGTACAATCGGCAACAGCCTCCATATTTTAACAGATCCATCATCCGCTGTGGTAGAGAGCAAATCCTCGAACCCAGTACGAGGACACCACCGAACTGAGTTCACATCGTACATGTCATGGCTAGATGGAATTGATGCAATAAGTTTTGAGGATAACGTAGAACGTATACTGTCTTCTTGGGAGGACTCCTTCAATGGAAGGATATCAGAGCTTATTAGCATCCATTCCGGTCAACCAACTCACTGATATGGCCCAGATATTTATTTTACCGTCGCTGCCTGTGCTCGCAATCCATCCGAGATTGTCGCCTTTTCCCGTTCCCCAGTCTATCGCGTATATACTCCTCACATGACCCTTCAGCTGATGGGCAAACTCCCATGTGTGTTCAGCAGATCGTTTCCAAATCTTGATCGTGAGGTCGTCCGAGGAAGAAGCAAGGTAGTCGCCGCGGGGTGCCCATGCAATGGACCACACCGTCCCTGAGTGACCTGATAATGTTGCAACGGAATACCAGTCTTCGGAATCGTCGTCGACGTAAAGCTTGACTGTGTCGTCGTAGGATGCTGATGCAAGAATCTGTCCTCGGAGCTGGAATCAATCTCATGGCGGTATTCAACGAGAGAGAAAATAACCTCCTCGCTCGGATGCCACGAGACGCATTTAACGTCCTGGCTATGTTCCATCAAAACGGCCATGCATTCAAATTCTGCGTCTGGCTTGACTACGGCGAAGAACCGATCAACGGGAAGCAACATTCCACGGTTGGATCGATAGTCACCTTCCCAGATCCATACCGACTTGTCTCTGCTGCACGTCGCAAGCAACGTCCCTGTCGCCGAGTAAGCGACACTCTTGCATTCCGTCTCGTGTCCCTCCAGCAACGCGACGCATTCCCACTCCTCGGACTCGTGAGGACCCATGTCGTCTTCTTCGCGCTTTTCCCATACACCAATGTTGGCATCGAATGAACCTGTCGCTAACGTTTTCCCTGAAGGTGACCATGCGACGCTTCTGACAGTTTTACTATGGCCCGTCGGGATCGTTGTGAGATAGGAAAAAGAAATCTTGGACGGGTCGTGTGGGTCTTCGCGGTAGCTATACAACCGGACTGTTCTGTCTGCAGAACAGGAAGCAAGTAGGGGCTTGGCCGGGTTCCAAGCGGCCTGCCAAGCGCGATCGTCGTGGCCTAATTACAAGGACGCGCGTGCAGGATGACTTTGGAAGGACGAAGGACGACTTACCTGGTAGGTCCGCACAAAGCTGCAGTGTAAACGGTAGCTCTAATGCCATTAGTCTTTTTATAGGTCGATAATCGACCGGCGTTGGCGTTAAACTTGCAGAAGCACTGGCGGTGATAACGATTTCGGTGCCTTCCTTCCCACGATATGCGTTGTTTATCCCTGTTGAATCTACAAGTTCTTGCCTTCCAGTTATGGCACGTCTGTTGACCATCGCAGCGTCACATTCAACACTTTCGAGAGACCGGGAACCTTCCAATTTATTGCTATGATTCAGACGGGCCTCATTCAAAGTGCGCATGATGACCTCGTGACGGACCTATGTTACGACTACTATGGGCTCCATCTCGCCACCTGCAGCCTTGACCAGCGGTAAGCCTAATCCAAACATGTCTGGGCTGCTTACGATCGACATCAGAATCAAAATTTGGCGATTAGATGAGACAGAGGGGACATGGAGTGTCCAAGATGAGTGGAAGGTTGCTACATTTTTTTCTTACCTTCGTGACACTGAGCATGGTGTATTGATGCATTTTGTTTTCTTGGTAGGCACATGACGCTACTATCTCGAAGCTAAGCTGGGCCCATCCAGAGTTCGGCACAGTTCTTGCTTCAGCGTCGTTTGATCGGACCGTCAAAATCTGGGAGCAGACTTCCTTTGCAGCCGCCCAGTCCAACGGATCCGCGCACGCACAGACAACACACTCTGGTAGTGGTCCTTCGTCAAGATGGGTAGAAAGAACAGTATTGCTTGACGCTCGTGGTACAGTGAGAGCAGTGGAATTTGCACCACATCACTCTGGATTGAAGTTGGTAGGCATTGATATGAATCAACACTATTTCTCTGTCTCAATCCTATTTAGGCCACTGTCTCATCTGACAATCATCTCCGGATATATGAATGTTTAGAGCAATCCTCGCTGGCTACCTGGCAGCTCTGCGAGGAGGTGGATGTCACGACACTTCCGTCGATGTCCTCTCCTTCGTCGCTGTCTGTCGCCTTTGCAACACCCACGCAAACTAATGCGACGCTCGAGGGCGCCTCTGCGTCTCTGGTCGCACAGGCACTGCAGCAATCACAGATTCCATTGCAGCAGAGACCCGGGTTCGGGAATCGGGAAGCTGATGGTGGATGGTGTGTGTCGTGGTGTAAAGAGAGGTACTGGGGCGAAGTCCTTGCGGCCGGCTGTGGCATCGCTGGGACTATCAAGGTAAGTAGCTACATGAAACCTCGCCATGATCCAAATTCGTTGTTGATCCTTCCCAGATTATACAGGTATCACCCTCTCGCCGCCCAACGACGTTATTGACCCTCGATCCAACCCCGGGAGGTCCCAAGTCACCGGAGACTAATGCAGTGGGAGGGCCATCCGGTGATGGAGAGGTCCCGACTCCGTATGCAATCACATCTGTTGCATGGGCTCCATCGTGTGGACGATCATACCACCTTCTCGCGACCGGGGGAAGAGATGGCCACGTAAGGATATGGAAAGTGAAACCCGTTGAGGATGCCGATGACGCCGAGACTGAGGGGGAACCGAGATGGACTGGCACGATTGTCGCAGACTTTGATCAGCACAAGTGCGTTTGCCTGGTTTCTCACGTCGTGCCATTCTGACCTGGTCGCAGGTCGGCGGTTGGCCGGGTAGAGTGGAACATAACAGGGTATGATGGCCTGAGCAAGGGTCGCCTTTCTGAGTTACTGACGTGCGGACCAGTACCGTTCTTTCGTCTGCTGGTAATGACGGTTGTGTCCGGCTTTGGAAAGCCACCATTGGGAGTGTGTGGAGACCTGCAGGCAGCATTGGAGTCGAACAATCTGAGGACTCGCCCGATGTGGACACGGTCATGGACGATAACACCGGTGGCGAATAGTACTGTAGTGTTTGTTATCGACCGCATGCATAACTGTCGCACGGAAACCAGGGAGAAAGAAAGAAATGTTGACGCCGTTTCGTCTCAAAACACGAACCGTCCATTCATGGATGGCACGTCCGTCCGGCGGAGGACAACGGGTCGGAAAACCAAGCCAGACTTTCGAGATTAGAAGGCAATTCACGAAGGTAGTGAACGGGCTGCCTGGGAGCGCAATCGGTTCGCGCCTCTTTCACCACCCTCGTGCGATGGTACCCGGTGTCAAGTTCCCTCGGATTCACTGATCATCTTGGCAGAGTCAACGATGGCGCAATCCAGCTCATTCCATTCCAAGTGTCCTCCAGCACCACGACTAACCTCGACGGTCGCCTCTTGTCTCAGTAATCCACGTCACAAGGTCATCGTCTCCCGCGACCTTGGTCCTGGTGTGATGCCACTATTGGAGAGTAGGGACGAACTAGAGGTCTGTTCGTGTGCTTCGTGGTGCTACTCCTGACGTCGTCGTGGCTAGTTAGTTGTCTGGCCAGAAGATCGTCCATGTGATAGGAACTGGCTTTTAGACAACATCCCCGGTGCAACTGGGGTGATCGTCATGCTCACAGACAAGGTGTGTATGTCCCTTGTGAAGTCGCCACCCTCACCACACACTCGGCTCCGTCTTCAGGTTGACTTGGAGCTCCTAGACAAGGGTTAGTTCGGTCGTCACTCCGAGGGGACCCATGTTTGATGAACTCGTGGCTCGTGTACAGCTGGATCTTCTTTGCGAGTCGTGTCGACAATGTCCGTTGGTTACGGTGGGATTGTCCCCTCACTATGCCATGATCTTCTTGGGACATGAAATTTACAGAGCATATTGACTTTGGCGCAGTTGCGAAAAGAGGCATCAAACTCGGTTATACTCCTGACGTCTTGACTGATGCAGGCAAGTCTGATGTCCCTTTAAAGCTCCGCGTCTTTCAATACTTCCGTAGTTGCTGATCTAACCGTGATGCTGACATTGATGGCGGGGAGAAATGGTGGAATGGGATGTTCCCTCGTACAGAACGGAGGGGTATGTGACTGGATCACGCATCCAACGTATCCTGACGAGTTCCACAGTGGCCAAACTTCTCATGGGCACCGTTTGGCCTTTGCGGGCCGCAGCTGAGCACAACCACGCTTTCTCCGGCACGCAAAGTCGGTTTTATCGGATTTGGACGAATAGCCCAAGCCACCCTGTCGAGACTCGTGTCGTTCGGCGTCACACATTGCCTCTATTCATCGAATCCCTCTTCGCCGCCTAGCCCACAGCGCGACGCAGAATTGAAAAAGAAGCACAACCTAAAAGCCGTTTCGAGGGTGGACCTAGACGAATTGGCTCGGGAGAGCGACATTATGATTGTTCTCGCGCCGGGCGGTTCTGGGACGTATCATGTTGTGGACGAAGCGTTGTTGAGGAAGATGAAGAGGACCAGTATTCTCGTGAACGCGAGCAGGGGAACCCTGGTAGATTCCGACGCGCTCGCAAGGGCGCTCAGGGAAGAATGGATCTGGGGTGCAGGACTGGATGTCGTGGAGGGGGAGCCCAAAGTGTCCAAAGATCACCCGCTGGTCAGGGAACCAAAGTAAGCTGCGATGGCTGGTGGGCCATGTCCTGCTCACTCTGTCGCACATTGCAGATGCGTCATCGTTCCGCACATCGGGAGCGCGACGCTCGAGACGCGAAAGCACATGGCGACGTACACAGCCCAGAATCTGATCGCTGCCGTCCTGGGGGGCGATATGCCGGCCCAAGTGGACCCGCCGTCGTAACTCCGAGGAAATGAAGCCATGGGAAGGATAGCGTACTGATGATCGGGGGATGGTCCAGTAGCCGAACGTGCGCTATGTACGGTGGAGGTGGCTGACTAAGCTTCTCCGGCGAGCATCCCAGTGTCTATATGACTCTTTGACTCAATGAAACCAGTCTCCCTGTTTCTCTTCCTGCTCCGATAATGACAAAGTTTATCCTCGTCTCTGGAGGTGTGGTCAGTGGGATTGGAAAGGGCGTCATTGGTGCGATCCAGCATCCTCCGTCCCACTGCTCTGCTCATGCCCGACATGTAGCCTCTTCGACTGGCCTTCTCTTGAAAACGGCTGGCCTCAAGGTCACAGCAATCAAGATAGACCCTTACATGAACATAGACGCTGGCACAATGCGACCCACCGAGCACGGTGAGACCGCGGCGAATGTCCCTTATTGGCCTCGTTCCTGAGGATCTCTGCCAGGCGAGGTGTACGTTCTGAATGATGGCGGCGAGGTGGATTTGGATTTGGGCAACTACGAACGCTACCTGGATGTCACCCTGTCGAGAGATAACAACATCACCACTGGCAAGATTTACCGGGATGTCATCGAGAAGGAGGTTGGCCATGTCCACGTCGTTCTCTTTGCCCTGTTGATCTTTGGCGCAGAGGAGAGGAGAATATCTTGGAAAGACGGTTCAGGTGAGATTGTAACTGCGATCAGCGCACATGGGGGAATAACTGGCTCTCGGTAGATCGTACCCCACGTTACGAATGCTATCCAGGATTGGATAGACCGCGTCTCCAAAATTCCCGTGGATAATTCTGGTGAAGAGCCGGACCTTTGCATTGTAGAGGTGCGCGCGATTGCCCCTTTTGAACGCAAATCCCTCAGGCGCCCTCAGCTTGGAGGAACCGTCGGAGATATAGAGTCTGCTCCTTTCATCGAGGCGATGCGACAGTTCCAGTTTCGAGTTGGCCATGATAACTTTGCTCTTATACACGTCTCGCTCGTGCCGGACATGCACGGTGAACAGAAAACTAAACCTACACAGACGACTGTCCATGCCCTGCGAGGCCTCGGCCTGCTCCCTGATCTGGTGAGCAGTAGCCGTACCGACTTTGGACGTATTCAGAAGGCCAGCTATATTAGATTGCGTGCCGGTTGCTGGGACCCAAGCCATTGGAAAAGGCCACCAAAGAGAAGATCTCCATGTTCTGTCATGTCGCATCCGAACAAGTTGTCGGCGTGCATGACGTGACTTCCGTCTATCATGTCCCTCTGCTGCTCCAATCACAAGGAATTGTCGAGTATCTTCGCAAGAGGCTCAACCTTGCAGATCTGAAGATTCCGGAAGAGATGATCTCTAGAGGTGTATCTCTCAGCTCTCGGTGGAAAAGTATGATAAAGAGGTCTGTCTTCGCATTATTTGTATATCTCATTCCATCCCACTCTTCTTTGTGCCAGCCAAGAACGCCTCTTCGATCAGGTCAAGATCGTCCTCGTTGGGAAATATACTGACCTCAAGGACTCATACATGTCCGTCATAAAAGCTCTCGAGCACTCGGCGTTCCGTGTGAAGCGAGAACTCATCATTCAGGCGCGCTCTGCTCCTCGGTTCGTATCGCTATGGACTGATAGAGAACGTAGTGGGTGGAATCCTCAGACCTCGAGCCCTCTACTCAGGTGTCAGATCCTGCCAAATACCACGACGCATGGCGCAGTGTAGTGGGTGCCGGGTATGTTCTCTCCCTTTCCGAGAGATCATGCTGAGGTTCTTGCCAAGGGGAATTCTTGTCCCCGGAGGTTTCGGACAGCGTGGGACCGAGGGTATGATCCTCGCAATTAAATGGGCGCGCGAACAGAAGGTACCGTTCTTGGGCATCTGCCTTGGGTTTCAATTGGCGGTGTTGGAGTGGGCGAGGAGCGTGCTTGGCGTGCATGGTGAGCGCGGACCTTTTGCAGAGTATCCTAGTGCTACGACTTACGTTGACCTGGGGATGCAGATGCATCATCCGCCGAGTTTCACCCGGACGCCACCCATCCCTTCATCGTTTTCATGCCTGAAATATCGCGCACGCATATGGGAGGAACGATGCGCCTTGGTCTCCGCCCGACGGTTTTCCAACCTTCTGCTGACATTACCGATTCAGAGGGCTCTCCCGTCGACCCTCCTTCTTCGCCCGTCGTCAATGGTACAGCCGAAAGCCACCCGACCACCAATGGCATTCATCACTCGAACTTGACTTGGTCCAAAGCACGCCAACTCTATGGCAACGCAGACAGGGCATGGGAACGTCATCGTCACCGCTACGAAGTGAACCCTACTGAAGTCGCCCGACTCGAGGCGTCGGGACTCACCTTTGTAGGAAAAGACGAGCGTGGTGAGCGAATGCAGATTCTCGAACTCAGAGACCATCCGTTCTTTGTGGGACTGCAGCCACATCCTGAATTCTGTTCTCGGCCGTTGAACCCGTCACCGCCGTTCCTTGGCTTTATTGCGGCCGCGTGTGATACCTCCGTGCTTGAGGAGCAACTGGAAGAACAAATAAGGTCCTTCAAGCCGCCGCATCCAGAAGGCGTCATGGTCAGCGAAGAAACATTGAGGGCGTGGACAAGGGAACGACCTATCAGCAGTGGTCCAGGAGTCACGACCAGACGGGCTTCACCTGAATTGGATTAACCCAGAGGGCAAGGGACAGCTGGGTGCATACTTGTACATATGTGCACAACAACGAGAAACTAGCCCGTTCCAAATGTGTACGGGTTCTATCAGGCTGATTATGAATCGTTAGATCTCTGCAATTAACATTCATATTAGCACTATGCTATGCTGTCGACCTGTGTTTCATGTATTTGACCAGGCCGCTCGATTGAAAGCAAGCTGCTGAATCGAAACAAACCTCAAGGTATGTTCGGTAATTTAGAAGACGATCGAAAATGATATAAGTAGTAGTCTTAAACACTGGGAGTGGCACACACGGTCGACCAAGAGAGAGAGCCAGCTTTAGCTATTTCGGGGATAGCTCATACCGCCAGTGGTGAACCTTGTTCTATCGTCAATACCACCTCTTTGGCTTCCTTCCCTGAGTATTGGCACCCTCCCAGACCGAACGATTCTTGGACTTGGATGTTCCAAGTGAAGAGGGGCTAGCGAGCCTTAGGCGATCGGCGAATAGGCCTTTTGTCTTCTTCGACTGGGTGCTCTGCTCGTAGGCTTCCGTGAATTTCCTTGGAAACCTTGCGATCGCCGGTAACGAGACTTGGAAACATTCGGAGGCCCAGGAGGATACACCAGCCAGAACAGCACGGGGTTGCAATCTCAGGGAAGGTGTGAGGGGGAGGTAATATCCCAACAACGAAGCGGCCGTGCTCCGGACGTCGGCAGGGTTGATACGGCGCCGTACCCTGGCAAGAGCAGAGTCCAAGAACTCGGTGGTCAGAGTGGGGACCCGTGCAGAAAGAAAGGTTAGCTGGGTATCGAGAACGGGGACGGAGAGTGCTTTCATGGGAAGACTGGTTAGCTGCCAGTCCAAGTACCTCGCTTCCCATGGCAATAGCAACAGGTCTGCGCGCACGGTCGGTCTATCATTTTTCTCCTTCCCCTTTCGAGGTACGAAAGAATTGACAGCCCGGGCCATTCTCTCCATTCGATGGATATGCAAGGTCTCCGTACTCGGGATGCCGATTTGAATCGCCCTCGTCACTCCGGGGTAGTCCACCCCTCTTGCGCTGACGTCTGAGGTGACCAACACGGTCGGGCGCCCTCCTTCGGCCCTTCCAGTCGTGCGCAACGATACCCGGGTCCGATACCTTTCCGACCGTCTCATTCTAAAATGCATCCCCGCAATCTCTGTGTTGCTGTCAGGCAACACTTCCTCCACCAGCGAACCCAGCAGCGCCGCAAACAATTCTGTCATTTGGTCGGTGGGGCAGAACACGATCACCCTGGAGCGTGAACCGTGTATGAGCTGATCGTGTGCCAGCAGTTTCAAGAGCGTCGGAAGTTGGTCAGAAGCGGCTGGGCACAATATACGAAACTGTTCGACGGGGTGGGGGGTCACAAGCCCGTCGTGACAAGGAGCCGCGAGCTTTGAGTGGGACGAACGATCGCTGTTCCTAAATGCCGTCAAATCAAATTCTGGTGACGCAGCGTCAATGAACCTGTGGTCTGGGGAGAGAATCCATGAGGCTAGTTGCCGGACAGCGCGAGGGATGGTGGCGCTGAAGAGCAGGGTCTGACGAAAGGGGGGTCGCGGGAGGAGGGAAACAATCGCGTCGATATCGTCGCGAAATCCCATAGAGAGCAGTGTGTCTGTCTCATCTAGAATCAGCTAACTCCCCGTTAGCGACAGGGCACGCGTAATCCCTTGAAGCTCACCATCGGGCACCCTTTAAACGCTTGCCGAAACTCTGGTTCGTTGGTGAGGAGATCCCTTAGCCGTCCAGGAGTGGCAACTACAAGGTCTCGTGACGACTCCATCCAGTCTTTCTTCTGCCTGGCCTTGTCACTGCCACCGACGAGCAACTCCACGTCAAAGCCTCCTTGGCGTGTCGTGAGCCTCTGTGCATCGCGTGCAATCTGCAAAGCCAATTCCCTTGTGGGCGCAAGGATGAGAGGGCCCGCAAAGTGACCCCGGTCTGTGAGTCTGGTGCGACCGGTATCTTGAAATGAGCTTTCGAGTCCGGCACTGGTGACAGCAAGTCTGGCACGTCGTTTGATGTAATCGAGTCGCGACTCGACGGCCAGAATGATATGTGCAGAGGTCTTTCCGACACCTGTGCTGGCTCGTATAAAGCCATCTCGGGGATCCGCCCAATCAGTCGCAGGAAATTTGCAGTCCAGAGGAAATTCTCCTTGATCGCGAGAAAGTCCCGTGGATGACGAGGACGCGACGGCGCTGACGCTCAAGTATCGTCTCGCTGGGCCCTAGGAATCAATCAAACGACCGTCTGCAGTACAAGAAACTCACGAACACGAAGCACAACGAATGGGCGCCCCACAGAGGTAGTAAAATGGGCTATGCGCGTTGCGGCCGCGCAAAGGGACCTCGCCGCCATCCCCAGTGGCGCAAATCCAACTAGCTGAAGTGTAAGCACCGAAAAAGGAACTGCATTAAGGGGGAATCGAACCCCCGGCGGGTCGATGGCAACGACCCAGGTTACCACTACCCCATTAATGCGGTGAAATAAACCACGGTTCAAAAAATCAAGACCTGCTTTCCCCAGCAGCGCCCGATTACCGAGCCAGTCACGGTGCTATGTACTGCAATTGCCGAACTACGCCACGTATTGCAAACAAATTTTCATGGTGCATGGGCAGTCTTTCGCCGCCGTGGATAGCCACCCCCAGCTATCGGCAGTGAGATTTGAGGAGCCGCGCGATCTCAGCATCCCTGCGCTGCCCCGTAGAAAAGCAGGACCCAGCAGTGACTCGAAGTTGCATGGTGCTGAGTCAGCGGACTCGGAATCGCATTAGCCTGTGCGTGCTCTCACTGGTTCTGCAATCCTACGTTCCATTCCGACTGGATCATACCTCCATTGCACACGATGGGCAAAGGCCAGAAATCGTCCGCAACTTCCGGCACGCGCAAGAAGAACGCACGCAAGGCAGCCCAGGCGGTCCAGGAATCAGCGGCTGCCGTGCCTCCTTCGCCTGTTCCTAAACACTCTAAACCGAAGGAGAAGGGCTCCAAGTTGTCCAAGAGAGAGGCTAAGGAACAACGTAAGAAAGTCTATATCCCACCAACTAAACCTGCTCCGCCAGTCCTTGATCCACTCGATACCACTGGCCTCGCACATTCATTGCCGCCAGAGCTCGTCGTCGTTCTCAGGGGATTGGGGAAAAAGGATGTCGTCACGCGAGGGAAGGCCATCGAGGAGCTTTCCAAGTGGCTCGAGGACGCGATCAAGGGGTGGGCAGTGCACGACCATGGTCACGATCGACACGAGGAAGAGGGAAAGGCAGACATAGTAGTCAGGATGCTGCCAGTCTGGGTGTGTCACTACACACATCTGGTTTCGGGACGCCTGATTTCCATTACAGCTCCATCGTGCCCCTGTACTTTTCACTCACTCTGCGCGGCGGCTTCGCTTCCTCGCTGCTTCTCTCCACATCTCCCTCCTTCGCCTTAGCCCAGCACGCGAGGCTCTCCTTGCGTGGGTCAGCGATGTCGCATCGCAAGCCGAGCTAGAGACGTTCTTAGGGTCATGGGCAATGCTTGCACACGACACTGATCGAGGAGTTGCCACCATTGGCATGAAGTCTTGGGTAGACTTCGTCACCACCGTCCCCAATACCGCCACAGATATTCAAGATGAACATCATACTAGTTCTTGGACCCAACTCACACGATCTCGACAAAAGCTTACTCTTTACCCTCAACTTCTCATTTCCCTTTTCAGGTTTACTCAGCGCACCATCCTCGATCCACAGGGTCTCCACACAGCTTTAAATCCACCTCCCGCGATTCTCCCCACTGCCTTGTCTTCTCAACAGGATCACAAAGGTGCGCTACAGGGTAAGCATGTGCCGCCAGGTAAAGGTCCCGCCCAGGGGAGGAAAGGGAGTCCACAATCACAACAGAAGAAGAGTGGTCGCTACATTCCGCCTTCCTCAAATCCTCCGTCACTTACACCAACCTCTTCCCTTGAGCGGATCTCGGGTGACAGCGTTAACGAGGAAAATGACTTGGACCGAGCGGGAAGACTAAGAGTGGGCGGTTTGGGTGCTGTCAGGTGGATTCTGGGTATGTTGAGCTTTCATTGTTCGTTAGTTGGTGAGATGACCTCTTGTCCTTCCTTCGTCCATTGTTCGGATGTGGGGCTTGGTTACTTGTGGGGCTGAATTAGAAAACTGGCTTGAAATTGGCTTCGCTTCTGCAACTGACTTGCCTGTCCTAACAACTCTCCTATCATCCCCCGAGCTCTGGTCTTCCCTTCATCCCTCATATGTGCCTTCATCCTTCAACTCTGCCAGCAATCAACTTTGTCCGTTCTCTGTTGCTTCTTTTGGTCAAAGCCAGCCCCTCGTCCGGCAGGCTGCGTGGGTACTTGTAGGCTCTTTGGTTGGTATATTTAAAGGTTTGTTTTTGTTTCCTTGCCGATACGTCCGTGGAAGTCCACGGCGACTCTGTGCCTTCGGGTCCCTTGGATCCTGGACTTTCTTTCTGGCTTTACCTACTAGATGTAATGCCCGTCTAGTTCGGGTCTGTATGACCCTCACTAGTAGCGCGTGGATTGATTATCCTCATCCCTTATCACTGATGCTTTTCGAAACCAGGCAAATTACCAGGACCCATGATTCGGATCCTAAGCACGGCTATTCTGCGTTCAGCATGGGTTGAAACGGATGTCGGCGTGCGAGGAGCATTGGGAGGTCCCTTGATGGCCTTCCTCAGAGGTACGATTTGTGTTCCTGTAAGCAACTTGTGTAGTACCATTGATTGCACTGCAGACTATAGCCAGGCATGGACGATTGACATGGAAAATGCATTTAAGGGCTATGGAGACCTAGAAATTGATCTTAAAGGCACGGAGGGTGACTCTTATTCCGGTTCGGACACGGAATCCGGATCGAGCTCTGAAGCCGAAATTGATAGTGAGGACGATAACAATGTTGTCGCAGATGCCTCTACCAAGTCGTCTCCCAGTTCACGACTGGTATCCGAGGCTTACACAGAATTCCTGCAATTCCTGGAGTTGGGATGTTCTGGGTCTCCTGTAGAAGGCTACCCGTTGGTATTGGTCATCTTGGCTGGGATTCCCGAATCGGTATGGTTCACTCTGCATATCATGAACACTGCTTGAATGTGGGCATTGCAGATTCTCCCCACCGCCCTCCCATCCACCGTGCCAGCTGACCAGACGAAGGAAACCGAACGAGGCCCTGAAACTCACTCCGTTTTGCAGTTATTTACCTCCTTCTGGGCTCCGCTCGATGCTGGTCTCCTCGATAAACGGGCGGCAGCACTGTCTTGGCTCAGGGCAATCAGTGAATGTTTAGTCTTGATTGTTCGACGAGGGGTACATGCAGAAAATATGACAGCAGCGCATGAAAATAAGGATGCAAGGAGTCTCCTCGTATCCCAGTTCTCCCTCCTATGGAATGAATTCGTCATCAAGCGACTGCGAGTCGGTGCGGTGGAAATCGCCGGGATTATAGCTCGCGCAGCAGAAAGACTTGGGAAAGTCGAAGACGGTAAGTTGACGTTCACTGCCTCATTGCAAGCTTCGGTCCTGTGAGGTCCTGATCAAGGTTACAGATTTCTTCGACGCGGCCTTTGAAGGGTTCTGTTCAGCCATACTTGATTTGATCCCCACTTCTCATGATACACTAGACCTAGCACCTACTTTCTTCCTCCTCTTCACTTCCACGTTTGCGCCGGATACTCGCGCAGGCCAAAAGACACGTTCCATAGTAGAGGTTTATATACAGAAGGTGGTCAAGGCTCTGGAGACTGCCCTAGGCTCTTTCGACCAGGACACCGCCAAGGAATCCCTGGCGGGACTAGTGAAACTCATGGAGACGTTTGGATCCTCGCTCTTCGACGACGAGTCCGTTGCCTCTCGCATTGACGCCATATTTGTCGCGCACCCTGTAACACTTCTGCGAGTGTCAACACAAGGGGTATTGGTGTACCTCCAACAGAGATCTATGTCTACTAATCATTTGCATGGTGAGTTACAGACGCAGACATTTTGGACGGTGCTTCTAGGCGCGCTTGCATCTTCTGCGGATGCTGCCCTCTCGCTGCTGTCTCCGCTAGTCGGCGCCTCTCTTCCCGTGCACTTAAGAGGAGCAAATGCGACGATGGATGGACTAGTAGAGCGTCTGGTAAGTAATACAATGACGGTGGGCACACAGGGAGATGTGGAAATTGCAGTGGCGAGATTGTTGGGCACACCTGGTATCGTACTTCACTTGTCTGTGCCTGGCTTGCTTCTAAATCGCCCACATCTTCAGCACCCTTCATCTCATCCAGCTGTCTGGGCACGATCGCCTCTATGCTTTCGAATAGCGTTGCCACTTTTACAGAAGCAAGACTGAGAGACGCTGGTGTGGCCTCAACTGAACTGGAGGAAGGACACCCAATTGAGATTATCGTTACTGTGGGGCTCGTGAGGAAGTTGGCCGACTCGGGTTATAAATTCAGTGGGGACATTGGCGTGGAGCTCTATGCGGGAATATTCTTGCTTGGCTATGTCATATCCCACGAAGGAGAAACATCTGGCAGCGGGTGGGTAGAAGATGCAAGGGCGCTTTGGAACTCCTGGATTTCCAAAGGGGATGAGAAAGACGTGATGAGAACCGCTGCTAGTACCCTTGTGAAGGATAGACTAAAAGGTATTGTTGTCGATGACGGAGCAGAGACGAGGTGAGTATATGATTACTTCATATGAGTAATCTGAATCTATCGCACAGACCCGAGCACATCATCCGATCCATCACTCCCTCACCTCCAGGTATCCACATTGACCCCCTGAGAGACATTCTCCCGTCGCGCGAAGAATTTGACGCAATGTTGGAGTCCCATTTCCTTCCTTCTTCGGCCACTTCCCCTAGCTTAGCGCTCCTCGAACCCGCACTCCCAACCGTTTCGCAAACACCCAATCCTTCAAATCCAACATGCAGGAAGTATGCCCGCGCCACTTCTGCTCTATTTGCACATCTCGTCGCTTCACGTACCGTCGCACGTTCGAACCTCTGGGCACTACGTCACATTCTTGTCCTTGATTTCTACGTACACGAATACCTCCGCGTAGAGGACGCACGGAATAGTCTTGTGACCTTTGATGCCACGAGGGACCACTTGGAGGATGTCGTAGAGAAGGTCAAGTCGCTGACGACTTACCTCCTTAACCGCCCAGAGGATGGTATGCATACCAAGGTCGTCAATTCACTCATGAAAAAGAGTGGTGCAGCCTCCCACGAGGATGGGAGTATAGCATCCTTTGTTATTTCGATCGCTCATTGCGCCATGGAGAGAGACACTGTGAGGGACGCAGCGGTGCTCGGGATCGTGCTTCAGCACTTATTCAATGATGCTACAAAGGACGATGCCGACTTGTGGCTGGTTCTTGCGAGGAAGTTGGAAAAGACGGGTGAGTCATGCCTCTTTCTCGCGTTTGAAGATCCCCGTCGTTGATCTTTCCATTAATTTTATAGCTCCTCAGACCAGTATCACCATATTAGCTTCCATCACCACCCACGCGCCGGAGCCCCCGAAGCTCGACAGGTATCGTAACGAACTAGCTGCTTCGCTCACTGGTATCCGCTCCAGCGCAGCAGCCACAACAGGTCTCATCACCCTGCGGCTACTAGCCGCCACCGCACCGGATCCCAATACTGACGTCATCTTCCTCCCGCAACAACGCGCCGTGAACGTGATGAAGACGTGTCAGGCATGGGTCGCTGCCGACGAAGACGACGGAGAGGGTGTTAGTGAGGATGTGGAGAGCGCCATGACGCTGGTATTTTTCCATCTTGCTCCGATTTTGCAGAATGTGCCTGGGTCTCATTGGGATTTCATCTGGGATGTCATCGAAAATAATTTGGAGGTGCGTCACGTATACTTCCGATGGTAATGGTGCTGACGCCAAGTAGAACTCCTCGCTAGAAGACAGCTCGACGCTGGCGACTCTTGGAAGGACATTGGGACTAGTTATTGCAATCGGTGATCTATCATCGACGAATAAGCCACTTCGCGCAAGTTGGGATGAGAGGAAAGCGACTGTGATGGAACTTGTCAGAAACTTGGTCGCGGTAAATACAAGTGAGCGATTGGTTCTTGATTCTGTTTGATGCAAGGGCTAATGGTATGCAGTCAGAATGCCTTATTCTGAACCACGTGCGTTGTGTCGAGAGTTGGCTTTGTCTGTCATGCAAGACATGCCATACACCACGATGGACGAAAAGACTTTGCCGACTGTAAGGATGGACATTTTCCCAGCTATTCATTCACACCAACAAAAACTTTCCAGATGTGCCACCTACTGAGTGACCAATCTCAAGAAGTCCAGCGAATGGCCTACCATTTACTTAGCAGTGCTGCTCGGAGGCGGACGGAGCACTACGTCATTGAAGCTGGTGTCGACACGGAGGATACAGTGAACCCAGAATTACCTCTCGAGCTCCTAGCCATATTACAACAAAATCTTGGCTCAGGGGAGGAGGCACTTGACCTGGACGAACAGTCAATTACGCACAGCAAGGAAGTGTCTGGATACCTGCTTGCATGGATGATTGCGTTTGATTTATTCGCTGATGCGGTGCGTATATGACCTCAGTGACACTACACCTAATTGATGCTAACATGGAAAACAGTCGATGAAAGTTCGTTCAAGCTACTTCAACCACTTGCGAAGCATAGACACCATCCCTCAATATTTCGTCCCGAATCTCTTTTATGTTCTTGGTTTGTTCAGTGGTGGGAAACGGCTGTTTAAGTTGGACGCGTGGGCTGTAGACGAATTCTATTTCGAAAGTATGTGCAGGTTTCAACTTGTCTCGAGTTGGTGTTCATATGTCTGGATAGCTTTTGAACCTGAAAGTTCACTGAGCTTGCGACTGTTAGCGGCCCACCTCTACCATCGGGCCCTCCTCACTATCCCGGCCTTGATCCGTTCATGGGTCTCAGACTGCACTGATAAACAACTCCTCATGCGGGTTGTCGACTACACGTCATCATACTTTTCGCCTGGTATCATCAAGGCCGAATTGGCGCAAGTCCGACAGCCTGATACTTCGTCGGAACTCTTGACAACAGAAAATCTAACCGTCAAGGTTTCCCTCGCTTCTGGCGAAGTGACAGCGTTATACATGGTTGATGAACAGAGCCTCGAGCTCTCCATTCGGATGCCGAACGACTGGCCTCTGCACAGGCTTGAGGTGAGGGACACCAGGATGGTTGGTGTCTCTGAGGACAAGTGGAGGGCCTGGGTACTTGGAGTACAGCAAGTCGTATGGCAACAAGTGAGCTAGACGATTGCTGCGAGAAACATGGCTTGACCCGGTTTCCAACAGAATGGTCGCATCGTCGACGGCCTGACATTGTTCACAAAGAATGTGACCCTTCACTTTTCGGGACAAGTGGAATGTGCGATATGCTACTCGTATGATTTCCATTTCCATAGCACGTCGGCATGCTTGTTTATGATTGTTCGCACAGCATTATCAGCGTGATGGACGCGAGCTTACCCCAAAAACCATGCAAGACATGCAAGAACCGATTCCACGCCAGTTGTCTGTACAAGGCAAGCCTATTCCAGATTCCTCCTGAGTTCCGAAGGCTAAACCCGGCGCGGGATCTGGATAGTGGTTTAAAACGAGTCATTCGTCGAGCTGTCCACTCTGCCGGTCTGACATTCTGTAACCCGAGATCTGTCGGGACATCATGGATAATGTGGACCATGTCACAGGATGCCGAATTCTTCCGTTCGTGATCCCAGATGTAATGTTACAACTAGAATACAGCTAGTAATGTGTGAGTGAGCACGCTGCATTCACAACAATTGTGCACGAGCGAGTCGAATGAAGGTATTCGAGATAAAATACTTCGTTTGTTGTCATCCAGAACGGGCAACTGTCTTCTGATTTCCTCACCCCAAAAGTTTGGTGATAAGAGCTGCGTGGCGGACTAAATCAGTTCGGATATCGGCGTGAGCGTGATGTCGTGTAACTGATACCACGACTTCGCCGCCGTCCAGGCATACCCCGTTACCAGTCTTTTTTTCAGGAGCTGGCGGTAGCAGTAATGATGCGTTCGGTGTATTCTGTTTGTAATATGTCAGCGGTTGTTCGTTCAACAAATCCCTTGTTCAAGTATTGCCTGTGAAACTCTATCACGCCCGCGCGTGCGGTCTAGGCGTTCGGGTTCAAATGCGTTTGTGGCTCGACGGAGTTGGTCTCGACCTCGGTGCTTGACCGCCTATCGAAAGTATCGGAAGAGCTGATTGTCGTGACCAAGCACCCCTTGCGAGTTTTAGGGCGGTCGCGAACGGCAAGATGCGAGTCGACGAAGGCGGATGACATGTAAAGTGCGTCAGGTTTGTTGTCCGCTGGCAGCCTTCATTTCAGAGTAGGGTCTTCTCCGTCTGATGGTGTCTCGCCACGTACGCCACTCAATACAACAGTAGGCGAAGCTGCACTTACGTGGACTCGAAACGCGGCGCGGCACTGGCAGCTGCGATGATATTCTCATATCATCGATGGGCGTCGGCGGGAACTGGCAGCGTCACGGTGCAGCCGAACAAACTTTCTGACCAAACGCAGACAAGTTAGCCGAGGAGCGGATTGCTCTACCGTATTTATTAGCCGGCCACTCAGTCTCCGAGTCATCACTGCTACCCGTTTGCAACCATGCGGTGAGTGCATGTGCGCCAGGATCCCAACACAGGATCGGTCTCATTGCCACCTCCACAGTACGAGCAGTCTGAGCGAGGTGGACAGGATTGTCTGGAGGAAACTCGATTGCTGGCTGCTTCCACTATGCACCATCTTCTATCTGCTTGCCAGCATAGTACGTTTTCGTAACCGTTTCCATGTGCTTCAACCATTCATGATGTGTAGGATAGGGGCAACATCGCGAACGCGCGCGTCGCGGGTTTGCAAAAGTCGTTGGCAATGTCGAACTATCAGGTACGTCAAAAGCTTTCTGTGGTTCACGTGCAGCTGAGCAGTTCCCTACAGTACACCGTGGCTCTGACGGCGACATATGTGTGCGTGTCCAATGCTTGCAGTTCATTCACGCCTCATGGTACATCAGTTCTTTTATCGCAGCCGAGCTTCCGATCACTTGGCTTTTAAAGGCAAAATCATTTTATCACTGATATTACAGCTGGGCGTCGTTTTTGACACCACTGCAGCACGTAGGGCCTGATCTTATGCTTCCCGCAACAGTTACCCTGTTTGGGTTGGCCTCTGCTTCACAAGGTGAGTGGTCATCACCCTTGCCCCGACACCAGGTTGATTGGGACAATCCAAGGTCTGGTCCACAATTATTCTGGGCTGTTAGCATGTCGTGTTTTCTTGGGCTTGTTTGAAGGTTTGGGTATTTGCCGTCGTTGTTCCCTCCACTCATCAGTACGCCAGGTGGTCTCATCCCTAGTCTCGTCCTCTATCTCTCTTGCTTTTATCCCCGAAGGAGACTTCAAATACGGTATGTATCACACGACTACAGCAGTATATTATTGCCTAACGTGCCCCAGAATTGCAACTTATGCTGCGCTGGGGTCATTGGCAGGCGCTTTCTCCGGTCTACTAGCCGCTGCCATTGACCGGATGGATGGACGGGGTGGTAAGCCCGGCTGGGCATGGATCTTCATTCTAGTATGTCGTGCGCCGGCCGTTTCGTGAACCACACTCATCGAGTTGACAGGAGGGTCTATTTGCCGTTGTCTTCGGTGGCATCTCGTTCTTCATTCTTCCTCGCTCACCTCAAATGGCACGCTTTCTGACGGAGAAAGAACGAGAATATGTCGTTTCCATCCTGAAGCATACCGGTTCTGTGTCGGACGATGACGCCAAGGATAGATTTAGTTGGACCGAGGTCGCTAGATGTGCCAAGTCCTTACACGTGTGGCTTCTCACCGCCATCGTCTTCTTTAGCGGTAATGACCATACCTTCTTGGCTCCCACTCGACTGACAGCACCACTGCTAGGCACGATAGTATTTGGCCTGGCTTTGTGAGCTCTGAGTGTCAGAAATCCGTTTCCAACATGACGTGTCTCATGGCAGCTTTGAACCGACGATCGTTGCTGGTCTCGGGTATGCAGGCGACCGCGCTCAGCTCATGAGCGTCCCTCCATATGTAGTTGCCTTTGTTCGTACGTGTTTTGGCCGCGAACTCCACGACGATTCCTGACAGCGCGCAGTGTCAGTCACCTCGTCCATCATGTCGGACCAATACCAATGTCGCGGATACACCACAATAATTTTCTCCATATTGGCGATGGTCGGCTTCACTATGTACCATGGCATGTCGCAACACTGCTAGGAGAGGGCGGATGTCTCACTGACGCTCTTATATAGCCAGCACGTCTAGCCACATACGCTATGCATCCCTCTTCTTCTCCGTCCCTGGTGCATTCGGCGCCGTGCCAGCACTGTGTGCATGGGCAGCAAACAACAGTGCTCCGCACACGCGACGTGCGACCACGGTCGCCGTGGTTTTCATGATGACTGAACTAGGCGGCATCCTTGCGACCTGGTTACTCGGATTTTTATCCTCAGCCCCCGACTACACGTCAGCCACGATAACGTTTATTGCCATGTCGATCGGAATGGTGGTCTTGTCGATGGCCAACTTAGCGTACCTTTGGCGGGAGAACCGTTCGAAAGCGGAGAGACGGCGGCGGATGAACTCGAAGGAGGATGAACCGGAAGGTCTTGGGGACCGTAGTGCGTGGTTTGTGTATAGCCTGTAGCCTGTTGGATCATGGGTAATAGATAGTGTGGAGCACGACCGTACTATAGAATCATGATGTTTACAGGTGGGCTGATTGGTTGGAACGGCACCTGGCAAGTATTTACAGTAGATATGCCCGTAATGCATAGGAATGCATACTACCAAAAAACTAGTTAATTTAGGCGAGTGTATGAAATTCTAATATGCATTATGAGCATATCAACTGCCAGCAGTCACACTGACATGGCCATTGGATAGATATCTATGCAGATCTCAGCTCAAGACGACGAGCATTGTGTCGTGCATCCCTCGCTAATGTCTCTGTTGCCAACCTCCTTGAAGGGGTGGCGAACATTGGTGATGCCGACTCAGCTCGTTCATTGGTGAGCTTCGCCATGTAATTCCGTAAAGTCAGCCCATATACTGAAAAGCTTGCATCCACAACGTGGGTGAATGCCAGGTTCTATTGGCGAAATGACGGCAAGGCCGCCATCTAGGTACGATAGTTCTGAGACATAGTATTCGGTTGGATTGTGCGTCGAACAGGGAACAAAAATCAGGTCGCCTTCACGACCAAGTGGACTGGGCTGGCCGGAGTGGACAAACGAGGAGAGCGCCCCAGCATTGCGATCTTTTATGCGTCAGCATCACTATCGGGCGCGTTCTCCGGTCTGTTGGCCGCTGCAATTGAACAGACGAACGGACAGGGTAGAAAACCTGGCTGGGCATGGATTTTCATCCTGGTATGGGTCGCGCCGACCACCGGATGGAGTGATAGCCATCTGTCTTGGCAGGAGGGCGCGTTTTCGGTCGTCTTGGGCGTGATCTCATTCTTCCTTCTCCCTCGTTCGCCTGAGAGTGCACATTTCCTGCCGGAGAAAGAGCGGGAATATGTTATTTCCGTTCCGAAACACGCTGGCTCTGTGTCAGCTGGACGGAGGTTGCAAGATGTGCCAAGTCCCTGCATGTGTGGCTGCTGGCTGTCGTCTTCTTTTTCGGTGGTAAACATGCACATTTTTCCGGCTTGAGCCTGACTGACAAGGGCACTGTTAGGAGCGATCCTGTTTGGATTGTCTTGTCCGTTGTTGTGCTGTCAGTGCTGACGGGCATGATGGCAAGCCTTGAACCGGCGATCTTTCCGATCTCGGGTGCGCAGGCAACCAAGCTCAGCGCTCAGCTATGAACGTGCCTCCATATGTGGTCGCGTTTGTTCGTACGTGTGTCGACCATGAGCTCTGATGGTTGCCCAGCTGCATGGTATCGATCATCTCGGCCGTCGTATCGGACCGCTACCAGCGACGTGGATACGATGCGATATTTTTTGCCCTTCTGCAGATGATTGGTTTCAGCATGTATTATGGTGCGTCGGAGCCATCCGCAAGGGAAGGAGCGGTGCCTGACAGACAGCCACGCACAGCAAACACGTCCAGTCATGTCCGCTATGGGTCCCTCATCCTTTTCATCACAGGGACATATTGTGCGGCACCTGCGCTGATTACATGGTTGACGAACAACAGCACACCGCACACAAGACGTGCGACGGAGGCTGGGAGTATCCTGGCTACCTGGCTGCTTGTGTCGATATCCACGGCCCCTGACTACACGTCGGCGACGCCTACGTTTATCGCCATGTCGGTTGGCATGGTGGTGTACTTGTGGCGAGAGAACGGTCTGGAAGCGGAGCGGAGGCGGAGGATGAACCCGGGGGGCTTGGTGATCCTAGCGCGGCGTGTATACAGCCTGTAGACTGTCATTGTCCGAGGGGGTTGACGGTCCATCCGGAGCAAGCCTGCGATGCTGCACGTGCAGGTGGAACGCGGTGGCCTCGGCCGTGTCCCTGTTTTCATTACCGCAGTCGTGACCCACGATTGTCGGGTTTGCTGGCGGCGAGTGCGCGTTCGAGAACTGGTGCGGATACCGTCTGTTTGTGCAGCACAGGGACCCAATCCGAGGTTAAGCTGGCCGTGTACTGCCAAGTCCCGATTCCATCACACCGGGTCTTTCGCATGGCATCTTCATGCATATGCAAAGTCGCATCCCTGCCATCGAGCAGGCCATCCGGGATGTGTCGGCCGATCAGAGCCAAAAATAAAGACACCCTCGGAATGGGGGTGTGACAGAAAAGGCAACTCGGATCGAATACCCGTCCCTCTTTTCTCTTTTTTTTTTTTTTCTGCGTGGCTGTGATGCGACGGTGAGCTTGAAAATGACTCGCGCGCGCATATAAGCGTGTCCCCTCTCCGCGCTCGCTCGCTCGCCATGTCCACCCACTCCGTCTCGTTTGCACCCGCGCCCGCCCCGCTCTCGAAGCACCTCGAGGCTGGCGAGGAGCCCTCGTTCGCGTTCGCAAGACTCGCGGGCGACATTTGTCTCGTCCAGCGTGCGCCGCTCTCTCGCGTCTGCTGATCCTGCCCGCTCAGCCTCCTTGCAGTGGTCGCACAGACGTCCGTCGATCGCGCGGGCCCGTCCCGGCTCGACATCGACATCTTCCGGCACGAGTTCGCGTCCATCTTTCGCTACTCGCATTCGACGTGTGTCCATCCCCTCGAACTCCGGGTGTTCGAGTCCCTCCCGGATCACTGCGTCCGCTACGAACCAGACTCGGGCACCGTCTTCCTCGCCAAAGACCTCATGGCGCACCTCAAGCGCATACTGGACACCGCCGCAGCAACAGCCACGGTTCATCCGACCGGCGGGCATCCGAGACACCTACACCGTTGATTTCTCCCAAATGTACCACCATCGCACAGTGTTATTTATTGTCTCTCGTCCGCACGCTCTTGTTATAGTTCTATCGCATCTGTACTCTCACCGACACAGCGACGCCATCTGGTACACTACGTAGTATAATCCCGTCCTACAGCGCAATCTATTTCGAAGCAGTGCTCGTCAATCTACGCCACGGCGCTTGTTCCGCATAGCGTTGGCCATGGCACTCAACAACCGCTGCCAATCCATCATCGCCCTCGTGCTCGTCCACACGTGCGCCCCGTCTATGCGTCTTCCAGGCGTGACATCGACTGGCGGACCTCGTCCAAGGCATCCACCATCTGTGGATCCGATCCGGCAAGATCGGAAAGACGTCACGAATGGACGGATGTCCCGCCGTCAAACCGTCCTTCATGGCCACCAACCAGCCACGCCCGCACTTACCCATGACGTGCATGTCCGCGTTCGGCGCTACCGTGACCAGCCGTACATACTCTTCAGCGTTGACGGCGAGGACTGATATGCAACCAGCCCTGTGTAAACGCGCTATCGAGCCCGAGGCCATCCACAAACGCCGCCACGCTTGCGGTGCACTGCAGGGTCAAGCGTGATGACATGGCTAAAGTCAAATCGATGGTCTGCGACATGACAGCAGGAATCGCCATCAAAACCCACACGCACGCAGACAATAATGCCTCACAGCGACACTCCCGCCAGACGAATGGCCCGCCATGATCGACCGCGACACTTGGATGGCGTGCCATTCACACGCGGACGGGACCGGGCCGGTTGATACGGATCGCCCTGCGTCCGTCGGGAGCGCACGCAGGATCTCGGCCAGACGGACGTCCAGCTGGACACGCCGGAGCGTCGTGTCATCCGCAGGTTGTGACCATGTCCAACTACGATCCACGTTGAGCAAGACGCCGTCTCTCCATCTCGCACTCACTCGAGGTCGGCCCAGTACCGGTCCTGCGTTCATCCGCGGACGCCGGTCGCCTGCACGCATGGACTGGACCCGTCGCGGCGTTCGATCGCTGCGACAACGTACCCGCGCGACGCCAGTTCACCGACTGCCAATGGTCAATCCGACGAAGTCAGCCCACGGGGGAAACACACGCACGTTTATCCGGTGCGTACAGCCCATGGCGTCGATGACCGCTGAGCTGTGCGTGCGAACAGGGTCATCCTCCAGACGAGCACGGTGCCGATAGCGTCTGTGAATTGCGGTGGTGTGAGCGTGACGCGGACGGGCGAGATAGATGACAAACAGAAGAGATACTTGTAGATGGGGGTTCCGGTTGGACACCACGCTCAAGAGGCCGTCCACCGTCTGCGCCAACCTGTCGCGGATGAGAGGATCATCTGAATGCACAGACAGACGGGCGTCGTCTCGGGCACCACGCGGCGAATCGCCTGGGTGGGGTCGCCGTCTGCTCGGTTGGATAAAAGAGCGTGAACGCGACGGTGTCGAGGGTGATGCCGATTTGGCCGTCGTCGTGCGCAGATCAGTGCTAAACGTCTGTCGTGGGATGGGGAGCTCGACATCCCGCACGCCTACAGGCTAGGGCCCTCGAGAAAAGGGGGAGCTGCACTGGGCTGAGATTTTATTTCCATTTTGCCCCTGTATCAAAAATAAATAAACATGAAATGACTCGTCACGGTCCAGCTACACCTTGAGCACGTCCGCCCCTCGCTCGGCCTGTCTCTCCTCCCACCGTCTCTCCACCGCCCTCAGCGCCGCGTAGCACAACGCCGACACGACGAACGCGACATACATCCCACAGTCCCCCGAGCCGACCTTGGCCACCGGCCCCACGTACCACGCCTGCGACATGAACGGCACCATCGTGCCGATCCCACACACGAACGCCAACACTGCCGCGACCCCCCGTGGCAGCAACCTCGGCGCGTCCCACGTCGCGACCGGGTACACGCGCTCGCTGAACGATCCCCGGAAGAGGACGTGCTCGGTCATGACGATGGCCGCAAACGCCGTGCTCCAGTACCCGATAATGTCTCCGCAAAGAAAGCCGGCGTCAGACGATGCATGCGCGAATACCCAGACGGCCGCTTACTGAGCATGTCGACAAAGGTTGTATAAAACCTTTCGGCGCAGACGATCGCGACAGGAATCAGGCTGCAAACATCAACACCCCAGAGCCGTGAGCCCACGTGGATCACCGACCATCCCGACGGAAAAAGATGCGACGTACATGCCCTCAGAGATGAGGATGTACACCCAACGCGGCACGAGGCAGAACCAGTGGGCGACGGACATGAGGCTCGTGCTGAACGTGTACATGGTTGGCGCGCACGCGCTTGGTATGGTCAACGCGACGAGCACCGTGAGGAACTTGCCGAAACCACCCAGAGGCGACAGGACGCCGTACAACAAGCCGCCGACAGACGTACCGTCTCGAAAGGCGGCGTTCCACACAGGTACATGGGGAGCCGCGGCCGCAAAGGCGGCACCGAGGGCGTGACCCGTGAACTGTCATCAAAATGAGTGGCTGCAAGGACGGTGCGTGCATATCACGGGTACTTGCACTTGATACCAAAAAACCGAGGTACGTGTAGATGAAAATCCGCATGCTGCGCATCAGCGTTGGCATGCATGTCCCCGAACATGGAATAGGGAGCGACATACGACGACGCGGCAGGACTGTGGTAAACGCCATAGTCGGCAGTCATCGTACACCAGCTGACGATGGTCGCAGCAATCGTGGACGCAAAAGATATGATCGTACGCGGAGTCGGTGTAGGCACCGCTGCGTATTGGTTTGTGTGCAGTTGCGGGTACCCGAGGGCCACCATAGCGATGAAGACGACGGCGTTCGGTATCCACGCCATGCTCTCGTACCTGTGGGCAAGCTCTATCAACTTCCACCCCACGACATCGACCAGAACACACCAGTGGATGAAGCGATAACCAATAAAGGTCACCTGCAGAAGTGCTCAGTGCATTGGTTCAGACGGACGAGGGATACGACGAACAAAAAGCGAGATGATGGCGATGATCACGATGCCCAGCGTGTCATTCAGATGTGGGCTCACGGCCGCCAATGTCTGTCCTCCAACAATGCAATTCAGGACCAGGAATCCTTGCAACGAAACCACGTTCAGGATACTCGGTATCATGGACCCATAATAGCTTGAAGGGCACCAGTGAGCACTACGCGTTCCAGACCTGCTCATGGACACTCACCCCCACGAGAAGCGCGACTGCACCATCGCGCGGGTCCCCAGTTTCGGTCCGTATATAGCACTGCACTCGGGTTTAGGCTGTGAACGAAAACGAGACCAGAGATACTCACAAGAACGCAGGGAACACACACGACCTGATAGACCGCCTTCATGAGCGACGGAACAAAGTCAAATCGACGGGCTCTTACAGGACGTCCGTCACGAGGATGATCAGGATCGAATCGCGGACACCCAACGAATAGAACGCAGGCCCTGCGCTGCCCGTGCTGAAGCTGAAAGCACAGCATTAGCCAGGTTTCCCCTCTCCCCAACGGGCTCTGCGACGTACGAGAGAACGTTGAGGTTGGACGAAAACCACACGAAGAACAGTTGGTACCACCGCGCGTCGGTTCGTTCCTCGACAGGGATGGGCGCAATCCTGGAAGGCACACGCTCAACGGTCGGGCGTGCAGAGGACGAGACGGACGTACCCGTGCGTTTCTACGCCATACCGGGTCAACAGCGCGGTGACACGATGGAGGAATGATGGAGGTGTGTGCGAGCCACCCGTGTTCGCTTCACGGTGTTCGTCGGGCGGCATGCTTTTCTCGGACATCTCCAGCGAGTCCGGCATGGCGAGAACGTGGGTGAGGGGAGAAGATAACGCCTGCTGCGGGCTCCTGGCGGACGCAGATAAAAGGAATCCTTGGTCGGGTCATGGGTCTATTCTTATGGCAAGGCCACTCTAATTCAGCCCGGCCCCTGGAGAACCAAGCATGAATTACTCGCTGATCGCAACCGGCGACCCGACGGCTGGCGCGTACCGCAAGCGGAGGCCCACTCGAACCGACGGGTTTTGTCTGGGCGAGAAGTGTCAATATGTCTCCTCCTCGTCGACAGCACGAGAGGACAGTGGCAGGTGCCGCATGCCAGCGCTTCGGCCAAGATCATTCTCCGCGACACGACTTTGCCTGAAACCCAAGCATCCAACAAGTCTCGCAGGCCGATAAATCGTCACTGTGACGCGTGGACGGTCCAGGGGGTTCATTAATTATGCATGGTGCCATGTGAACCATTGTCGCCTGATGCCACGGCATCAACGCATCAGGCTCAGGCCGCGCTCCGCACATGTGTCAAGGGACGTTGCGCACAGCCCCGGGTGTTCTCTCTTTCACTTGCACGTCCTGTGGTGACATGCCCCGTCTCGGTCTGTTTGCTTTTAGAGTCCTCGGGATCAGAATCGCCAAGTGTGGGGCTGTACATGTCCTCATGTCTTTTCGCGGAGTCGCCAATGCATCGTATCGTGGCTGTGACCACCGGCCCGTATGAAGGGTGCTCGCCTCCTTGGCATCTCAACTCGGGTTGATCTCGACTTGCTCGATGTGGCGTGCTCACACTTCCAACTTGCCCGTTCGGTGAGCCATCCGGTTTGAGTCGATTCGCAGCGCTTGCAGCTCGCTGCCTTATCCCATCTGGGTCCTCCCCCGTTTTCATCTCCGTCCCCTTCGCTCTGACAGTCCCGACCGTCCTTGACATCTCTCAATTCAATATGGTCCCCCCTGGCGGGTCTGGACCCCCGTCGTTTCGACGTTGCGCTCGTTTCGGTTGCGCGCCGCATGTCTCCGATTTTCGCGGACAGGCGTACGTTGGGTTCCCCACCGTCTGGGATCAACCTGAGTGAGCTTCGTTCTCTGTCTCTGAGCACTTCCCGCTGGCCTCCTCAACCAGTCGTCGGTCGCCAGCGCCAACCTTGGGCCCAACGCCGGCGCGGGCATCCTGATTCCTTTCCATGTCGTCCCGCGTGTGCTCGTCAGGTGGGGTGGTTGAGAAAAACACGGACATCCAGATGAGTCATCTGGTATGTCGTCGTCGTCGTCGATTCGTTGAGGTGCACTCGTCGCCTTGGTCGCTCACTCGCCGGGTCATGCAAATGAATGGGATGGGCGGTAGCACGACTGCGCCGGTCGCTTCGCTACCGCAAGAACGCCGATTGTGCTGGTGCTGCCTACAAACGCAGCACCTCGCGAGTCATGATGGTGCGGTGGCACGGACTCGTCTACGCGCTGTCGTCAGGGCATGTATTTACATGTACACAGCACACAGCACTTGACAGAGCAAAATCATGCATAGTAGAACAGCCTCTAAGGTGTGGGGCCATACTAAGTAACTCCTAGTTTGGCAGTCACAGATTACTACAGGATGTCACGGATCCTCACATGGCAGAATTCACATTCTGCGGATGCCAACATACATTGAACAAGTTGCTTAGACTATGAGTGCTACAGTAATAAAGGACACCAGTGACTTACTGGGTTTTATTTTGGGGAGCAAAATGAATAGCTCTCAAAAAGTCAATTTACCCCTAAATACTGTGTGACCTATCTTGAGTAAGTATTAATTCACATCATTTTTGCTTGTCTCATTGCTAATCACCTTGAAACCATGTTGGGTTGTTGCCTCCCCCAATATCTATTGCCTGTATACAAGATTGGGTGGGCTGGAAGCTCCATTGAACATGAGGAGGACCCAGAGGGCTGTAGCATGCTATAGATCCCCCCCACACTAGTGAGCCAGACCCTAACAACCCCCTCAGGATATCAGGAACCCCCAATGACTATATGATACACAGCAAGAAAGTGAGCTTGGCTCTCTGATCCTGCTCTGCTATTTGATTTGTTTATCTTCAAACGATCACCATTCCAGTGACTTCCTCCGTCCGGGTATCCCGCAGCAGCTTTACCAAACCGCTATCAAACACTGACCACCCTCTCATTAACACCCACTGTCTGCCTCATCCTCCCCCCCCGTATATTGGGGTCGCCTTCCCAATGGGGCAGCGCCCCCGGTACCACAGGCAACCCACTGCGCCGAGTCAGAGACGGCCACCGTGATCACTCATCCGCACGCCCCCCTGACCGCCGTGGCTGCCCACCGAAGTAGGTCGTACCCGTAAAAGATCGGCCACGCGATGCGTCGCACGACGTGTTGCCCGCCCGGATGGAATGTGCTATAGTCATGCAGAGCGATCATCGCCCACGTGGTGACGAGCGTCAGAACGACTGTCGCTTCGAGATACGACATCAGCGTCTTCTCGCGCGTGGCGTGGTTGAGCTCGGCGATGCTCATTCCGAACACGCTCTTTTTTATATATCGAGGGTATCGATAAGCAAGTCATGTGCACACAGGGTGAGCACTTCAAACTCACGGACAGATAGGTTGCGGGCAGAAATATCATCGTCAGATACTCGATCTGGGATGGACGCCTGTGAGTACATTCGCGAAAAAAAAAAAAAGAGAAGGCGAGGGATATCCTCCCCCGTGTTCTCTCTCTCACCAGTTTTATGGCAGCAGAGTTCTGCTTGGCTGCTTGGGTCAAATCGTGCATGCGTCCGCTGTCCTCAATGTGGACGTTCGAGATTGCCTGGGGATATTAGATAAAGTCCATGGCGGCATGACATCGACGAACCAGTTCCATCGCATTCTGTAATCGTTCCGATTGGATCTGCCTCTGTTGCTCCAATCGCTCGATCTCGCACAACATATACTCCGACTCCAGTGTCAACAACCCCCTCGAGCTCTCTCGTTCGACTTCCGAGATCGATTCACAGTGCATTGCTGGATTGGGCGTATCGCGCACGAATTCAACAGACTTGCGAAAGTCGCAGAGAAGTTGTTGATAGCACAACAGATGGGCTTGCAACTTGTACAACTCTCGTGTGTTGTCGACGCTCGTCCTGACATCGGTTGCATTCGCTTCCTGCGAGAACCACTTGAGCGAAGAATAAACAATAAGGAAAATACGGCCTCACGAGATGCTCGCTCAGATACTCGTAAAGTACCTCGAGCGCCTCGTCCCACGCATACAGTGCATACCAGAGAATAGAGAGAAATACCAACGTCGGATCTCTTGACCGGGCGTACAGTTTCGACCAGTACACGTTATTACCAGTGCTTTGCACAAGGGACCGCAGGTGTCGCGCTGTCGTCCTTTGAAGATCGGAACGATGGTGGTATGATATGATGGTACTAGTTTCTGCGCTGCGGACCATGTGTATCGCCAGTAGATCTTGAAGTAAAATGTTTTGGTCTGGAAAGTTGTCGGCCAGGTTACTAGCAAATCAGATACAACCCCTACACGTACCGGAGAGAACGAGAGGGGCCTGTGTGTCGATGGTGTGATCCTTGTCTGACACCAGTCAGCCCATTGTCGACTTTGATTGAAGCACAACAGCTACCTGTGATCGGGGGTCGTGTTCGCCGCTTCGGCGCATATTGTATCGAGTCTAGGTTTGATGACGTGGATGCAGGGCTGATCATCTCCGGCTGGTTGATGACCACGCGTATAAACGGGAGAACAACAGTGATGTCTAGAAGACATGAGCCAGACAACGAGGAGGTCAGCTAAATTGCACACGGTCTCCTTTCCCGTCATGCGGGTCTTCTTGATATCGCGATGGTATCCAATTTGCGGAAGAAGCAAAGAAGAACGGCTCGATGTTGTATCTGCGTGCCATGAAGACGGAACGGACGCTCACTTGCAGATAACGCACCTTGCGCCCAACATCCGGAGCACGTTCGAGGTGATGTTCTCCACGAAGAAGGCTCGCAATCGTAAATTCGTCACCTGCTGAACGTCTCAAACCCGGACCCGAACACGGCTGCGAGAAAAATGGGCGCTCACCGGTCTCTGTAGTTCGTTCCAAAACGCTCGTGTGGAAGCAGAGTCTGAGCGCACCCGACGGGTGCGCGCCCGATCCTCCAGTCTGTCAAACGTCCCGTCCGCAAACACGTCCACCCGGTGCACCCGACACGCGTGTTCGTCGTCGCAGATCGTCAGCATACGAGACCGTTGCACCTGGTTCGGGCGCCAGCTTGGGAAATGACTTTGAGGGTACCCACTCCACGGATCGCGCCGGCCGCCGGGCTCGAGCGGCGGTGGGACATCGCTGCCGACGTCCCGGTCGAAGTCCATCCATGGCCATGGCGCCGACGGCGCAGCATGGCGGTACCTGCGCA
Source organism: Boletellus ananas (assembly GCA_038089895.1). Taxonomy (NCBI): domain Eukaryota; kingdom Fungi; phylum Basidiomycota; class Agaricomycetes; order Boletales; family Boletaceae; genus Boletellus; species Boletellus ananas. The sequence goes on along the minus strand of JBBPLS010000013.1, from coordinate 173,082 downwards.
CAAGAGAAATTGATATTCCCTTTTCTTTTCGCGAAAGCCCGCAAAAACAGAGGGGGTTCGAGATTCACCTCGGCGTCGGAACCTTTTGGTCCTCTCGCAGGTTTGACACGTCCCACGGGACGTCGAGAGTGGGGTCCTCATCGTCGCCGTCATCGGAGAATGGTGCGCGAATGCCGGGTGGTGTGGCCATTGTCAAAAGGATGGATGAAGGAGGAGAGGACCGTCACGGGAGTCCCTGACATGATTCCCTCGCTGATATGATGGTGCGCTGCCGAGCGAGATGCCCCGGCCCCCGACTTGGCAAAAGCCACCAAAGAGAAAACCAAGAAGACGTCATCCAGTCAAAATGGTCCTCCGCAAGCCCACGAACTGGGCGGATAAAAGGTCATCTGGGCGCAGCTGGTTCGCATCGGCGTTAGAAAGGTGTTTCGACAGGCTGAGCTGCACATTACATACTATGACACGGGCCGATTCTCTCGGCGGCAGCCTAGCCACATATGCTTGCTTAGCGTCGAGTGCCACAAAGCCTTGGTGTCAGTGGGTTCATTGTGGCCTTGGGAATGTCATGGATCATACACAGACCTGGGGCTCGGTTCTTGATGATACGTTGGCACGCATTACCTGTCGTGACACGATGCCATGTCCGTGTTCATACAATCAGCCCTGGCAGTTGCGACTGGAGTCGTCAATGAGCAGGCCCATGAGAGACATGTGGTATATGCTAACCACTGTACTGAACATCCGATTAAACGAACAGTTACTTTGCGGTTCAGACGTGTTGCAGAGGTGCGATGGCCAACGAATGTCTTGTGTGGTTTAACGGCATCAAAGCCAAGTCGCGTCACATCTCACGTTTATGCTTCCGCAGTCCCCGGCGCATACATTACATAAGAAATCCATCGAAAAGCTTGGCGTCAGCATTCACCCAAACATCACAACAAACAAACAAACGCTGCCCGCATCAACCGGTTCGGCGCCGAGAAAACAATTCTACGGTCAAGTAGACGCTCCACAAACCGGCAGATATGCACTACATAGCCAACATTGTCCAGAGAACACTCCCCTACCGTGTCATGCGGTACGGGGAAAGGGGTATATCGCCCACTGGGGTATCCTCAGTTGCCGGCGGACGGCGCCCACGCCACCGTTGGAACGATTCTTTAATCGTTTTCAGCATCCCGACAAGCAGCGCATAGCCATAAAATACCGGCCACGCGATGCGCTGCACAATGTGATGTCCACCAGGATGGAAAGAACTATAATCCTGTAGGGCAATCATAACCCATGCAGTGACCGCTGTCAAAATTACCGTGCTCTCGACATAGCTGGCCAGGGTCTCGAGGGTGCCAGGATTGATCTCTGCGACGTTCATTCCGAACACACTCTGTCGACCCTGTCATAAGCCACGGATGGAAACAGGAACATGGACGACGCACGGAAAGATAACTGGCAGGCAGGAATATCATCGTCAAGTATGAGATCTAGTGAGCGTCGGTAAGCCCCGCAAGCGACGATCAAACATATTCTTGCTCACTAGCTTCATGGCAGAAGAATCTCGCATAGTTGCCTTGGTTAATTCTTGCATACTTCTGCTGTCTTCAATGTTGACCGTCGAGAACGCCTGGTCACATTCCATTAGAAAAGCCAATGACTGAAGACATGGACGGACCAGCGCCATCGCATTTTGTAACCGATCCGACTGGATTAGTCTCTGTTTCTCCAATCGCTCGATTTCACCCAACAGATTCTCTGATTCTTGAACCAATAGTTTCTTGGAACTCTCCCGATCAGAATCAGTAATTGATTCGTGATACATCGCTGGATTCTGAGTATCCCGTACAAACTCGACAGATTTACGAAAGTCGCGGAGGAGTTGCTGATAGTAGAGAAGGTGTGCTTGCAACTTGTGCAACTCTCGGGTGTGCTTCAAGTGTGTCGTGACATCAGTAGCTTCCTAACAAGAGTCATGTGAGCGCAAATAAACACCAGGAGAATATTGCCTCACGAGCTCCTCGCTTAAATGAGCGTAAAGTTCCTCGAGCGCCTCGTCCCAAGCATACAATGCATACCAGAGAATGGCAAGGAACACCATCGTAGGATCCTTTGACCTGTCGTACAGTTTTGACCAGTACACGCTGTCACCAGTTCTCTGCACAAGTGATCGGAGGCGTTTAGCTGTTGTCTTTTGAAGGTCGGAGCGATGGTGGTATGATATGATGATGTTGGTTTCCGTACTGCGGACCATGTGTATTGCCAGTAGATCTTGTAATAGAATCTTTTGGTCTGGGCAGTCGTCAGTCGGTGTGACCGAGGTACAACTTCCACACGCACCAGAGAGAATGAGGGGGGCCTGTGTATCGATGGTCTGGTTCCTATCTAACAAAATTAGTCGTTGTTGATCTCAATTGGAATATAACGGATACCTGTAATCGGCGGCCGTGCTTGTCCTTTTTCTGACGGGTACGGTACCGGGTTCGACGGCGTAGGACTAACCCTCTCTTGTTGGTTGTTGATCGTGCGTATGAACGGGAGAACGACAGTGATGTCTAGGCGGTGTGAGTCAGATAACGGTGGGATTAGATAGGTCGCGCACGATCTCCCTTCCCGTGGTGCGGGTTCTCCTGGTACCGCGACGGTATCCAGTTTGCAGAAGAAGCAAAGAAGAATGGTTCGATATCGTACCTGTGCGCCATGAGGATATAATAGACGCTCGCGGACAGGATGCATACCTCGCGCCCAGAATCTGCAGCACGTTCAACGTGATGTTCTCGATGAAAAGGGCGCGCACACGCAGGTTCTCCACCTATCAGATACCTCGGATTCGTATGTGGCGAAAAGAAAATAAAGGACAAGGGGCACGTACTGGTTTCTGCAGATCGTTCCACAAATCCCAAGCTACAGTGAGGTCCGAGGGTACTTTACGGCTTCGTGACTCCTCCTCGAGCTTGTCAAACGTTCCGTCCTTGAATATGTCCACTCGATGTATTTGGCACGTGTATTCGTCTTTGCAGATCGTCAACATACGGCATCGTTGCACCTGGTCCGGGGTCCAGTTTCCGAAATGACTTTGAGGGTATCCGACCCACGGTTCGCGGTCGTTGGGCGGCATCGGCGCAACGTGAGCGTCGTCCTGGCTGAAATCCATCCAAGGCCAAGGTGCCGACGGCGCCGCGTGTCGGTATCTGCAGAAACAGCTAGTGTCTTGCACGGACGCCACGGGAAGCGCTCAACCTCACCTGGGCGGAGGGACTTTCTCCCAGCGCTCTCGAAGGTCTGACAAGTCCCACTGCTCCCCAGCGCGCTCGTCACTACGAGGGAACGACACTTGAATACCAGTTGCTGTGGTCATCGTAAGAGGGAAGGATAATGGTGCGAAAGTGCCTGGCATGCGTTGCCTAAAACTAGCCGAGACTCTGGCTAGAGCGCCCAAGCTCTAGGCTTATCGCTGACGACGGCCACAGGAAGTGATATTATCAGGGCCGCATCATGTGTTCAAATGAATGGGATTCCCGAACTGCCAAGTATGATCCGAATTAGCGCTTGGCGCGGCATTTGGGAGGGGAACGATTCCTACCAGGCCAGTCAGAGTCACGGATAAAAGGGCCCAACCAGAGTAACACCAAGTCAGAGCAGCAGCCATCTCACCGTCTTCTGGCAGCGGGGAGTGGCTGGAACACTGCAAACTGGACAGCCTGCACACATGGACTTGAGACACAGCAGTGTCATGTCACGACGTGCACTACGAGCGTACTTTATAATTTACCCAGCGAAACGGGCAAGCAAGCGTACATACAGTACGCTATGCAGCCGTCCGCTTCTGTCCAGCGGAACGGGGTGTGCTCTCTCCCCTCGGCTTCGACTTTCCAACCGTCGACTTGGACCCGCTCCTTTCCTTGGGCTGCCTGAAGCACATAAACTCGATGCTGGTCGCCCGCCGACTTTCTGCCAGTATCTTCTTGACTTGATCAAGGTGCTCTTGCAGATTTTCATCTCCAGGACGCCGGGCGTACGCCACGGATATCCTGTTATACAACTCTGAAAGTGTCCTCGTTGCCGCAGGTGAAACATAACGAGCCAGCGTTTGGTGCATGAACTCAATTTCAAGAGTTGCCTAGTAAATGACTAAGCAGCCAGCTGTTGTCCACTCTAGATGCCTACCCGCAACATTCCACCCATGCCGAAACGTTTCACTTGCTGGAAACACTGCAAGGCTTCGTCTGCGGCATCCTCGACAACCGCGTGTAGAACACGATCGAGCAGTCCTTCCGATACGCGACTCACTTGCGCATGAATCTCCACGAGCGTCATCGACACTCGGTACATGTAAGGCCGAATCTCTGTTCAGGATTCAATACGCCCAAGTGCTGACAAGATTTGGATGTCCTGCTCACCGGTTGGTTGGGGGGTGTCATACCAGTCCATCCCGTAGTCTAGGATGCCTTCTCGAAGTATCTTGGTCACCGTGCCAGACTTCGGCTTCACGTATGAATCAAACAACCTCTTATCCAGCGTCTGCACGACCTTGATGAGAGTCTACACAATCGAAGTCAACATTTTTTCCAGCCTATGGTAACGAGAGGAACGCACACTACGATCGTCTTCTTTGGACACACCAAATACACTTTCGAGCTGAGAGATCATATTTGGGGCCAAGGTTCCCGAGAGGTACACGAAATTGGACAGCATGAGCAGGAGTCTGGTGTCCTATTCAATCTTGAGATAATCGAATTCTTGTCAATGCGTCGTACTCACTGTATCGTTCAAGTCGAACGGCCTTGACAGCGATAGCTGGCTCGGGCTACAAGCTTCTGGCACTACAGTCCACTCTGGTAGAGTCAGGTGAAGTAGACCATCTAGAAACACATAGATTGCATCCAGGAATGCTTTCGTGATCTTCGTTACGAACGCAGGCGTGATTTGATTGTGCTGTATCGTCCGAAATGACGAGGATGTTGACGATAGCTCGATCCCTCCGGAGATTTTAAGTGAAGACGTAGTAAGGTATCTCTGGAATATATCAAGCAGGGACATGAACTGCGTCACGGAAGGATCCGGCGCTGACGGTGCCCACGTCTCAAGCAGGTGCAAAAGAGTCGCGTCTGTAGACAACATGAATCAGTAGCATACGCGGAGAAAACTGGGGGCAACAACCTCGGTGCCATGCCCGAACAAGGACGTCTCCGAATTTCCATCGAGCGCTTTCCATCAAATTCCTTAGGCTCGAGCTAGCCTCCGGGACGATGTCCATGCCTGTCACCTCACTGGCGCAATCTTGAATCTCGATGAGGATCTTGATCAAAAAGTGGGCAGTGGTCAAGGAATTCGAGTTTTTTGGAAGTAGTTTCGCTGAGAGGTCAATATTGCTTCTCTGCATCACGACTGCGTCAGAAAGGCTGAAGAACTCGGACAAGAGGGAAACATAGAGCTTGACAATGTCAAGCGCCATCTGGCTGCATTGCTGAGAGCTTCGTCGCGAGCCAGACGGCTGTGGCTGTCGGCGTTAGTACACCATTCCCGCGAGCCAGTGTCAAACGCACCCTTTTGAACTTCCCTTCTATGAAGCTCCTGGCGACTTTCCAAAAATTAGGGAGCGAGGAGATCAATGTCTCAGACATGTTCTTGACCATCTCAAAGATGACCTCCCAGATTTCATGGCCTCTACCCTGAGCTATAAACCTAATAAGTATCGACCAAATCTAGAACCGTACTCGAACTCACCGATCACTGTTTCTGGTTGTTTTGTCTCGAGTGAAGCCAGACATAGTTGCAGCTGGGATTTCAGGGAGGCTTCGATGCCACCCGGACCACTTGTTTGAGGGGTGTCCCTATTCAATGCATCTAAGGGAAATCAGAGACATGCCACCGACCGCGAATGCACCCACCCTTTATAGCATCGACACCAGATCGATATGAGGTATTGATTTGCTTCATGACATGGGTGTGTTGACTATCGAAGTAAGTCCATATTGGGTCTTCCGTTGCATTTAACTCCAACAGGATGCTTCAAACCAATTAGTGGAACCCCACATTTCAAAAGAACAATAGGCAACATACTCAATCGTTTTCTCTTGTTCCTCGACACTCCGACCCGGCTCTTGCAATTTTGACAAAAGAAGGGATTTCATCTCTGCCATCACTTTCTCCACGTTAGACCAAACTTTATCCAGTATTCGCTTCTGTTCGGACACGGGACCATCCGCCTTTCCGTTGGCCGAGGGCTCGAGTGATGCCATTGGCCCTTGTCGAGAATCCCGAAGAAATTTGCCCTTGTTGTATGTTCGTAAGGCAACTTCATACTTGCCCTGTGTGAAGGGAAAATGAACCAGTCACATATAAAATGAACTGGTAGTTCCCTACTGACCGCTTCAATGGATTCCGCAAGCGATCCAGGTAGACTGAAGAAGAATTTGGAGCGTTCAAACACGGAAAGTGTGGTGCGTAGCCTCTGAGCCTTAGCAGAGTTTTCCAAGACCGGAAGAAACACCTGGTTCGCCTTGACGGCAGAGCCTGTACAGACACGCGTGAGCGAGTAACCTTTGTGAATGAAGGCATAGGACGCCGGTTTACGTTTCAAGTGGTCAATGAGCGGCTTGGAACCATATTCACTAGCGTCAGACAGGAGACCTTCACGCATGTCAGCATATAGGGCTTTTGTGTTCTCATGAGCAACCCTCGGACAACGCAGACGCGTGGCGCGCACCATCCGTGGATGCCTTCACTGCGACAAAACGATCAAAATTGTCCTCGACGAGTACCCGAACCTGTTCCGACCGCGCATCAATGGACGCCTGTAGCTGAGATATCCCGGCAGCCAAATCCTGATACGTCGCGTTGGGATGAACCGTAGCCAGAAAAGCTTTGGGATCGAACGACTTTGAACTCAACGTGACGGCTGCCTCTGTGGGTTTGTCAGATCGTGCTCAAAACGTGACAACGAGCGAGCTCCTACTTGTTTCAGCGCCCAAAGTCCTGATGCTGAGAGACGGAGGTCACTCGGATGCTAATGGCTGACGAAACGATAAGCGCACTCGACAGCAGCACCTAGACCCAATGGGTCGCCATCGCCATCCCCGCTGACTGAGGTGACTATGTCAGAGAGTGGGTCTTCCAATTCATAATCGACTTCTTCCCACTTTCTAGTGATGTGCGTCAACAGGCCATTGCATACGACATTGAAGGGCTCACGTTGGGTTGAGGGTGGTGAGTTTATAGGCCTTGAGCAAGGAAGCCTCATCTGCACTAATACTGACCTTGCTCGTTGGCATCCGCGGGGAATGGGTAGACACTAATGAAGGGTGGCTGTGCCACAAAGCCATTGAATATTATTATTCTGTAGAATAACCTAGTCTAACTGACAAACGAAGCAAGTTCATATGTTCGTAAAAGATGGTGTCCTGCTAGTCCCCCCCCCTTCCCCATACTTATACCGGGAGCACAGTGCTGAAGACATAGTCCCAAATCTTGCCTGCACCCACGTTAGATGAACGATTCGGTACCACAAGAGTCAGACGTACTGGTAACCCCGAACCCGAGCTCAAAGTTCTTGTAGTGATGAGCCAAATGGTATTTTTTCATCTCCCGCATGTATGCAGGGAGCCTGGTGTGATGTAACCTGCAAAGGGTGAATGCGTATGCATGGACAGAAGAGAGGATACTCACGCATAGTGCATGCAGTCGTACAAAACGTCTACAGAATCGGTGAGAAACAAGACCTTGCGGAAGGCCCAAGGGCTGAAGTACCCACAGAATGCGAACGAGCCAGAGATGATACCATTTGCGACAGGGGCCGGGAATAGTATGTGTGCAAGCCGGGTAAATGGTGCTTGAAGAGTAGCGAACAAGATAGGTGGCATGACGAGCCTCAAACTGAAAACAATGAGTGAGATATTCCACCAACATCATTTCGACGCACCGATCCATCGGCATATAGTGATGAATACCGTGAAGCAAAAAGTGCAAAGTCAAGAAAACAGGATGGTCAGGCAAGAGGTCATCGATGTGGAAGAGGAAACGATGCATCCCATACTCCAATATCGTCCAGATAAAGTTCCCCAAGAAGAAACAAGGGAGTGTTTTGACAAACGCGTCCATCGACAATACGGACAGGGCGGAGAGGAGAAATAGGGGTTCATCCCGGAAAGAGGGTATTGGCATGGTGAATTGTAACATCGAGCGCAAGAAGAGGTAGACTGTGATGGGCAGCCAGACTAGAGGCACCACATACCATACCGTGCGTGTGAACAGCTAGCCATACAGTTAGCATGCTCATGCTCACTAGCTGAACATCATGGCAAACACACCTCCAGCACGGTGGGACCAAACAGACGTGCAGATTCCTTCAGGTGCCGTGGCTGGTGGACTTGCTTCAGGTAGTATTGCTTGCTGGAGAAAAGTGAGAGGAGACGACACACCGCAAACGTCGGACGGACCTGAAGTTGGCATTCCACATTTGCCAGAGTAAGGGCTCTCGGAGATTGAGAAACTGGGTCTTTGCAAAGTCCTCCACCGAGTCCGTGTCCTCCGGACGGAAGTCGTCGCTTGCTTCCCAATCTTGGCGTAGCGTGAGTCAAAGTTATCGAGAGGCAGGTACCAAGGCCCACCACTGCTGACGGTTGTTGCTTCGGTGCCCAGACGACCAATCACGTACTCCTCCAACATGTCATATGCCGATTCCGAATGGTCATGCGAATCCTTGTCCCTCATAACGCTTTCCACGTCCGTGCCGGCGTTGTTGAGGATGAGGTCGTCGCCCCCGGGATGATCAGAGACGAAGGCGGTGACATCGTAAACCTTTCCCTTGAACGCGACCCAGCAACTCTGCGCGGACTTGTGTCGCTCGAGGTCTTCGAGGGCATAGATGCGAACGCGCTTCGAGACGGACATGGTCGACTGAATGTAACAGACGGACGTGTTTTACATCTGACCACCTTGTCCCCTCCCACGCTCATTCGGCACGTCGGCAGAGCCGCACCTCGCCGATCCCGTCCCTGGCCAGTTTGGTACTCCACTCTCGCAGGACGTGCTTCATCACCTTGCCACTCGCAGTCTTTGGCAGCTCCTCTGCGTCCTTGCCATCCCCGATGAACCACACCCACGCCGGCGCATTCTATGAATGACCATGTGTGAGCGTGATCAGAGTCCAACAAGTCCCCCCGCACCTGTGGGTTCATATTGTCCCGTACGACTTGACGGACTTGCTCCTTGGACATGGTCGTGCCCGGCTCGAGCACAACCCATGCTCCGACGACTTCCCCGTATTTTGCGTCGGGAACTGCCACCGCGGCAGCTTCTCTTATCGACGGGTATGTGGTCAGCACATTCTCTATCTGAACGGGGAATAGATTCTGCCAGCAACCAGTCACAAACGCCACAGCACCGCACCACGAGCGCTCACCTCTCCACCACGAATGATGATATCCTAGCGCGACCTGATCAATCATTCCGTACCGCAATCACATCAGGACAGACCTTGATGCGACCAACAACTGCGACACCTTCGGATCAGTATCATGTATGGCATCTGAGTCACACGTACTCCTTAGATAGCCTTCCTCGTCGATTATCCCTTCGTCACCGGTATGCATCCACACAATGGATTGGTCTTGAGAATCACGGCACATGACTTTCTTCGTCTGCTCTTCATTCTTCCAATACCTGTCAAACTTAGCAAAGCGAAGCAGGGGGGAACACGCGAAGCACACCCTTTCTGAAGTAGATAGCCCGCGACGCAGATTTCCCCTGGAACACCAACGGGAACGATGTTCCCTTGCGAGTCTATCACCTTTGCTCTCACATGAGGCTGCACCTTTCCCACCGTCTCCACACGTTTAACAACCGAATCTGCGGGCGTGGACTGGAAGGAAACGGGGCTGCGGAACCAAATCAGTAGGTTCTCAGGGGCGTGCCAAACCAGTCCCACCTCGTCTCCGCTACCCGTGCAATCAGCTAAAAAAAATGGGGCATAAGTTTTTCCGTGACGCACTCATGCCGTACGCAACGGTCAAGTCCACCAGATTCAGTTTCCCAATCAGCTGGCGCATCAGTTCGGTAGGAATCGGTGATCCAGCGGCGATGCCAGTCCTGAGGAAACGTGCTGGCTTGAATTGCTGTCCTTTCTTCCCCGCCGAGGATCCACTCACCGGAGGTGACCTAGGTCGAGGTTCTCCCCCGCCTTTTGTCGCCGTTCCACCTCCGCCAACACTCCCAGAAAATGAGTAGGTACACCGTGTAACGCAGTGCATCGTTCCTGCACGAGCGCATCTACGATGGCGGTGGGGTCGAACGACTCGGAGGGATAAACGACGCAGGCACCATGGGACCATGCAGCCAAGTTGCCCAATACGAGGCGTGCAGGACGCAAGAGAGTCAGATACATGCCAGACGACGGTGCAACTGTACTCATCGAAACAATGGAACAGAGGCGGAACGTTGCCTATACCGCGTACCGCGTCAAATCATACATTTGCCAAGTGACTACACCTACAGAGAATGTCCTCTGGGGTGAACCGCATGCACCGGCCATTTCCGATCCCGTTGTTCAAGATGTTGAGGTGAGTCAACTAGTACACGGCTTGGAAACCACGAACGCGGGGAGGGGATAAACACGTACAGAGGCAGCCTTTGGAGCACCCGTCGTTCCACTGGCACCCGTTACCTACACACCATCGCTGCAACCCAAATACCACCGACGCACCTTGTAAATTGCAAGTTGATGACATCATCTGATCGCAATGCGTCCGCGTACGCGCGCACGCATCGCTGTTCCGCACCATCCCCCCTCCATATGAGCATCTCCCGCCAGTCGATGATGCACCGGGCATCCGTCGTCTCCTTTTCGTACGCATCCAAGTTTGCCGTGTTGTTCACAATGACGAGGTGTCGCAACCCAGGGATTGCCTCGCATTGGATGTTCCCCGGGGTGGAGTCGCGCAAGTCCGGAAAGGCATCGGACAACATGCGGACGTACCGCGAGCTTCGAAGACGCGGAACGGTAAACAGGTAGGATACGCCTGCCACGTTGAGCGTGTCTACCTATAGAATTCACCGTGAAACAGTGCTTGCACGGCACGCATGCAGGACAACTTACGAGCTCGTGGAGACGGTAAGCAGGGTTGAGCGTCACCAGGATCGCACCCACGCTCGCGCATGCCCACTGTAACAACGCATACGAGCTGCCCGTCCACAGCATCAAGCATCAGCACGACCCCGGGCTTCAGCCCCTCCAGGACAAGTCGAGTAGTGACGCACCTATTATTACCCATCAGTACCGCGACGCGGTCCCCTCTCCGGACGCCCAAGGAAACGAGCCCCCTTGCGAGCGCGTGGATGTGTCTGTGGAATTCATAAAAGTTCCAAGCGAGGTGCGTGCGGACGCCCATGTTGGGAGAAGGAGGGCCGCCGTGTGCCCTCGGTCGCTCTTGTTTGCACACTAGGGCTGCTCTCTCTGCGTGCTTGCCAAGGATCTCATCCCGAAAGTAAACTGAGAGCGTTCGGCGTTCGAGCGGAGGTTCCTTTGGCCCCTCAACGGACGAAAGGGTAAGTAATCGACGAGTGGGAGGCACTGGTATGAAAGAGAAGAGAGCACAGCGAGCTCTGATCACTGTCGCCCGATTCGTGATCATGGTGAACAACACTCCAACAAGTTTAGCGCTGTCGCGTGTAAGTAATAGAAACATTGCTTCTATTACGCAGACTACGTACACTGCGTCATGACGCACTTCAATAATATTGTAGGCCAAGTGTACAATGTTGCATGAACAAAACGGAATGCATCTATCCGATTGAACTTCTCCTGGGTCGTGCTACTACCAAGTTCGTGATGATTTTCGTGAAAAAGCAGTTAGGTAACGAATCGGCGCAAATAGATATAATAACGTGACATTAGTTATCCAGTGTCGTTGCAGTCACTATTGTTTGGACTCCGAGTATGGTGGCAGGGATGACGTGGAAGACGAGTGAGAGAGTACTTGCCCTGGAAGAACAGGGGGATTGTTTGGAGGTTCCCACAGAAGCGGGCGAGGTGAAATACTAGGCGTGACAGGACGTGATGAAGTCGGTGTGTTTGTCTGAGACCGGTTGTGCACCAGGTGGGCACGGACAAGGTGACCAGCAGCCAGGGCACTGAGAAGGGACAGCTCCCCAGCCATAACGGACGCAGCGATAATACGGGCAAGACGCTGGGCGTTCACACCGGGTGTCGTTGGGTGAGCACCCTTGACGCCAAGCATCTCCAACACCGCGCCCTGGGGGGCGAGGACAGTGCCACCTCCCACAGTTCCAACCTCAATGCAGGGCATGGAAACGGTCATCAAAAGATCCTCTCCGTCGTTTGTCCTGTTCAAATATCAGTACTTGCACAGCGCGTCGATAATAATCACGTACGGCTCCATAAGAGTCATACAGTTCGAACTCTCGACATTTTGCGCAGGATCCTGACCGGTCGCAAGGAAAACCGCAGTAAGGATGTTCGCTGCGTGTGCGTTGAATCCACCGATCGAACCGGCCATGGCACTACCGACGAGATTCTTTTTCAAATTCAGGTTGCATAATGCCTCCACGGTCGTCTTCAACACTGTCTTGACCACCTTGCCAGGAATGACAGCCTCAGCAACCACGCTCTTTCCACGGCCTTCGATCCAATTGATGGCAGCGGGCTTCTTATCCGTGCAGTAGTTGCCGGAGAGGGCAAGGGTAATCATCTCGGGGAAGTGCTGCTGCATCACCTCGAGCGCCTTTTCCGTACCCTTTGAGATCATGTTCATACCCATGGCATCACCAGTCTTGGTCGCGAAGCGGACAAAGAGCGTCCTTCCAGCCATGGCAGTTTTGAGGCTCCGCAACTTGGCAAATCGCGAAGTCGACTCAAAGGCTTCCCTGATGATACTGTATCCTTCTTCGGAATCCACCCATGCTTTCGCCTCGCCAGCCATGACGACCGAAGGGAAGTCGATAGCAGGACCACGCGTCATCCCGTCATTGGTAAGAACCGTAGTGACCCCTCCGCCCGAGTTGAGTGCCTTGCAGCCACGCGATGTAGAAGCGACGAGCGTGCCCTCCGCAGTAGCCATAGGAATATGTACTTGCTCCCCATCGATAGTAAGAGGTCCAGCAATGCCAAGCGGGATAGGAATGTATCCGACGACATTTTCGCAGCAGGCACCATACACCCGAGAATAGTCGTAGTTCGATGTAGGCACATCGGAATTCTCTAGCGTTTTGGTGGCGGTCGCGCGAGCTAATGAAATGAAAAGTGAGTAGCGTGAAAAGGAGACAGTTGGTTCACTCACAGATCAAAGCTCTCCGGATCGTTACAGCACGGTCATGGTCCCCAAGAACTTTCTCCAAAGCGTACGCAGCAATCTTCCCATTCTGAGCGAGCAGAATGATTTCTTCGTTGTTCAGGGTTTCCAGCGATGCTTGTACCGGACGAGGTCCATTCTCGAAAATCTCGATGCACTCCTCCAGAGAACGCACCGGGAGGTCAATCCGGGGTTCCTTGGTGACGACTGCAGTTGGTTGGGCTCGTAGCTTCATATCCAGCAAGAAGGCGGACACGCCGCTGTTGTCCTTGTTGGCGGGGACGGGAACAGGAGCGATGACAGGTTTGGGGCCGGGAGGTGGTGACGGAACGGGGTCTGGAGTATTGGTGGCGCCGGAATCGGTGGACTGGGTTTTCGGAGGCCCAACCACGAACGAAGGCTTGCGGCGCCCAGGAGCGCCCTTGGCCGGGGGTATCTCGACTCTCTCGTTCATGTCCCTATCCCTCTGAACACCACCAACAGATCTAAATCTGACACTTTGCGGTTGCAATCCTCTGATAGCACCTTCCGCAATACCCTTGAGGAGGTAACCGTTCAGAACGACGCTAGCAGCAAGGACAAAGACAATCCATTTCGAGATGACAGGGTCGCCCACAAGATTGGTCCAGCCGGACATGAAATTATCGATGATCTCGGTAGATCTGAACAAGGCGCGAGGACGAACCGGACCAGGAGGGGAGACGTTGATATAAAGAGGTGGAGCAACCGTGACTAGCAGATCAATCGAGAAAGGCGTTTTGATGCTAGCAGTGTGGAGGAGTGCTATGGTATCGAGAATACCGGCAAGTGCAGACGAAGTGATATCGACTTTGCGGGATTCGAGGCTATAATCACCGAACGTCTGAAGGGAACCTCTCGACTGTGGGTAGGATACCGGGGTTTGCGTCAGGGTAGTAGAAAAGCTAAGGATATGAAGCGTAAGGAAGGAAACGAGCTGAGACATGCTTTCAGTCACAATAACACTGACCACCGAGACAATAGACATACCAAAAGGAGCTTCAATCGGGCAACTGGGTCTCGCTCTTTCACGTCTTCTGGAGGGCAGTTCTTTCCCCTCAGCATGGAACCCTTGGTGCCAAGTAAAGTTTCTGAAAGCTTGTAGCTGAGAGTATGGCCTTCCACAGGCTGAGACGAACGGGCGAGCGCGCTGACGGTGCCTTCAGCCGTCAAGTTATTGGTGCTCCGGGACCGGGTGAATACGCGCGCAGTTTGAATTCTGCGGACCTAAAAGTAGGTGGTTAAACCCTAACCCAAGAGCAAGGCACAACCCAATTTGGGTTGGCCAACAAAGCAAAATAACTCACCTCGACCATAACCGTCAAGACAGCCGCATAGAAGGTGCCAAACACGAGGCAATCGAGCACCAAAGTCAGTGCCGCGAGAGCGCAAAACTCCTTTAGTCCACCAACTTTGCTGCGGGCACCCAAAAGCAGGGCAGCGATCTCCAGTCCGTAGTCACGAAGGATGATGTTTCCACGCGCCTCCATGGCCTCGAAGACAACTTCCCCGGCTGGCTTCATCTGACCCCTCCAGCGACCCTCCTTGACGGGAGTGGTGAGGTGAGGGTGGTTGAAAACAGCCTTGGCAAGACGGAGCGGCTTATCGAACCCAACCGTGCAAACGAGGAATGGGAGTGCCTCTGTCAAGCTAATCGGATCAAGCGGGATCCTAAAGTAGTGTGACAACGGAAGAGCAATTATGAACGCGAGGATGGACGACGAAACTATGGCGGTAGAGAGCCAGAAATTGGATCCCAGAGCCCGCGATGCCAAGAACAAACGAATAAACGACGCGTGCATGAGAATGTAACCGGCGAGGACGAGGAGAATATCGAGAGAATCCGCTTTCTGAAGTCCATCAGGCGCTTCAGTACGTGAAATACCCCTGAGTCAGAAATAGACCGACCTTTGCAAGCTCCCAGAATCGCATGGCGCAAGCGCGGGCAGCATAAGCGACCCACTTGCCGCTCTTCATCTCGCCGATGGTCTCATCGGAGGGACTCTGTATGCGATACTGAACACCAAATGAATCCGCAGCATACGACGTTTTGGCCGTAAGAGCGTGAGTAAACTCTTCTTGGGTACCCGGTGCAAATGACAATGTGATGATGTGGGGACCCGAGGTTTGGCTCGAGGCCTCCGTGAAGCAGTTGTCCTCACCAGCCAAGTGGAAGCAGACCGCAGAGTAGGTCTGGCCAGAAGGCGTAACGAAGACGTTGGAAATGTGGTGTGTGAGATTATCAAGTGACGGTGCGAGGTGTTCCCAGTTGAGCGACTTTACCGTGGCCTAACCGGTTCATTTATCAGCGTTGCTACAAGCACTGACCGAGCTACATACCGGATCCTGACCCTTGGCAGGAGAAGGCTGGGAGAAGACGAGCTGCTGAAGCTCGAGTCGTTGTGTATGCGGGTTTGATGCTTTTTTGTGGTACCACGCTTCGTCGAGGACGAGCCATTGGCCATCGCGCAGCAACGCATGGGTTGGACTGAGTGCGGACGGGAAGGAGGGAGCAAAAAAGGCCGAATGTTTGATGGAGGCGAGAACGCGAAAGTAGGCGAGGGTACCGACGATGAAGAAAGAGATGATGGTCTCAATTGGATTGTAGACCGCACGCCCCGTGAGAGGTAGGAGCGGGACACGCATTGTGTAGCTGAGCTGAGGAGGGGGAGTGCGAGCTGTTGCAACGGACTCGTCCCACTTTTTAATGCGCGAATCGGCTAGCTGTAGTATGTCATGACCCCAGACACCGATTGCCGTATTTGGATTCTCGTTAGTGGTTCAGATCCGTGGGAGCCAACGCCTACAAGAGCCCGATGTGTACTTATCAGGCGCGCCCGGCGTCGGCTCTTTTCATGGGCCGCATCTCAGACATTGTCTTGACGGAAATCTCAGGATCCTCATGCCCGGTGTTCAGTTAGTTCTTCCCCAACCCCACTAGGATCACCAGCAGTGGGACCCCCAATTGAGGCAGCAGCTCCGGTTACCAGTCAGTCCTCACAGCACTGCAGCTGTGCCCCGCTCACACTCCGTGCAACGCGGCTTCCAGTTGACCGGTTGCCCAACGACACGTTTGCCACGTTCCCTAGACGCCGCCCGCAGCTACCATTTCGAGCCCGGGCATGCATTCTATTTACAACCTTGTCCGGAGCCACGTTCTTAACGGCTCCTTACACGATAATAGCCATCTTGGACAAAGATAACACTGCTCTAGCCCCGCCCTCCTTCACCGCCGTACCCGGCTACCCGAGTCCGACCGACCCCAGGCACACAGCCCGATTGGTGCCACTGCGATGGACCGTACGGGCGTTTGCGCGACATTTCTCGGTGCTTCACACCATGACGGCTGCTATAGCACATGATACATCCGTTTGCACCCTTTTCTCCTTTACAAATCGCCTCTGAAAGCCTGAGAACTCTATGGTCTCACCTTAGACACCCTTACGAGGCGTAGTGCGCCGCAAACGCTTTCGCCTCGAGCCACGCCCTCTCGATTAGTCTAGTGACGTCCTCGTGCAGGGGTCCTTGTTCGCTGAAAACGGAACCGGTTATTCATCTCCTCCGCATGTTCAATCTCAGACAAACCACTCGCTGATGTTTGTCTCTAATTGTTTCAGGGTCGCAGCGCCGAGAATGACAGCATCGCTTTGTTCAAGTGCACTGTGATGCTGTAGCCAGCGCAAAGAGGCCTCGGGAAGGCTCAGTCCATGTTCCCCCTGTCAGGCATGCATGAAGAACAAAGTCGTGCTCCCATGATACCGCACTTACCAGACCCTCTTTGAGCTCTCTTATCACCGGCAGCATTGGAGCATATTGCGATCGTAAAGCTAAGGCGAAATGACACGCCTTTGGATCCCATCTCCCACCCTCTTTTGCAACCATGTCTTTTTCGTTGAGGATCTTGCCAGCCAAAAGGCCACCGCTTGTTAGGGGTTAGCATGTGGTATCGCGGAATGCAGACATTAGACCAACGCCAGGGGTGAGTAGGCAATAAACCTAATTCCAAAGTGCCTTAGACATGGAAATAATCTGTGCACATTCGAGTATCAGTCGCCCTGGTTGTAATTAGTACACGTACTCGGCTTCAGCGGTCCGCTGAATCGCATTGTATCCCCCCTGATACACACTGGGTTTCACCCAGCCACGAAGAGTTGTGATGCTCACGATCTCAGCAATCTGTTTCAGATATTGACGCCTTGTCTACGACCTTCTAAACAAATCGCCAGCTCAAGCGCTCACCTGCCAGGAACTGTAGTTGCTCAGGCCGAATTGCTCACTGCGGAGATGTATCTGATTTGATATTCATCAGCACAAGACGGTGCGCTTACAAAAGACCCTCAGAATGCAGATTGTTGATAGCACGTAGCGTCGTTTCAATCGGAACCGTGGGGTCCGGGGCGTGCAAGTACAGCGTCCGAACCTTATGTTTTTTGAGTGCTGCGAGCGACCGCTTCAATGATTCTCTAATCCCCTCCTCGGTGAAGTTGCCGTGTAGGCCAGCGCGCACTCTGCGGAAAACACACAAGATGAGCCAAGGGATCGTAGAAGGACGGTGGAGCAGACTTGGTATCGACATGGATGTCGTTTTCAAGGTCGATCTGGCCCAAAAACTACATAAATGAAATGAGTTGGCGAATGAGCCGGCCGTCGAGTTATCCAACCTCTTCAGATGTCCCTCCACCGTAGAGCCGGGCAGTATCGATCGCGTCATATCCCTGTCTCACGTAGTAATCCACAAGTGATCGCGCATCCTCCACCGTATGGATGCGCGCCCCGTTAGAGTCTGGCCCAGGGGTACCGAACGAGCCTGCGCCCTAAGAGCCATTAGATCGGTGAGCAATGTGCCAACGGCCGTATCCGACGGAAGTGGCGTACGAGAACCAAGGGAATCCGTGAGGGCATGTTCAGAAATGTGGGGGTTGCGTCGCACGTTGATCTGGCGAGAGGCTCCGTAGCAATAGCACTGGTCAGCGTCACTACTACATATAGGAAAACGGCATGCACGGCATGCTCAGCGCTGAAAGATATCCCCAGAGAGTAATGCTTCCGCAACGCCGCACCGTGGTAAGTATGCCCCTCCACATAGTCAGCCCCTCGTTCGTCGGCCACCCAGGCTGTACGATCGAGTGGTATGTACGCCGCAGCCTACTTGCTATGTGTACGTACTTCTCCACCTTGACCTTCCCCACTGATTTGCCTCCTGCTCCGTCTTTATTCCGACTATAGGAGATTGTGCTCAAGGTGGGTTGGCTGCAGGCGTGCGAGGCTCGGTATGCATCATGCATCCAAACCAGGTCGTGCTAGTAGGAGGCAACCCCCTCCCATTCGTGCTAGGGTCATTTTGTCCGTTGGGACTGTAAACGGGCATGTGCAGAACCGATAGCCACATCCACGAGAGAGAATTTATCGTACACAATGCCCGGTATGCTCCGTGCTTATCGCTGGATCCAGATCCACCCCCAGACAGGTAGTTGATCCCCGGTCACAAAGTTATTGGCGATTGCGGCCGCTGGTGAAACGTAAGAGGTGCAGAGATGACCGCCGTGTCGCTTTCCCGGGGTCACGGTACGTCACTTTCCCTTGCTACCCATGGGCAATCGGAACCTGAGGCAGTGACTAGTATTGATCGAGACTCTGCACTGAGACGGTGCCAGTGCTTCCGCCGTCAACGCGAACAGCCTCCTGTTGCGAAGACCTCAATGAAAAAGAGTCACGATGGCGAGTGAAGTTGTCGAATACTGCGTCGTCGTGAGCATTCTACGTTCGTTGCTACACTATTGGTACTTACACGGCCTCAGGGTTGCGGCCCTTCTGTAAAGCCAGGAAGGTATACGCGGTACACCACCTCACGATCGAGAAGGCAACCTCTACAGAAAATGGGACCCGCAACTTGCGCTATTCGTGATATGGATATTTGGACCCTCTCGTCGGATTGGTACGCTTGTTATCGGAGTAGGACCAACCGATCTGATCCTTGCACCACTTATTCGAGTCGAATGGCCCTCTGACAGTGTGATGATTGTTGCAAACAAAGAGTGCGCTGAGCCGAGCAGAAATGATCGTTGCGCAATGGTCAAATATTCAACCCGGATAATCCGTACGGCTTTGATGTTGTGGTCGCAGCCGTGTTTATTATATTTCATTAGCATGCCGGCCAAGCTAGCGAACTGTTTCGATCAGTTGTCGCGCACACTGGTCCACTGTCGACTCGACGCTGTTTGGTGGCGAAGGCGAAGGAATCATCGCGTGGTCTTGGGTCACTCACACGGATGTACCACCGTCCCCGTCGCGGCGGCCCGCGAGGATAGCGGAGGTCGGTATCAGGGCATGGCAGGTAGTTGCCCATAACCCCTGCAGGATGGGAATTTACTGAGCTACAGGGGACCCACTTCTCCAAAACCAGCAAGCACCAAGACGTGGACCGGATGAACCGTAGGAGAGGTCTTGAGAGCAACTCGAGAGGCTATGGGGGTGTTGGCACGCATACACCGAGGTTCGCCGTGCCGGGGCTGGGAGTACGAGTCCTGCCATGAGATCATCTCGACCGCGTGTAGTCTCGTCCCTAATTACGAAATCGACCCATGGAAGCGAGCGCTAGTGTGGGCATAGGTAGGCTTTTATGCAACCAAGGCTTGTCACGCCGCTCCCTTGACACGACGATGAGCGCTACTGTCATCGACCTCGAACTCCTCCCTCCCTCGGGTGACCAGTACAAAGAGGGCCTACAAACAGACGTCTCCCAACTTTCGAAAGTTCCGGCGCCAATGTGAGTGTGCTCGCCTGGGAGTTGTCCTGCCGAATAAAGATCAAGTCCACCGCCATCCATGCAGACACCGACATGCCGCCCCTTCAGCGCCTTGGCCATGGATGGATTTCGATGCAGACCCTAGCGAAGTTCATCCTCTTCCTCCAGGGGGACTTGGTCGCGACCCAGAATGGAGTCATTACCCACAAAGTTTGTTTGGAAACTGGACGCACGACCAGGTCGAGAGATGTGGTATACTGAAAATCACCCATCGCGAGACCTGCAGCGTACACAAAGTGGATGTGTTTACAGATGGGACCTTTGATAAGAGAAATGTGGATCGAACCGTCGAAGTCGAGAGCCCGAGGGCATACTGGAATAGTCTTGAGACCTCCGTGAGTAGCGGCCATATGTCGAATCTTCGCGTGAACTAAAGAAATCTCACTAACAGCCTCCCTCAAATGTTCGAGTGCGAGCGCTATTTGTGGAAAACATGACTGTGCCGGTTCTCCAGATATTGGGCACCAAGTGAGTGATCGGCACTGCATGCATGCGCAGCAAGCACCTCAATTTAGCCAGATTCAACGTGGAACCTTTCTTCTTTGCATCCTCTGCAAATTGGATCCCTTCGAGGTACCAGGAAGACCCAAAACGCGATGAGGATCGTACGTGGACGTCGCCTCCCCTCTGCAAATTACTCATATTTCTCTAGATATCACCGTCGTCCTCCCGTTTGTACGTGCGATAAAGAACAAAAAACCAATTGCACGGACAAGACCAGTTAGAATCGCAAGCTTTCCTCTCAGTCATTCGGATCTATTGGAAGAGGCGCTCCCTTACAAGGGTATGTTCCCACGAGCTTCTCCCTGTGCCCCTTCGAACCAGCACCTGTATAGACGAGAAGCAAATCATTGATACTCAAGCACCACTCCTTCTCCCTGGTAGATGCCCTTTTACACAAGTCATACAGTTTCTCATCTTGGTGTCTAAAGATAACAAAATCCTCCATCAAGATCTTCTCGCTATTCATATGCACCGTACCCCAACAACCAGTACAGTCATTTCTTATCACCCCAGCTTGGGGTTGGAAAGAACTTCTGCAAAACGCCTTCAGTCTCTCGTGCAAAGGACCGGAGATAGTGTTTACTGGTCCAAGATTTTCGCGAGATCCAAGGACCCGACCTTTCTCTTCCTTGCAATTCTTTGGTACGCCTTGTATGCATGGGACGAGGCATTTGAAGTCTTGTATCGCTATATCAATACCCTGGTACGCAGTTTTGCCCTGTCGAGCTTCTAATCTTTTTGATGTCTCGCTAGGAGTCCGACGTCCTCAAGTTCAATGACATAAAACTCACTCGAGAGTTGCACAAATTGCAAGCACATCTTCTATACTATCAGCAACTCCTTCGGGACTTTCGGGTGTCTGTTAATTTCGTCAAAGACACCTGTAATCCGGCCATGAGTGTCCTTGCAAGTTCTGATGCAGAACGCTCCGATTCCGCAGATCTCTTGCGCAAAGAAGCTGAAAATCTCATATCTGAGATCGACAGATTAACAGGGCAGAGGACCATGTTGTCCGACCGACTTCAGAATGTCATTCACTTGGTTCGCATCTCACAATCCCTTGTCTTGTTTTCCGCACTTCTCACGCCTCTTCCAGGCGTTCGCAAGTGTAAATATTACAGACAGTAAAGCCATGCAAAAGTTGGCGGTGACAACGATGATTGACTCTGCTGCTATGAAACAGGTGTGTTTGATTTTACACAGCGTCTTCTATATACTCAAGTACATCAGATTGCTTATCTTACTATGATCTTTCTCCCAGCGGGTTTTCTGGCGGTATGTCCTCAACATACCAATATCTACACAACTTATTCTCCACCAGAACGTGTTCAGCATGAATGTCCGCGAGATCAACCCTCCTACTACGGCGAGCCTCGCCAACTATGTAGAGATTACCGTCGGACTTACCGTCTTGACCTCATGGACAGCGATAGCACTTCAGAAGGAGAGCTCCTTCCATCCAGAGGACTGTAGCATGATGGGACGAGTCTTGTGGCCCTTCTTTTATGTTCACAAATGCATATCGATTCTCTTCAAAAGCTTGTTCAGGTCTACCGAGCAATCCCATTCTCATCAGACTTCACGACCTGTGAGTGCGCTTTTGAAAAACTCCCTGTCGAAAACGCTCAGATTGGATCCTGATTAGTAACGGTATACGACCTTGGGGACCCTCGGCTCGGTGACAAAGGGGACCGAGTGGACGTTGGTCCCTTGTACGCACACACCAGAACTAATTGCATGTTGAATCTGTTGGATTAGCTATGGATCGTATTCTATTGGGCTCACGAACATATGCTTGTATGTGGTCATTGCTAAGGGTTAAGGCACATCATGCCATCGAATGAAGTCCATCTGTGGACGGTGGTATCAGAATGGCAGCTGTCTTGTGGCTTCAGCATTATGAAGTCTCACCCATCTTAGGAGGCCACGTCACTGGCGGATACGCTCCGCTGATGTACCGACCTGGTGGCTGTTCAGAATGTTCAGAGGGTGGGGTCCTGCCAAGCGGTAGGCATTTCTCGATACAAGTTAGCCGCGCGCGCGCAGAGTTGTGTAGGTACACTGTCGACTTCGATGGCCAATTAACGTCGACTGCAAAAGCCCATGTGAGTGTTCGCGTCTGATGTCTGACATGGTGTTTCACACGCGCATTCTATGCGGAAAATTCCCTTGAACAAATGCACTTTCTCGGCCGCGTTCTGATGGAATGACCCTAGATGCTGTATGTTGCGGCATACTCCTATGCTGGCAGGAAAGCGTCTTGAACTTGGCTGTGCCTTCAAGGTCCGATCGCAAAACTAAAAGGCGCGTGTCCAACGTCCCTTCATCCGACTCACTACCTTAGCAATGAGCACGACCGGCGTTCAAGTTAGACTTCCCTCCGACTGCGAGCTGCACGGGCGACACTTTGAGAGGGATGAATTTCAAAGGGTCCCGGCGCCGTTGTAAGTGGCTCGTATGAATCGGATGTATAACCCGAATGCTCAGTCCCGACTTCTGTCACGCTTCTGTGAGTAGATACCGCCACGCAATGCCGTCCGCACCATGGCCATGGATGAAGTTTGATCTCGATGTCGGCAAGGTTAAGCCTACACCACCAGGCCTGCCAGGCAAATTCGAATGGAGCCAGTATCCTCAAAGTCATTTTCAGAACTGGACGCGCGAGCAGGTGAACAGGAGTCAGATGTTGACGAGATGCAGCGATCGCGAGCTATCCACTGTGTACAAGATGAATGTGTATAATGACGGGAGCTTTGGCGATCGGGCGGAAGTGCGTACCGTTCGCAGAGCCGATGTCGTGGATCTCCAAGCATATTGGAACTATACAGGGATACCTGTAAGTAGCATGCATATTGCGTACTTGGAGGCTGAGGTCGCTGTGTAGCCTCCTTTGAATATCCGAGTACAAGCACTCTTTGTGGAGGAAATGACGTTACCCATCCTCCAAATGCTGGGAACAAGGTGTGTGGCCAGTGCGTGTATTGTATAGCTTTAGTCTCACCCTAGCCAGATACGACATCGAGCCTTTCTTTTTTGCGTCCTCTTCAAATTGGATTCCATCTAGGTACCAGGAGGACCCCAGAGCACTAGAGGACCGTAGGTGGTTTCAATACCTGCCTGGACTGTTCTGCTCATCTTGGCAGACATCACTGTTATCCTTCCCTTCGTCCGCACTTTAAAATGCCAACGACCGGTTACAAGGACCAAGCGACTGAGGCTTTCGACTTCTACCTCGACTGACTCACAGTCTTGGGCGCCAGAAGAACGTCTGCCATATACGGGTACGCTCATGCCTTTCCCCCCATTTTCTTGAATGACTCCCATCTGTAGAGGATAAAAAGCAAATGATCGATACTCAAGTACCGCTCTCTCTCCCAGGTAGGCAGGTTTTCTTGTAATACTGAACAGTACCAACCCCGGCGTGTGCGAAGACAACGGATTCCTTCTCCAGGAGCTCTTATCGCTCCACATGGTTCGCAATATGACAACAAGTACGATTATCTCCTATCACCCTAGCTCACAAGGCACTTCCGCGAAGCGTCTGCAGTCCCTGGTTCAAAGGACGGGCGACAGCGTCTACTGGTCAAACATTTTCAGGAGATCCAAGGATCCGACTTTCCACCTTCTTGCGATTCTGTGGTACGCGCTTTACGCCTGGGACGAGGCATTTGAAGTTCTACTGCGCTATATCAATGCTCTTGTAAGCAGCACCATACCGTGAGCCCCCTTTTTGCCTGAACGCCTTCGTCAGGAATCCGACGTCCTTCGGTTCAATAACCTGAAGCTCGTGCGAGAGTTACACAATCTCCAAGCACATCTCTTGCACTATCAGCAGCTCCTTCGAGACTTCCTCCGGTCGGTCGAGTTCGTAAGAGACACGCCAAACCCAGCGATGAGTGCTCCCTTGATTCCCGTGGCAGAACGAGAGAGGTCTGCAGAACTCTTGCATACCGAGGCGGGGAACCTGATATCTGAGATCGAGAGATTGACCCAACAAAGGGAGATGCTGTCCGAAAGACTAGATAATGTTATTCACTTGGTTCGAGCCAGACTACGATTCATTTCTTCATATGCTCAGTTGACTTCTCGCTAGGCATTTGCGACGGTGAGTATAGAGGAAAGCAAGGCTACACAGGTGTTGGCCGAGATAACAATGAAAGATGCCTCTGCTGTGAAGCAGGTAAGTTCCATTTTTTCGTTCAATCGTGGAGATTTATCCCTATTTGCCAGATAGCTTACCTCTCGATGCTCTTTCTTCCGGCTACATATATGGCGGTAGGTCATCAATGGTACGCTCCTTTGCAAAACCAACCTTTTTCGACAGAACGTATTCAGTATGAACGTCGTAGAGATCAACCCTCCGACCACTGGGACTCTTGCCCATTACATTGAGGCTGTCGTTGGACTCACTCTGTTCACATCATGGCTAGTGGTCGCTCTCCAAAGGGACAGCCTCTTCTTCCCATCGGACAGTAGTACCTTGCACCGAACCTTCTGGCCTCTATATTTCGCAAATGGCGTCATAGCCAGTGAAATCAAGAGGTGGCGGTTCCAATCTGCAAATCACCCCCCTTCACCCGACACTCGGCCTACAAATTGAATTTCTGATTGGGTCTTTCAACATTCATACGGTCCGATTAATTGTGTCCTAGCGCTGCTGCGCTGTGGGATAGTTCTTCTTTGCGGGCTGGAACTATGTGGGTCATACAATATCGTGTAGGAAATTTGTCCCATTCATGTGAACCAGCGAATGCCTGTGTATTTGCCGATGGGGGAGTCGGGCCGGCGTGGGACCCCGGACCTTGGTATTTGGTCCTGCCAGAACGTGGATAGTTAAATTAATTTTCGAGATCGCACGGCATGTCCCGATGTGCACATCTCTCATTGACGGGTCACCGCACCAACACACCCAAGGAAAGGGATGGAAACAGTGTTGGTCTTGTTGTTTCTCGCTCTTTTGTTGACCCTTTTATATGGCTATTCCAATGACAAGAAACTGGGACAGCTTCCGCCAGAGGCAGCATTACTTTTCTCTCCCACACGTTTCACACCTCACGGCGTCCTTGAGGTTGCGGACGCCTTGCAGAGAAATCCAGTGGTCATCAGAAACTTTCTTCCTCCCAAGACCGGTAGACGCTACATCGTCGTCGGTGGTGTACGTTCCCCTGCCCGGTTCCAACTTGGTCAGCTCATTTTCCCATAAGGCCGGTTTCCTAGGCGGCTGGATTGTCCTCCAGCTCCTCGAGCGGGGAGAAGACCCTAGAAAGATCAGGATCCTCGACATTCGCCCTCCCACTCGCCCGGACTTGCAAACCGGAGCTGCTCGCCAGGTTGCCTTTCTACAAGTCGACATTTCCGACGCGACCGCCGTTTCGGGAGCATTCGAGGCACCTTGGCCAGATGCAGAAGACGATGGAGAGATCACGGTGTTCCACACTGCTGCGAACATACGCTTTTATGAGCGTGATGTCCGATTACTCCCTCGGTCGAGCAGGGTGAACTATGATGGTACGATGAATGTGATCAATGCGTCGAAGGAGATCGGAGCGAGTACCCTGATCTACACCTCGTCTGCGTCTGTTTCTGTGAGGCGGTCGCGTTTCTGGCTGTGGCCCTGGGAGAAGCAACCACCATTCTTTATCCAAGTGTACAAGGACAACGACAACCACTTGCCGAGGCAGCATGACCATTTCTTCTCCAACTATGCGGCATCTAAGATTTGCGCTGAAGTGGCGGTCCGCGCCGCGGATAAGTCTCCGACTAGCAAGTCGCGTACCCTGAGGACTGGGTGTATCCGTCCCGGAAACGGGATCTTCGGACCTGGAGGCGATTTAATTTGTGGCGCATATCTCATACGGAAGCACAACCCGACGTGGGTACCAAACATTCTGCAGTCGTTCACCTACGTGGAGAATGGGGCCCTTGCGCACCTGTGTTACGAGCAGCGCCTGATCGAACTGGAAAGAGAGTCTACAAACCCGGATATTGGTGGACAGGCCTTCACGATCACGGACGCAGGCCCTCCGGTTACCTACGGCGACATCCACACTGCACTTACGACATTAGACAAAGAGACCGTGTTCCCAATCATGTCACCCACGTTCATGCTCACACTTTCGCAAGTCATTGAAGTCTTCTATGTTTCCAAATTGCTACTCTCGAGTTCGGATTCATTTATTGGACGCGCTATCGCTAGATTGATACCCACGATTTCCGGAGACATCGTTAACCTACAACCATCCATCTTTGCGCTAACAACGATTCACCTTATCTTCGACGACTCCAGAGCCCGACTTATTCCAGCTAAGGGTGGTCTTGGTTACCTTGGGCCGTATACGACTCTTGAAGGGATCTGTAAAACCGCCGACGAGTACTTCAAGTCAAATCAGCAAGGAGAGGATCAATCTATGTCAGGCGGGGTGGGCCTTGGTTTTGGATGGAAGAGATTAGCTGGCAGAAGCTATGCCCGGAGAGGCCTCGGTGAGCGGCTTGATGTAAGTGCGGTGCCAGTGATTCCGTTGAACTAGTGTTTTTCTTCGAATGCTACAGTTATGTAGCTAGACTTGAAGGGGTGCATAATGGGTGCAATGTTCGTCTTTAGGAACGCTGAGGGTCCTGAATCTACGTCTCCAGATGACATTACCATCCACTTGAGCTGAGAACTTGAATGCTCGTATGGCCAGACTTTATACGATACATTGAAAGTCAATGCAAGAACTGCCAAGAAGTCTGCATCAGCCTTCATATTGGTTAGTACAATAAGCTTGCTTATTATGTAAATACATTGTTTCTGACTTCAGTCCATCTGCGCCATGCGACACACAACGACCGCACATCGGGCCTCTGATAACGCTGGCGAGTTGGCAAGACACCACTGGAACCTTCACATTAGTAGGCAGCCAGCACTCCCTCTGCCAAGGACCCAGTGCCCACCGTGCGCCCTTAGCTGTTTCAGCCTTTCACCACGCACGGCATGGCAAACCATCTTGGATCTGTTGTGTATCAGCTCTTCTAATGAGCGCTTGCAAGGCTTTGCCCGGAGCGTACCTTTGCGTTTTATAGAATGGCTAGACAGACGCCTAACGGACGTGGTGAGTAGTAGACCCGAACCATGACGAGTGACTACGAGGGTGCTTATTAGTGTCATAGAGGTAAATTGCTCGAGCCTTGCGCAGGCTCGGTTCAAGCGGCTAGATTTTAACACTGCATTGCGCAAGTCCGCGTGTAACTCGTGCGTACCTCCGAAGTTCAAGTTGAGAGTGAAAACACTGAACGGACGTCGTAGACGGGATGACACCATAGCCTAGCATTAACCGAATTCGGTTTTGTCGACAGGCTGTAGATCTGATGGACGCGTGAGGCTTGAGCACGATGAACCCGGATTTGCAATGCTCAGCCCCGGCAACGTCAAACGTTATCAGTTTATCAATTGACAAGCACATGTGCCTATTGTAGCACAGCATTCGGGTCGCTCTCTCTCCGTGTCCTTCACACTGTTCATGGATGAGGTGCTGATCTTCCTGTTTGCCATCCTTTGCTTAATCTTTATATATGGTTATCTCAACGACAAGAAACTAGGTCAGCTTCCACCCGAAGCAACGCAGACCTCGCTGGCGCGTCTAACACCTCAGGATGTGCGTGCAACTGCGGAGGCTTTGTCGAGTAACCCAGTTATCATGGGGAACTTTCTTCCCCCCAAGACCAACAGGCGCTACATCGTCGTCGGTGGTGTACGTTCCCTTACCGTCCCCTCCAACTCGGCCAACTTACTTCCTCACCAGGCCGGTTTTCTAGGTGGCTGGATTGTCCTCCAGCTCCTCGAGCGAGGAGAAGACCCTAGAAAGATTAGAGTCCTCGATATTCGCTCTCCCACTCGCCCGGACTTGCAAACCGGAGCTGCTCGCCAGGTTGCCTTTCTACAAGTCGACATTTCCGACGCGACCGCCGTTTCGGGAGCATTCGAGGCACCTTGGCCAGATGCAGAAGACGATGGAGAGATCACGGTGTTCCACACTGCTGCGAACATACGCTTTTATGAGCGTGATGTCCGATTACTCCCTCGGTCGAGCAGGGTGAACTACGATGGTGCGATGAATGTGATCAATGCGTCGAAGGAGATCGGAGCGAGTACCCTGATCTACACCTCGTCTGCGTCTGTTTCTATGAGACGGTCGCGTTTCTGGCTGTGGCCCTGGGAGAAGCAGCCACCATTCTTTGTCCAAGTGTACAGGGACGGTGACAATCATCTACCAAGACGACATGAACATTTCTTTTCCAACTATGCAGTGTCCAAGATCTCCGCTGAGATGGCCGTCCGCGTCGCAGATAAATCTCCAACTAGCAGGGGGCATGCCCTGAGAACGGGCTGTATTCGGCCTGGAAACGGAATCTTCGGACCTGGCGGTGATCTGACCTGTGGGGCTTCCCTCGTGCAGAAGCACAACGTAACGTGGATGCCAAACATTCTGCAGTCATATACCTACGTGGAGAATGGGGCCCTTGCGCACCTGTGTTACGAGCAGCGACTGATCGAATTGGAAAGAGGGTCTACAAACCCGGATATTGGTGGACAGGCCTTCACGATCACGGACGCAGGCCCTCCGGTCACCTACAGCGACGTCTACACAGCGACCAGCACGCTATACAAAGAAGTCACGTTCCAGTCTCTATCGCCCACGTTCCTTCTCGCACTTTCGCAAGTCATCGAAGCTCTCTACGTTTCCAAGGCACTCTTGTTGATCTCGGACTCATTCGTTGCACGCGCTATCGCTAGACTGGTACCTGCAATATCCGGAGATGCCATTTATCTACAGCCCTCCACGTTTGCACTCACATTAGTCCATATTATCTTCGATGACTCTAGAGCCCGCCTTCTCCCAGCCAAGGGAGGCCTCGGTTACCACGGACCATACACGACCCTCGAAGGGATTTGTAGAACCGTCGACGAGCACTTCAAGCTGGATAAGAGCGCAGAAGGGCAGTCCCAGCGAGGGCCAGAGTTTAAACCTTACTAGCGATCACACTGAATCAATGTTTTCATCGAATGTTATTATTCATTTCGTCCGGCTGGTGCCATCTATTCATAACATGGTCCCCAGGGAAGGGCCCCCCTTTATTCCCAGTCGTTGTTGTTCAGGATAGGCGGCCCGACTACTCTCGGATTCCTATGTATTTTGTATGGCCACAGTTTATCTTTTTAGTGTATGGTTTGTCTCACCTTCGTCCGATCGTGCTGGGTGAGTTCGGCAGGTAGATCAGGGTGAACATGGAGCAGTTCAATGGGTGACAAGCCAACGTCTTAACCATTGACATATTGTTCCACATGGTCACTCCCGCCCTGTGTTGTCTGCGACAAGGAAATTGGAAGGTGCGCGCTGCTCCGTCCCTGCTTGGTGTGCTGGTGCCCAGCACATGCACATCAGGGTAGGTACTCACGGTGGATAGTCCTGATCGACGGGGAGATGACCACGAATATTCGTCACCTCCGACACAGGTTGCCTCTGGGCGATCGTGAACATCACGACCAGGGGATTGTGGTGAAACGTTGACCGCTCAGCTGAAATCTAACCAGGAAAAGAGGTAGACGCCTTTCTGTCTTATCAAGAAAAAAACACGGAATAGTTGGAGAATCGAAAATCTCCCTCACAGACACTTATATGGAATGTACCTATTCATGAGTAAAGATATCAGGGAATCTGAAATTTGCTGAACGAGGACAAACCCGACTCTGACGGAAGTATGATGTTGAACGTCTGCAAGACCTTACATGGCCCCTGTCCAAAAGAAAAAGGGATGACAAGAGGGAGATTCGAACTCCCGCCTCCATACGGAGATGAGAAACCCGCCTAAGCAGGCAAGCTTATAGAAGCTTGAGTCACACGCCTTGGACCGCTCGGCCATCTTGCCATATCCAAGTTGGTCACTTGTAACTACATCTCTATCCTCGCAATGGAGGTCGCGGCAACTTGAGCCCTGGACGATCGACTGCGCCTGCGACAGCACATTCATGATAAGGCTTCGGTTGGCGGCCGATCTTGGCTTGAGTCCCGACTTTGTGCCCACAATCTATGGTTTAGGTGCTGGCAACGAGCACTGGTGGCCACCAAGGCGATTACTCGAAATCCGTTGGCGGAATGGCAGCATGTGCGCGATTTTAACGCGTGCATGGTCGGCGGACCAGATATGTACTTCCATGGTCCGGGTGTGGTGTTCATCCGATCGCATTGACCCGTATCAATTAGGGAATAGAGTCAAAGACACGCAGAGGCCAGGAAGTGCGGTTGAATACACCCGCAGAAGAGCACAGTAAAGCCTGTAAGTGTAGGGTGGCAGTGAATTCCACCTGTAAGTCATCGAGTGGGGTGCACAGAGCTCTCCAGCTGAGCCATCGCACCCAATCACGGGGAGACGAAGCAAAATCGGAAGAAGACGGTGTTGGAAACCCTTCTCGTGCAGGCAGGTCGATACTCTGAATCAGGTGACTTGGACGACACCCTACGCTCGTGGTGTCCTGGAACAGAAGGTGTTGTGTGACCTGTTACCACTCGACAGGCTACGACGAACTCAGTTGCTCGGACTTGTCTGTCTTCTCTTTTTTTTTTACCCGATATAGCCTCCGAGTGGTAACAGGTCACGCAACAAGCACTGCTAGGTCATGCATCGGCGAGTGGCCCTTTGTGTGCTGGCTCCCCCGGCCTTTCCACTTTGATTCATCGCGGGCACCGCTCTCTCAGCGCTCAGCTTTGTGGCAGGTTTTCTGGGACTATAAGTAGTCGGCCAATGTATCCAGTCCAAGCCAAGCCAACATGCATCGATCTGCCTTCGCCCTCCTATCCACCGCCCTTGCAGCGGTGTCGTCTGTGGTCGTTGCGCAATCTGGCTGCAAGTGCACCGCTTACGATTTGTGCTGGCCGTCGCAGTCTGAGTGGGCTGCACTCTCTGCAGAACTGACGCAGCCCGTCTTCAATGTCGTCCCGCCTGGTTACTACTGCCACAACCCCAACTATAATGCGCAGTTGTGCGCCTATATACAAGCGAATCACCAAGATGTAGTCTGGATCGCTAATCAGCCTGGTGCGGCCCAGCAAGACAATGTGCAGTTCAATGTGACCTCGTGGTGTTACGTTGGCGACTCGCGGACAAACACCTGTGGACAAGGCCGGGTTCCTTCTGTCGGCATAAATGCCACTTCGGTACAGGACCTGCAGACTGCGCTCGCATTCGCTGCGCAATACAATTTGAAGGTGCACGTCAAGAACACGGGGTAGGTGTTGAGCGATTTGGTCTTGGATTTGACGCTTTCTCGAGATTGATTGTGGCCTTAGGCACGATTTCCTTGGGCGTGGTTTTGGCCCTGGCTCACTGATGATCTGGACGCACTACTGGAAGGGAGCCACCTACTCTGCTAATTACACCTATGCTGGGGGACAGTCGTCTGGTATGCAAGGTATTTTTTTTTTCATGCACATTTTTTGTTCATCAGCTAATTGTCAAATTTCTCTGCAGCGATCACTGTCTCTCCTGGCACACAGTGGGCTGAAGCGTACGAGTTCGCGTCCGCCAACGGCGCCACAATCGCAGGTGGCATAGGCCCCAATGCTTCAGTTGGTGCTAGTGGCGGTTGGCCAATGGGTGGTGGCCACAATATTATGTCCCCCACCCTCGACCTAGGTACGCGCCTTCTGCTCGTTAGGTGGCTCGCCGCTCATCGCTGTTTAGGTGCTGACAATGTCATCGAAGTAGCAGTTGTCCTTCCCAATGGTACTCATGTTATCGCCAACCCTTACCAGAACACCGATTTATTTTGGGCGATCCGTGGTGGAGGAGGACCGTCGTTTGGCATTTCCACTGCGATGACATACAAGGTTTACCCTCAGTTCCCGGTCTATGCATCATTCTTCGAGGCAACAACCAACAGCTCGGTCGCCTTTGTCGACCTCCTTAACTCATTCCATGCCGCACTGCCCTCTCTTGCGGAAGCAGGATGGTCCGGATACTATCCCTTCAGTTCGGCCAACTACCTCGCTCTCATGTACCTCCTCCCGAACGGTACCACGGAGGTCGGTAATGCTACGCTCGGTGCCTGGATCAACGAGGCCACGCAGATTTTTGGCGTCACCATCAAGACGGATGCAACGGTGATGTACAGCAGCTTCGGAGCTTGGCTGGTTGCGAACATCCTGGATCCCGTGGATGTTGTCGGATTCAACTTCGATGGAGTAGCTTCCCTTAGAACCAGTACCGCGACTGCCTCCTGGCTTCTTCCCACCGATGTCTTCTCGAACACGACTGCATCTAACCAACTGTCTCAGGCGATGGCTAAAATGAGTGCTGGTATCGGACAGTATGTGTCTCCCTGTCCAGCGTTGGTTGCTCGGGCTCATGGGCATTATACAGGCATGTTGGCGGTGGTGTGGTCTCGACTCACCCTGGGGACTATAATGCTATACATCCAGCTTGGCGCGACACGCTCGTCGATTTCGTGACTTTTGCAGTGTGGGAAGACGGAACGTCAGAAACCGAGCTTCAGGCTATCTTGCAGAACTTGACGGACTCGATCGCGCCTCTCCGTGCATTGACACCCGAGAGCCCAGCGCAGTACTTGAACGAGGTGGGCACGAGACCAGTCTTTAAGCAACGACGCTCATGCTGACAGTGTTGATGTGGCAGCCGGATTGGCTTGTGTCCAACTTCACCCAGGCTAACTGGGGCTCCAACTATCCTCGTCTGTTGTCCATCAAGCAAGAGATCGACCCGGATAACATGCTGCTCGTCCTCCAGGGTGTGAACTCTGAAAACTGGGATTCTGAGCAGATATGTCCTTTGTACTAATCCGGTGCGCTCGCACACCGGACTCGAACCTCGAGTTAACTCGCATTCATCACCGATTTATTGTCCTGCACGATCATTCTATTTGACATATGTATGCGCAAGTACTTGTAGCATTCGTCTCTGAATGTTATTCATCGCCCTTCAAATTCGCATACCTCCGTCGTATGCCGAACTAATGAATCCGGGAATGCACGATCAAGTCTAGTGTGCTTAGTCCCAGGCTCTATATTCCTGGCAGGCCCCTTGATCTGACAATGTTTCAGTTGAGAGCTCTGCCAGATGACCAAGGAGAGGGGAATGGAATGGCCTGCCAGTGGTCGCCAAAAGAGTGGATTCAAAGAAAGAGGGTTGGTAAACTTGGGGCTACTGCAATGCTGGCAAAATCAAAACGATATCAGGGAACTGGTGACGGTACTGACTGGTCCTGGACCATCGGCTACCATCGGCTACCATTATCCGTTTCTCTGAAGGAGTACATACTTCGACCTCCTGGACCAACTCGGACCGTTCTAGGTTATGAAACAATTCGAACAGAACGACAACTGACCGTTTGACACTGTTTCGGGGCTGAGTGCTACATAGTGAGTGCTCGAAAAAAGAGGTTCCAGAGTCCATGATGACCGAATCACCATTTCCTCAGGTTACAGACGCGTTCTCAACTTCATCGAATGATAACATCGCTCAAGGAAAAAGAAAATGCAAAATCAAAATGCGACGGGATACATTGAAAAGGGGAAAGAGTACGAGGTCAGTATTTAAGTATATCACCACACACACATACACATGCTAGCCTTTCGTCTTCTACTCGGCCACCTCAAAAACCTGGCGAGTAGATAAAAAAAGGCACTCGGTGCTCAGTGCCTTCCCTCATGCTCATGTGCCTTTGCGAGTTCCCGATCGAGTTCGTCCCCCGGATCGTCCATGACGGGCGTCGACGGTCTCGGCCCCGGGAGAGTGAACCCAGACGTCGCCCCAAGGACGTCACCATACTCGCGCACAGGCGAACTCAATATCTCGTCCCGCGACGGAATTGGTAAACTTTTTCAAGCACATCGTGCGTTGAGCACGCGCAACACGAAGACAAGAATCCACAGAGGACGACACACCTGTCTTGTCTGCGAATCTGTCCTGCCGCTCTGGCTCGTGCACGAACCTCCTTTCTGAACGATTCGACCTCCTCGACGATCAGCTTCTTCATGCCCTCGATTGAGTCTTCTTTTTCAAACGAGAAATCAAACTTCTGCATCGTACGCGTCAGGTGCCAAAAAAAGGGAGGAACGCAACCGCAATGAAACGTGCCGCTTCACAAGTGGGTTCATCTGCCGGATTGTGCCACGCTTGTAGGTATGGGTGGTTCAGCGCTTGCTCGCAGCTGATCCGCTTGGCGGGGTCAAAGCACAGCGTTTGGGTAAGAAGGTCGATCGCAAGTGGGTTGGCATGCGGGTACAGGGTCGCAAACGGTACTCGATGTTTGATGGGTAGCGACCGGATGTAGTCTTGCGCCTAAGGCCATGGTGTTAGCAATGCAGCGCCACGTGAGGTGCAATGAGAGCGGACTCGGGGAGAGCCAATCCGGCGGAGTGCGTCCTCCGAGGGTGTACCAAGATGGTGCAAGATCTGGTTCAACTGATCGACGTAGCTGGGGATAGAGTTAGGATCATCACTTCCGCGCATGCCGGGCCAGGGACGCACTCTCTGCCTCTAAAGATCGGCTTTCCGCCGAGGAGTTCGGCGAGAATACAGCCCACAGACCAGATGTCGATCGCAGTGGTCTGCGACGGAGTCACCAATACGGAAAACGGCGTCCGGCAGGCAAGCACGCACGTAGTTGGCAAAGCTCAGCATGATTTCTGGGGCGCGGTACCACCGCGTGGCGACGTATTCGGTCATGAACCCCTGGTTTCCGGCCGCCTTGGAAGCACCACCACTGGGCGTGTACCCGCGCGCGAGGCCGAAGTCACAAATCTTGAGTTCGCTGTCCGCGTTCACGAGCAGGTTTCCGGGTTTGATATCCCGGTGGAGGACGTTGGCAGAGTGGATATACTTCAAGCCACAAAGGGTCTGGTATAGGAACCACTGGAAGTGAGAGTCCGTGAGTGGTTGCCCCGAACGAATCTGGTGAGCAGACACGCATGAGCGACAAGATGGAGAGTGATGGGCAGTGTTGCTCACGATCGCATGGAGGTCTGCCTCCATGACCTCTTCCTGCAAGACAGATTGAAGGGACGTGGGTCATCCGCGGAACGTGAAAGTGATTTATCAATAACATAGAGATACACCTCGTCAAAGTTGCCGTTGGGCTGAAAGACGATATCCATGTCATACAAGCACGTGATCTATGTGCCCGAGATCGGTGAAGGCTCATTCGAGATCGCACCAAGGGAAATCCGTTGCTCACGTTCTTGTGTCCTCTAAAGTGATGCAGTAGCCTCGAAACACACCATCAGCGACGTGGATCGGTGTCACCGAGAGCGACGTACTTGATCTCACGAAGGCATCGCTTCGTCAGGATGTACTACAGGGGATGAGAACAGGGATGAAGACGCGCGTACACCGAATACTTGCCTTGGTACTGATATTGGTGATCTTCTTGATTGCACAACCTTCGCCCGATCTCCTGTGGCGTGCAGCGACCACGCAGCCATAGGCACCCTGCCCGAGTTCCTTGACGAATTCGTACTCTGCGTCGACGATAAAGGTAGAGCTGAGCGCGTTGAAGCTGTGTCTTTGCATGATCGTGGTCCGCGGTTAAGACGAAACGCGGTTGATGGCACCAAACAACGGCACACATCAGCGTTGACGTCAGCACGCTTTCCTGCCCAAACCATGATATTGGCCATCCAGCTCCGCAGGCCATTTGATACGAGAACATACCGATTTGAACTCCTGACCACAGCCTGCAAGCTCACATGCCTAGCCGCCATCACCACGCCTTCGTTTCTGGTGTTGAGCGCCCCCAGGCTCAGCGCGCATCAGTTGCATCAGGCCGGTCAGCATGATAAAGCTATGGTGCGAGGCGAACGTGCAGCTATTACGTCCGGGGTGCGTGTATGTCGGTGGATGGTTAGCCCGCAGGTGGGCCTGCAAAGCCGTCTACATGCCAGAGTAAACAACTTCCGACTTGGGCACGTAGTTGGCGGCGCCTGGCAAACACCTCGTTGCAATCCACTGCTGGACGCTACGCAGATCCCATGAGATGGACAGTGGGACATGATAAAGACACGGATTCTAAACGCGGACAGTATGCGAGTTGTTTCCTCTGCGAGTGTTTCGTGCAGGACGAGGTGTTGCCAAAATACCCAGAAGCGTTTGTCATTGATACACTCGAGTCACTAGACTAAAAAAGAGTGGCTTAACTATATACTGGCAACATACATGCGATATGTTGGAGGTACATGTCATGCCTGCAACCGTGCGGGACCAA
The DNA here is from genome assembly GCA_038089895.1 of Boletellus ananas. Taxonomy (NCBI): domain Eukaryota; kingdom Fungi; phylum Basidiomycota; class Agaricomycetes; order Boletales; family Boletaceae; genus Boletellus; species Boletellus ananas. The sequence goes on along the minus strand of JBBPLS010000013.1, from coordinate 136,202 downwards.
CCGAGCTGCGCACGTACTCGAGCTCAAGACCCGGAGGAAGTCGGCGCCGCTTGGATTCGTCTTCGTTGCTCCGCCACCTCTTGGTCTGTAATGCTGAATCGTTTGATCAGCACTTCAATCTTCTCCATTACCACGTCACGTCCACCCGGGAGTATCACAAAGCTGGCACTGAAATCGCGGATTTCCAAGTGAATCCGATTTCTGTACGCTGACCTTTCGTAGAGTTGTAATGCGAGAGCCACTCTCTCGGAAGTAACCGGTTCTTGCGCTGCCAAGATGAACAGAATCTTCATGACGTAGATGAGATCGACAATATATGCCATGAAGCGTTTGACGATAGATTGACTAGAGTCAGCTTTCAGGTTCACCAATACCGACAATAAACGATGCGACACGATGCTCACGTCGCCCTATAAATCTCCAAGCATAACTTTGAAATAATGACTGCGCCCGCAATGGGAAGTATGAGGACTGCCTGATGGATGTCACTCAAGAATGAATCCAATAGGGGAACCATTGACGTCACAGGGTCCCTGCGTGTTCGTCAAGCACTGTTACTGATCGTTGAACGCCAAGCTTACAAGACTGTCTTGAAATCCCGAGGATCTTGTGTGCCGAGATTGGATGGATTCAACAGCGCCGCTTTGAGGCTATCCCCCCGTAGAACCTTGGCAAGGTCAAACCCAAGTATGAGCGAGAACGAAATCTCTTACCTCGTCTGGGTCATTGAAGTTCCAGCTCAGAATGATGTCTTCATGTACAACAAGTATGTATTTTTCCACTTTCTCGCACGAAAATCGCACACTTGCACCGAGGTTCTGCCAGTATCCTGAGGCGATAGTTAGAGCAGAGAACGGTCTGGTAGAAAGGACCCAACTCTTTTTCCCAAGTCTATGAAGGTGTGAGATTGACTCTGAAAATGACGGTGCTGGACATACGTGACAGTAAGTTTGACCTTCTCCTCGATGCTTGCCCGCTGGGCCATTCCAGCGATGAGCATGGGCGCATCACGTTCAAGGCTTGACCGCCCAGCCGTTTCGGAATAGGACGGGTCTGCTTTCACGTAGCGCTCGATCTCAGACATTGTGGTCCTGACCAGGTCGGGAATCGTCAATTCCAGTTTGAACCCAGCTTTCGCTGACACGCCATTAATCTGTTCTCTTTTTCAAAAAAGGACTCGAAACGAAAATGACACATACTAGAGACAGGTACGTGTGGTATGTTACCCGCTCCTGCTTCTAGGAGAGGTTCTACGCAGTGCTTGTTAAGAAACATGGACCTGTATTGCTCCAGATCTGTAGCCTTTGTGATCTCATGGCTCGAAAGCAGCCTCCCATCCAGCAGATCAAGCTTCGTCAACACAACAATGACCGGGACTACACCGAACAGAATATTATTGCAGATCACGAGGTGTAATAATCCGATGTACTCACTATCGCCCAAAATATGCTCTCTATCCCGCAGGAATTTTTCCATTCCGATCTCGAGAAGTCGCCCCTCTGCAAACGGAATCGCAAGGCATAGCCTGGGACCCTCATTTACATAACTGTGCACCCATTTAAACAGAAACACCCACCAAACGGCATGTAGTCTATCTTTCAAGTGCTCCATGCTTCGTCGACGGTCGATGAAGGATTTGATTACATTCATGTTGTTTCTTTCTGCAGCTTCAACCCCGAGACTATCATGCAAGACGAAAAGGCCATTTTCCTCTGCGACAAATTCTTGCTCAATGTCAGCTCGGCCGCGCGAGGCATCGGAAACGTCCTGACGAAGATATTCATAAACCCCATCGTTGCAAGGTAGTAAGCAGACTCACCACATTGTTTACCCCGAACACCTTTTGTATTAAAGACGACTTGCCGACGCCAGCCTGAAAGCTCACATGAGCGCGATCGTTGTTGGGCATGGATAAAGATGTAATCACATTTCCTATGACTAACAGTCGGAACCTTCAGAACATCAATAGTGTGCTGAAAGGACAGAACGAGGCGCTCACTGAGGGCATACGCTAAGGACTTCACGAGTCATTGATTGTAGCGGTGGGTCATGAAATGTACCGGGAGGGGGTGGCGATGGGGCGTGAGAACCTGGGCTGGGGGCCGACTGACAGGAAATGCCGATGACGACCTCGACGTTCTTGTGGAACGTGAAGAACGCTTTTAAAAAAAATGAGACGGGTTCAGGAGAGAGGGCGACACGACTCACTTTTCCGCCCGTGGTTGTTATCATCGTGTGCCCTCGTGTTCACCTCGCTCAACTCCACAGTGATGGTGAGTGTGGCGCATCTCCCGCACATCAGCCGCGATGGGTACCGCATCAATATGAACAGTCTGTCTCGGATAGATAGCTCGCTGAAGCATACGGTAAAAAGTCCAGATAATAATGGGGCGATGCGACTGGATAGCTCACACAGGCGGATCGAACTCTTCTTTGTGCGTATCGCCAGGGGAAATGGTAGACAAAATCTCCTTCCTAAAATTTTCAGGTCGATTGTGGAATATGACACGGTTGAAAGTCTTTTTAGACTCCTGTCGAACGTTGAGAGCAATATCTGTAAGGAGAGGGTTGGTCCTCCACTCGAGCCGCAAGAACTGCGATTACCTGTGATACGGACGCGCGACATGGCAACGCAGGCAGGTCGGGCCACCAGGTCCAATGCGTTCGGCTCGCGGGGAATGGTCGAGGGCAGAGACAGAAGAGCGCCGATAGCGAGGCTGCCATGCTTTTAGCGCATGCCGACAACACACTAGCGCTCGCGGGCCAGCCATACCGTATGGGCATTCCAGCTCGCAACAACCGACTGGCTTGGATTGGCTCCCGTTCTCGCACTAACCTGTGCGCTGAAAGGATCTGGATAGGCCAAAGTAGGTGGTTACGTTGTCGAAAAAGAGTGATGATAACATGCAGCCTATAGCTAGGTCGTCGATACGTTGTAAAAGCAAGAGCTTCATACACAGCCTTGAGCACTGCTGTCTCGTCGTCCCTCACTCCCATTTCAACCCAGGATGTCTGAAATCACTTGCCAAACCGACTACACGCCGCGTCATACCAGGTCCCTCCGTCTTTTCGGGCCCAAGTGAAGGCACGTCGAAGCCCCTCCAAACAACCATACCCAGCAAACTTCCGACAGTTTACCCATCCTGATACCTGTGTCCACCGTCTCACCATTGTCCTTTTCATTGACAGCTCAGGCCCTGGGGATTACAATGTTGCTTTGAGAATCGACAAGAAGGGAGGGGCCGCTTCGACGACAACTAGACCATTCCCGCACAAAGCCATGTGTGCAACCGGGACGGCTTCTGGCCGCACTAGCGTTGTACACTACCGCCTGGAGAGAGGCTTCTCCGCCATATGCCCATCTAGCGGTAGATCAACTTTGCATATCGTTCGATCTTGGAAGTGGCCATCCTGATCAATTCTAAAACGACCTGAACCGTTTTCTGCTATCTCACCATTGACCCAACAAGAGATGAAGGAGAATCAAAGCCATAACGCACTAGGAACGGTAATGTTTGGTACATCCCCTCCTGCTGCACGTAAAAGGGGTTTGATTCAATGCTAGTTGGATCAAGCTTCAGTTGGCCGTGCTCCAGCCACGATATTCGTGACAGAAAGGTGTTCGAGGTGCTATGGGCCACACCTGGTCGAGCGATTACTGTGGTAACATTCAGGGGCCCTCCAAAGTACCCTTTTTTTTATATACCTCTTGTTCCCACTTGGCCTACCACAGGTAAGTGACGAAAGTCCTTATTACGCCCCGCCATGACAACTCCCCGCAGGTCGCAGCGATACCTACCGTCCCCACATAACACGTCAGGCGGACTTGGAACAAACGTCAGAGGCCCTCCAGATGGCCTGCAGCAGAACCCAAAGCACAAACTAACAGGGGGCCCCACTATAGGTTCCACAATTTCGCTATTTTTTTCCTTGTCAACATATGGAGTGCTTCGTGTCGGCTGGCTCGACTATTCTATCCTGCACGAGGGGGCTAAATATGGATGGCCCTAGCTTGGGTCATATGATCGGGGATTTTCGACCCGGGCTTTCAACTGTAAATGAATTCGGATGTTGAACGGTGATCTATACCAGACCCCGCTGAGACGAACGCACGAAACCCCAGTCCTTTGCCCCCACGTACATGTAGCGCCATCGCAAGATGCAAATGGATCATGACGAGCACACTGGGCTGAGTTGCTCCCCGTGGTTAGCCCATCAAAGTGCAAGAACACGCCAGTACTCGGCCCGAAGCGGTTCCATAGGGTAGCCCATGATCGAGTACGCTGGCAGAAAAAGAAGACGGGCGCTGCTGGCATCCCATTGCAGTAGCGAATATGATTGGGTCGAGACCCTGCCCGCCGAGCGCAACGTGTTGTCGGTGTGCGCGTGGAAGACGCAGAGACTCGCATGCGACATCGGAAATGTCATTCGGGGAAGCTAGCAAGGATGAATACCCCCGCGGCTTCGACCTCGCCAACATTGGGTCCGAATGCGTTGCGGGAGCGACCAACGAACCTCCATCATCCATCACGCATCATGATTCGGATGCCGTCGATGCGGTGCTCGCGACGTGGGAGTCTGCCCACTGGCACTACAGATTTGGACGCGTGTTGGTGAGCCATCCCCCCCCCCATCTCCCCGGCTGCGATTCATGTACTGGACGCACTATGGGAGGTGGGTTAACCCGATGCACCGTGAACTCGAGCCCCAGCGCACGAGAGCCTCGCGGGAGATGCTCGCGAGTCGTTTCGCGTAACCTGGACTCGGTCTCTTAGTTTTTCGCCAGTAACTTGAACCAAATGAAAGGGCCACATACAATCGTCGGCTGTCCTCTTTTTTTTTTACCACAGGCCCCACAGACACGCGCCTGCCACGCCCGCCGTATCGTACCTCACCGTGCGACGCGTGCAACCGAGCTATAATAACCCAAGGTACGCGACGCAATCCCGCACTATGGGCATTTTCCCCTCGAGAATTGGCGTTGGTGCCGTCATTTTACAGCAGCTGGGGAGCGGAAGCGAAGGGGATTCCGGACTGCCAGGCAGCTTCGAGGGCGCTGTACAGTCCGACCCGGGTGTTTGCGTCCTCGCTTCTTTTTAAACGGCGTCTTGAATTCTCAGTGCGGAGACTAGGCGCGGCATGTCCCGCACCCGAAGTACTACCTTTCAAGACACAAGTCTGGGAATGGCATCATTGTGATCCCGTTGTGTGATTGACACATCGGATTCCGGGACGCTGAGCCTGTAATAAATGATGACGTGTCGACATACACATGTATTGTATTCTCTGGATGCCCGAATGCGAAGTCTCTTGTTTACATCATGATGGCAACACCGTTGTCGGTCGTAATGACGTCCCGTTAGAGATCCAAACGGTCACATGTACGTTGTTCCTTCTTCGTGAGCATGACACAATCGGGCTGGAGTGCGCGCAACTACCGAAGCGGGCGCCGTAGCGCACAAGAAATGGCGCCCGAAGAAAAATTCCTGCTGCCAAGTGTGACGAGGGTTCGACGCACAAGACCGATACACGATACCTGACACGATACCTTCTCAGGTGAGGAAACGGGCGGTCCTGTGACGTGTGTTGGATCGTCGGAAACCTGGCAACACGCCTTGCACTTTCGGGAGTTTTTGGCTGCGCGTCGCAAGGGAAGGAAGGTGTCCCGAAAACGCCGGGTATCAGTGCCAGAACAGGAGCAGTGCCAGAGAGGGACTCCACGCACAACGCTCTCGACGTCACGCGATCCTCCTAACAGCCTGGGGATGCTAGATTTGGTGAGGGCCACTGCCAAACCCGAGCGAGACGAAACGCGCGTGGCGTCAGGATGCTCCACCATGGGGAAATCAGGAAGGGAAGATCCTGAAGTGCACGACGACCTCACTTGTAGAATGCCGCGGCGGAGACATGGCAACATGGTATTGTGTGGCTAGTAAAAGGCCTTCTGTTCGCGAAGTGTCAGGTCCGGTTTGGAAAGTGGCTAGGCCGGAAGGCACCACACAACAGTGAGCGGGTGAAGGTGAAAGCCCGCAATCGCGCAATCGATTGGGAGACGGGCGGGCCCGAGAGATGCAAACAAGTACGTACGGCGTGTACCCACTGTCGAAGCCAGCCAAGGTGACACATGCCATCGAGAAGCCCATGGGTACATTAGAAGCCATCACATGCATGACAAGCATAAATGAGAGCGACGTGAAACCCGACCTTGCGCGCATGAATTACGCTACACTCGACCCATTGTCGTCAGAGACCCTTGCGATCGAGGCCGAGGGTGCAGTCACAGACCAGATAGAGTAGTAACCATTTGGCAGCAAGGAAAAATCTAAATGCTCAACCTTGTGGCCGAGTCATCAGTAATCCGCTCTCTCGGGCTATACTTCTGCGGTGTGATACATCTGACTCTGAGTCCATGGTCGAGCATATTATCTGGCTGAGCCAACTAAGCCCCCAGGCGCCAGCGCGTGTCACGATCCAGAGGTGACCCTGGTATCAAGAGACACGGCAAAGCGGGGTCGGAGGGATAGTTGAGATTCAGCAGGAAAGTACAGGGGACGACGCAACATGAGCGTCCTAGACATTGTGTACGTGGTATGAAGGTCCGAAAGGAGGAGCATGTTGAGCGTGTAGTCGACAAAGCTCTTCTTGTGACCATCTAGACCAGTGCGTAAGATGACGGCGACCACACAAGCGACCAAAAGCTCTCCGACTCCTGGATTGCCTTGAACCGTCATCGAAACTATTTGGTGGACGGGCTCTCAAAAGGGTGTGAAGAAATTGACAATGGTCGGGAGCGCAACAGCGATGGGTGAGCGCATGGATGTCAGAGATGAACGCACAGGATGCGGCAGTGATCAGCGGGTTCTCGTATCGAGAAGCCGTGGATTATCGCCCGACGAAAGGGCACATCACGCACTTATACTGTCCTGAAGTCAGGTCATCTCCACAACCAAAACGTGAGACGCGCCTGCACAAGAGTTCCAAAAGAACCCGGAAGTGCCTAGGGAAAGTAGCGTCATGGTCACGGACCTCGACGGTGGCCGAGCTCCTGTGGATAATGGACGGCTCCCCCTATCGAAGGTAGCGTCACCTGGACAGTCGGGAGCGGAGACAGTTCAGATGCTATGGACATGCATGTCCACGCTAGCGAATGGAGTAAATGATGAAAGGACACCACCACCGCAAGCAGAGCGAGGGCAGCGACAGACCCACCGATTTAAAATCGCGCTAGTCGAGTCTGCCAGGAGGTGTTTTGACATGTATTTGCTGGTATGATAGATTAGTAGTGTCACATGCCCCTATCTCACTTGACAATCAGCCGCTCCTTTGACAGTGCGCCGTACTCCACCGCCACGGACTGCTCCACATGCACCCGCACGTCTAGCTCCACATCGCGGGGCGAGCTCGCCGAATACTCCAGGTCGATCGGTGTCTTCTGTCCCTCGCAATGCGAACGTAGTTCAGCGACAATAGGTCGCCCAGGTTGAAACGGTCGAGTGAGGATGATATTCTCAAATCGAGGTATCTCTGTGGGCTCGGAGAGTTCTAGACGGCAGAGATTATGAGCCGCTTGATGTCTGGAATCCAGGGGAAACAATACACACCTCTTAGATGAATCAAGATCCGCTGACTCATTATCCAAGTGACCGCATATCCCAATGAAGCTCTTATGGGAAAGTAGCATTCGTTCGTCGGTAACGGCAGTAAAGAGCTGTTATTGCCACTCACCCGGCCGACTGAATGCCGCGGACGCCGTCTTGAGAATAAGCAATTTGATCGGATATAATGACAAACCCACCTGCACAGCTTCCTCGCTTGCTCGGTAGAGGACCAGATTGAAGACATTGACAGCTTCGGCGAATGCTCAGCACAGGAAGGACCAACGACAGGGTGAACAGATCTCACCTGTCAGAGCCAGGAAATACCCGAGCCCGTCGTAAATCATTCTACAAATCAGGGTCCCGTCAACGCGGTCTCGCGTGTAGTGTAGGCCCGATAGTTCTTACGTTCTGATCAACCGAGACAACCTACGATCGAAATGGAATCAACTTAGCGTCCGCTTAACGAGTGTGGGTAAACCAACAAGACCCACCTCCCATTAATAGAGTTATATCGCACGAGGTAGATTGTTGAGATGGCCATTGACCCACTGTCCCAGACCATTGATGCGACATAATACAGCCACGCGGTTGGATATGGACCGCCATTCCCAGGAGTACAGCTAATGGGCGGTCAACGTGTGTTCATTCGGCACTCGATAGCTCTCACCTTCCCTGAAGTTGCGCGGAACATACGATTAATTGTGCCTTGGCGACATGGCAACCGAACCACACTCACTCTGTGCATGACCGCTAGAACGAAGACTTTAGTGATATCCATATGGTGCCCAGCAATGGAAGCACTCACGGGTACGATTATACATGTTGGTAAACCACTCAAACTGTGCAAATATGTTGAGTAGGGTCAAGCGGCAAACGGAAGAACATGCTGACTGCTGTCGTGACGCAGAAGGCCATGACGAGCACGACGCCGACATTTGTCTCCCTCCGAGCAATGTTGAACGTTCTTTGGGAAAGACGTTTGAGCAAGCTAGTCAGAGAACGAGATGCACGCTTGCCTGACGCCGAGGATCACTTGCGATATCATAGTTTGGAGAACTAGAAGACTGTTGAGTAGAAAAAGAGCGGGGGGCGGACTCGAGACTGGGTCGAACCTTTGAAGATGGGTGCTATCACATAGAATTGTTTACATGACTCGGGGGTAAACGAGGTGGCGAGAACGCCATAATTGCTGACAACCATGACGGCGATACTAACATAACTGTCGTCCGATCAGAGGAGAGAACGAGCTGGCTGGGCAAAGACAAGACGCACCGAATGAGAACGAAAAGAATGCATCCCAGGCTGAAACCAACGTGGATGGTCAACCATCATGCGCGCGACGACGAATCCGCGAGATCAGCACCTTGGGCGGAAGATGTTTGACTGACTTCGATAAAAACGCAACTCGGCGGGTAGTGTGAGCAAGTAGCTGGGATGTGGTGAGCGACAGAGCAAACGGAGACATGACGAGGACCCACTCGTAACCAGCGATCGAGAGCGAGATGACTCGCAGGTATTTTTCAGACTCTGCACCAACACTCATCAGGAATAGGCTGTGGAAATTTTGAAGTCGAGAACAAAAGAGTGAGCTAATTTATATCGATTTCGCGCCTCGCCCCGCCCGCGATGCCGTGATCTTGCAGGATGCCGTCGCTGCCGTGAGTGAATAGCAAGGGTGCTGTGCCCGATGGGGCTAGAGGTGAGGACGGACCTGAATGGCAAAGGGCGCGCTAGCATCCATGCTGTCGAGATGAAACAGTGTTTATAACCTCGCTGTCCCATGCGCCACCGAGTCTCGCTCTCGTAGCGCATGTCAGCTACAGCCCGTTTGAAATTCGGAGTGCCTTGCTGTACTTGCTGAAACAGCGCCCATTCCGGTGGGGTCCGACGGAGCCATCGCGTGTCTCTGGCGGTTACATTAAGCGCTCCTAGACACCGCCCCGCCCTCCAGCCTTGATTGTCGCCCCATTCTCGACCAATGGCACGCTCGACTGGGCCTCCGCCGAGCGTGGCCCTGGAGAGAATCCAAACACGGCCCGGATCGGCTCAACCGACACCGCAAGTGCCGTACCATGTTGATCGCATCGTCTAGCAGTGCACTGGACGCCTGAGGACTCCCCTGGACTCGGGAAGCTCAGAGTGCACCAGGCACCTGGAGACCCTGAGCCCGCCAGGGCTTTGAAGAGTACGCACTGGCAGGGAACGCGGCAGCGGAAACGGGGCGAGTGGAGACAGGATACTTGGCACACGAGGGTGGCAGCGAGATGAGGTGGGAGCACGACATGCGCACATGAACGCGACGCGCTGGTAGACCAGGTGCCACAGACGCGCACGAGCACGGTTTGACTAGCAGACAGCGCGTCTGTTTGCAAGCCGTGTTCGTGGCACGCTGAGAGACGGGGTCAGAGGGCAAAGATAGGAGGTATATGGACCAGTGTCACGACCTCGAGTGCGCTCTGGCTCTGTCGCTACTAGCATCTGAGATAACGGCCGACAAGTCTTTAGCGATGGGCGATGTGGCGATCCCGCTATTGGATATCAGCAGGCCGACCCTGCGCCCATCATTTGAAGACGCTCGTGAGTATTCCATGGCTACGGGGCGTGGTGTCAATTATCGTGGCTCGGATCCTCTACTCTCGACAATTCCTCTAACCGTCGTGGTGCAGCATGCTTACCGGAAAGAGGGATGCCAACGACGGGTGCAAGCCGCACACATCGTCCTACAACCAACTAGTAGAAATGTTGGAGAAGAAGGCGACAAGGCAGACATCTGCCGGATCCTCTGTCGTCCAACGCGGAAAACTTGGGCAGCAATTCCGTTCTGCCCGTGTCAGGACGGTCTCAGTGATGTCCACCAATGTCTGCCTCCTCGAGCCCTTGGGGGACAACTCGACTCGAGAACATCATGACGATCCATCATTGCTGCCAGCGATCCTTTTTTTGTGGCTTAATCAAAGTGGGTTCACCCGATCTTTGCCCTCGTACACTCTCCAAATGTCCGTCTAATGGGTGTACAGGACGCATCATGTATGCGAAGCTCGATAGGGGATGAAGGCGGAATTGGCATACCCGATCTTGTCACGTACTCCACAAAACCAGACTTGCCTCTCCCTACTAGCCCAGTTCTTGCACTTCAGCGCTCTGCTGCGAGGTGGCCTGGATTTCCAGAGGGGCAGATTACGTCTTGCACTCAGCGGATAGATCAGACAAGCGCCTTGGCAAACGATGGCTCGATTGCTGACATGTTGGTGAGGGCGTTGGCACGTTGAAACTTTCTGACCCGTTTTCTCGTCCACTCTCACATGTAATCGACCGTGGATCTTAGCAGAGTCCAATTCCACAGAGAGACCAAGCTGAATAGGATAGATGCGAGAATGAACGGAAATTAAACAGGACGTTGATAAGGAGTAGGCAGACATAGCGCGAGTGGGGCCTATCTGACCGGGTTTTCCCAGCGCCGATATCCTGCAAGTTGATCGAGCGACGGAGCACGCCTTGATAGGATCTCCCCCCCCCCGATCCACACTCCGTCAGATATTCCCTGTGTATGCTGCCAGTGTCTGAGACCCATCCCATGGCTCTGGCGGTTACATGTCGTGGTCGTCTTAAGCACTCCTAAACACCACTCCGCCCTGCAGCCTTGATCGTCGTCCCATCCCCGACCGCTGGCAGCCTCCTTGGGGCCTCTGCCGAGCGTGGCCCAGGCAGAAACCCTGCACCGACCAGCCACGCCAAATAACGGCCCATCAATTCACCCGACACCGTAAATGCCGTATCGTCTCGTTGGTGGCTCGCCACCAATAGCGCTGCGGTGTTTGCATCGTTGAGTTCAGGGGCCTTTGTGCTCGTCGGGAGGTCGTCCAGGACAAAGTGCAGCAGGGGAAACAGCGCATTGTCCTGCACCTCCATCGCATGCTTTTCCAGCTCCCGTCGCCACGCCAGATACTCGCACTGTCGCGTCGCAAACCCGTACTCTGCCAACGACGACAGCAGGTCGTTGAACGTCGGAAGAGGGTTAGCGACGATGTGCAACACCGTTTGCGTGGCGTTCGGAAGTGGGGCCACCGCCGCAAGTGCTGTGCACCGCGCGACGTGGTCGACGGGCACCATGTTCACCGTGTTGTTGATGTCAGGGACGAGACCGAGTTGCACACACCCTTTGACAAGTCGCCAAATGAAATCGTCCGTATTAGTCACTGCGGCCGGCCCATCAGCGAGAGATGAATTCAGGAAACCATGCAAACACACCCGCTGTCTTTGAATCTCCGACGACATACCCGGCCCGGACAATATGTCCTTTCAGGCCTCGCTTCCCCGCCTCGAAGAGCAGTTTTTCGGACACCCATTTGCTTTGGCCATATCCACTTTTGAGCCCCGTCCTCGCGCCCTCGAGGTCGTCGTCTTCCGGTATGCCCCTGCGTTCGGCGCCCGCGTGCGACAACGAGTCAGAAAGCTGAACGTAACGCTCAGTATCGATGGCCGACGTCGAGGAAACGAAAACAAAATGTTTTTGTTTCGTCGTCGAAGCGAGCTCGACTGCAGTGATGGTCCCAATCACGTTCGGCGATCTGAGTCTCTCGTACGGGTAAACCCAGTGCACCTGTGGGTCCTGAGTTCAAACCTCCGACAGGAACTGACGCAAGACGAACCAGAGCGCCGTTGTGCAGCACCACATCAGCTTCGCCCGCAACTCGATCCCACGTCTCTTCGCTCAGGCCAAACCGTTCTTGTCCAAGGTCCCCGGTGACCACCTCGAGCCTCCCCGAAGCGACCCATTCCTCGTCCCAGACACCGCGATCGGCCGATCCTTGCTTCAGTCGTTCCAGCCCTTTTTCAACCGATGTAGATCGTACGAGACAAATGACTTTCTGCACTCTTTGTCGACGCTGGAGGAGATCTCGAAGGACAAATGCGCCGAGGTACCCGGTAGCCCCCGTAAGGAACACCGTCAGGGTACGAGTCTCAAAGTCGGAAGATAGCGGTGGGTAGAAATTACGCAGGCGAGGAACCAGCTGTTCGAAATCTTGCCCGTATGCAGCAACGACAGGCGTGATTTGTCTCCGTGTGTCATCTACCGTGTGCGCCGGAGTCGAATTTGAGTCTCGAGGGGCAATACCAAAGTCTGGGTCGCGCAATGTATCCACAGCCGCTGCCAAGCCACTGATGGTCGACTGGGCAAAGATGAGACCCAGAGGTGCCTCGACGACGAATGCCTTTCGTATCTCGAAAATGAGCCGAGTAGCCAGGATCGAGTGTCCGCCAAGATCGAAGAAACTCTCATCCAACGGTATCGTCTCCGGCGGGTTGGGTAACACCTCCGCCCATATCGAACATAGCTTCTCTTCTGTGACACTGACGACCCTTTTGTTATCGCCCCCGAGGTCAGCTTTGTTTTCAGCCCGAGTGAGGTGAGCATGAGCCGTATCCGGAAACGGAAGCGCTGGTTTGTCTATTTTCCCATTGGGGTTAAGTGGCATCCGGCGAAGGGGAACGAATACTGGCCGAGTACTGGGCGTTAGCCTGAAGATCAACACTGTAGTACATCGTCGACGCACGTGAAGGGATGCTGTAGCTCGGCAGCTTTTTCTTGAGATGATCCCTGATGTCTTTGATAAGGCGCCTATATTTTGGTATACTTTTGATCCCATCAGCCTCTTCCGCGTCGCTGAGCTCACTCGTGAAACCGCCCAACAGCGCGCCCTCGAGCGGCACAAAGTAGCTAACGAGTATCTTTTCTTCGTCTTTGTCTCTCCGCACGAGCGTCACGTTCTCGCGAACGAGTGGGTGCTGGCTCATCAAGGTGTCGATTTCGCCCAGCTCGATTCGGAAACCGCGTATCTTGACTTGGTCGTCCGCGCGCCCCGTGCACTCCACACGACCGTCGGGAAGGTAACGCCCGAGATCGCCCGACCTGTACATCCGATCGCGGATCCCCTTCCAGTGCCGTGACTCGGGCCCGGCGAGGCCTTGCAGTGGGTGCAAGATTGTGTCTCTCCGCGGCGGCGACGACGCAGCAAACCAATTCGAAACGAATTTTTCCTTGGACGCCTCGGCGTCGAGGTAGCCCTCTGCCAAGCCACCTGAGCGCACATAAATCTCCCCCACCTCGCCGACCGCACACGGCACGGTCTTGTCTGACCGATTGACCACAAGCAGTTGGACATCGATCATGCCCTCTCCGGCAGGCATGATGTCCTTTTGGGTCGCAAGGAAAGTGGGATCTTCGGATACCGGTGGGATGGGGAAATAGGACACTGCACGCTGTGTCTCTGTAGTCCCATACATGTTGATAATTTGAACATTGGCAGCAAGGGATTGGAGCCGCAGACAGTCACGTTTGGTGAGAACATCGCCGACGAAGAAGGCGCTGCGAAGAGAAGGAATCTGTCGGGTAGCTTGCGCGGAGAGAAGTTGACCCATCGCAGGAGTGAGGTGAGTAACGGTGACCTTGTTTTCGTCCATCCATTCTGCAAGCCGGCCCGGTATCCCAATGTCATCTGCCGTAGGGACGTAGAGCTTGGCGCCAAAAAAAAGGGGTGTGAAGACTATTGGGAGTGTGAGCCGCGAGAACCACTACGAAACACTCGACGCTCACTATCCCGCTGAATGGGGTCATGAGCAATGCCACTGAGCATGGTGAATTTGGAGAAGTCGCCCAGCGTGAACCTTTCGCCCATCCAAGGGAAGAAATGTGTCAAACTATAGTGGCGGCCCTGGACCCCTTTTGGGATGCCCGTGCTACCGCTGGTAAAGGACAAAGTACCGACACTGTCAGGTCCGAGGATGACATTCGGGTCAGTTTCTGAAAGGTGGTAACGCGACTTGAGCACATCGACGCCGTTGACGTTGCCTCCAAGAATTTCGCCAGTTGGCGAAAACTCGAGCGCGGGAACTTCGACGCGAATCTTGAGGTCTTTTGAGAGAAACTCGCGGACACTAGGTATTATCCTGCCCGCCCCAGCGAGAACGATGAGTCCACGAGGCCTGGCGACTTGCAGGTATATCTGCTGTCGCGCCGGAGGGTACGCAGGATCTGAAGGGGAGCGTGTGAATGGCTTGATTGGCGTTGGAGATGACACCCAAAGAACAACACACCAATGACAGAAAATGTTGCGCCGGCCTTCAAGACTGCCATGACGGCGACAACCAGCTCCACGCTCCGATATGCGTAGATCATCACGATTTCTTCTCGCATAACACCTCCCTGAAGAAGGTGATGTGCTAGGATGTTGGATGCTCGCCTGATATCGCTATACGTATAGGTGCGTGCGTCTTGTCTCTCGTCGAGAGTTGCGGAGGAAAGGCTCTGGATCACACATGATCGGTCTGGCCAGCGAATCGCATTGCGCGAGAAAACGTCTGTTATTGCCCCCTTCCAATCACACCAATGGAGATCTGCGGTTGGGCCGGGTAGATGGGCCCTTTGGCCATTGGTCAATAAGGGCACTGACCCCACCAGGGCGGCGGGGTTTGCAGAGACCTTTCGCAGTAACACTGAGAGCTGGTCAACGATAAACGAGATACGGACGGGGCTAAAGAGGAGAGAATTGTAGAGGATGCGGAGTACTAAGCGGGGGACGAGGGGAGAACGCGTCGTTGCAGGGGGACGTGTGACAAAGATGGTGAGGTCGGATGTAAGACTGGTTGAACGTATAAAGTTCTCGCGAGGTTCGTCAGTTTCGTCAAAGAAACGGACACGAAAGAGCGGACGGGTGTTTTCTATCGTGTCTTCCTTGTCCTTACGCAGGGCTTGAACGATGGTCTCATAGGGAAGAACGTCGGCCTCTGCCTCCTTCTCGACAAACTGGACTCGTTGAACGATAGTCCAGAAAGTATCAGATGGATCGACAGTCAACCGCAAGATCAAAGGTGCACTGGCTGCGGCAGATGAAGAGCCAATGACGATGTCGGTGTCGCCAGTATAACGATGCAGCAATACAGTGAAGGCGGCGAGGAGAAGGTGGAATGGGGAAGGAGTGTCTTGCGCGTCATCGTCCTCTGCAACTCCGCCGTCTGCGTGGAGAGCGAGCTTGAGCAGGGCGAGGGATGTTTGTTCAGGAAGATCGGCTACGTGAGCAGCCTCGATTAGTTTGCTCGTTTCAGCTGGTCGTGGGTAATCGGTGGGCAAGGATATCGACGGGAGGTTCTGCAGCCTCGCCAGCACCCTGGAGAGAGCATCCGATGCCATCGCTGGGCGCGTTCGAGCAAGAACCAGATTAGCGCGAAAAAATCACACACACGACTCGACCACGAGACACTAGACAGCACTACCATAAACGAGGACAGGACACGCTTCGGCCGACAACTCCGTTCGGGTCGCGGATCATCCCAGGTTTAGGTTGTTCCTCCAGCGCCCCTCCAAGGCGGTAACGACGTCAGCTGAACGAAGCATGGCGAATGGCGAAATCCTGCTTGTCTAAGATCAGGTTCCAAAGGCGAATCGTATGGTCACGGTAGCCACCATTCGGAGATACAGCAACGGTAACTTCGCTCGAACCTGCGCACGCGACGGCAAGTTTCCGAAGTGGCCCTCCAATCACTTCCTACAACATGACACGGCCGTCTTCGGAGCCAGTAACGATGCACCGCCCTTGATGTACTGCGATAGAGCGCACCCAGTCATCATGAGCATCCGTATGCTCGCAGAGCAGTGGGCCGGTAAGAGGGTTGAGGAACTCGATGGACTTGTAGGCCGCGCATATGAGCTGCTTCTGCTTAAGCTACACCAGCGCAAACACTTCCCTGTGAGGTTGATCGTGAGGGACAAACTGGCGAGTTTACCCGAGACAAGGTTCCAGACTCGGATGCTGGGTTCATGACCTTCCAGGGGACCCGTGACAATCTTGCTCGTAAAGGTGCTCCAGACGAGGACAATCTGATCCATCGGACACGGTCGCCAACCGTTTCGAGCCAGCCGGGAACGATATCCAGCGGACCAAGGAGGGACGTTAACGCGATGGCCTATGTCCAGCTTGCTACGCTCCATAATACCATCGTACCATCGGTGCCACCACTGGCGAGAAGGGATCCATCCGACGGTACGACCATCGCAGCCACCCCGCTTCCGTGGTGCATAGCCCTTAGCTGCCGCTGTCCTTCTGTTTTCTACACTCGAGTCGTTCCTCCATGCGAACTGCTGATAAGCCACTCGTCCGGGAGAAAAACGGGCGCTGAGGTGTCTTCGGTATGGTTCGACATAGTGCCGAGGTGTCTCGGTGCCGGTATTGGTTTCTTCTTCGGGTTGCGTCGAAAAGCACTCTTGACGAGGTGTAAAACTCTTCGCATACTTATGTACTGTCAGGGACGAGGGAGGGGCGAAATAAGGGGACAGAGTTTGGTAGACAGTTCCCCGAAAAGTCGGCCAGGCCACGGCAAGTACTGTACGTACGCCCATTCAGACGACAACCACCTCAGCAGGGCACGTGATCCACCTGTTTCAGTGCAAAATATTGAAGACTTATTTCATCTTCGGGCGATCTACATACATGTCAATGTAATCCTACAGAACTTTGCTGGGTAAATCAGGTGGAAGCCGGAATTTTTCACCATCTATGCGCTCTCACGCAACAAAGTCAACGAGCTTCTTCTTGATCTCCTGTAGTCGGTTTCGCTCTGCTTCCAGCCGAATTCGCTTGGCCTTAATTTCCGGATCATCGCTCACCAGTTCTTTCATGCGATCCGCAAGGTTTCCCGTCGAGACCGTGTCAACAAGGAGGCGCCAGAGCGGACTGACCGACAACCTTTCTGCTAGGGCATGGTGCAGAGAGTGTTCAATCCTCAGCGGGATGTGATCAATGATGCGCTGTATCACCATTGTTCAGCCTCTCACTACGTCGTTTGGCGGACGACCTCACCTTGCATGCGATGGTAAAGTATGCGCGCACATCTGCCATGACCGTCAACTCGTCATCAAATACTTGGTCTCGAGGAGAAAGACGAGTCAGGTCCTCGATGGTTAGGCCTCTGTAACCCGCTTGAGCTAGATAACGCAACGCCAGATCTCTTGGTGAGGCCGTGCTCTCTGCATGTCCAACTTTCTTCCCCTTGAATGAAGAGCTGTCCTGCAAGGAGACTGGATTCTCAAAGCTGGGAAATACGGGCGACTGGGCGATCCCTCCCCTAGCAACTCCATCTTCAAATTCGCTGGTAGGTGAGGGAAATGATACCTCCTTGTGATCCTTGTGACGCCCGGGGTTTTGGCAGGCATAACGATACTCGGCAAGCCACTTGTCACGAAGGTTCTGGTAATCGTTCGAATTTTGAGTGTAGACTGGGGAGATCTCGAGCTCGAGTGTTTTCCTGATCGCAGAGAGTGCTTCGCTCTTGCGTCCTTCGACATCACCACGGATGAGATATCTGCAAAGAGATATAATAAGCAATTAAATTGAACATTCGCACGCGATGAAATGCTGATGACGGACGAGATCTGGTCATGGAGGACTCTAAACCGGCCAAAGTGCGTCTTGATGAGTTGCTGAATGACGTCACCGAGCACATCATTTATAGATGTCAGACACTCTTCCATGGGTAGAGACCATAAGGCTGTGAATTCGTTGATGAGACGAATCTTGGCCTCGTACGGAATGTTACCAGGAAGTTCCCAAGCAATTGACCTACGACGTTTGTCAGAACGCGTCATCAGTGCTAGGAAGAGGAAGGAACGGACTCCATGATAGTCTTGCGAACTTCCAACACTCCCATGGTCCGTACCCTCACATTTGGAGCCACATCAACTTCTTCCGGTTCGAGAGCACTCATCCGCTTATACTGCTGTGGCTGTTCAAAAGGACGAAAATCCGGAGCGGTTCCTCGAATTTCCTGAGCAAATATGGTGTAGAGAGCGCGATTTCGCCGTGCAAGGGTCTTATCCGAACTGGCACCTGAGACGACACCCTTGAAGGCATCACAGAATGCGCTGACCCTTGCAAGGACCTCGCTTTGCGGGTCGGTTTCCAAAGGCCCGGGTAGTGTGCGAATTTCGTCCAAGCAAGAAGCAAGTAACCGCTCGACATCTTGTCGAAGCTGCGGTATGCTGCACACACGGCTCGTTGAGCTGAGTCAGCCCAAGGACACGGTGACACCACGTACACTCTGCTAATGTGATTGACGAGTAAAATGCTGATGTTTGACACAAAGGCTGGGATCCCAAAACGCCCACGGTCAGTGACTTCGCTCCACGGTGGGGTCGTGTCCAAAAAGTCAGCTGCAATGCGTTGGAGCGCAGATCTTGAAAGACCTTGTGCCCGCTGAGCATCATCAGGGAGACGAACACAATAATACCCGTGTTTCAGCATGTGCTGACGTCCTTCAATAACATCGATCCATTGTCGTCTGGCATTGACAGCACCAGCCCCAAGCGTATCAGGTTTCGTGAGGATTCCTTTGAGAGTCTCCGTGAGAGACAAGTATACATCTTCAGATTTCAACAAACCTATAGTGCGTTCTCCCTCCGGATCAGCATCTCTGGCTAGTCTCACAGATTCCTGGTTCTGCATGTCGTCTAAATGTATACACGGTCATCAGTAACATCCCCAATCAGCGAAGGCTCCGTGAGTTACCGCTCATAGGTATCGTGGTCAGGATGATTACATTCGGACGACTGATGTAAGATTGTGTAAGTTTTCGCACCAACTCGACCACCTCCGGATCCTCGTTTTGTATCAAACCTAGGAAGCAGTCAGCACGGAGGCACGCTTGAACATTATACTGACCAGGTAAATCCACAAAGGACAAGTCGGTAGCAGCAGGATCCTGAATGAAGACAGAGACCACATTTTGTGAAAACTTGAGCGAATTGGGCGAAGTAATGCTCTTGAGATCCTGGATGCTCCTTCCGTAAAAGCTTTCCGGGGAAAGATCCGGATTAAGAATAGCCGACTGGGCACGGCGGAGCCATACTTCCACCTCATTCTTGTCAGTGAGGATGGGCCCAAAATCCACTTCCCTAAGTTGGGTAGCAGAACTTCCATTCGATTCGTAATCAAAGCGGAGTTTGACCTTGCAGGACCATGTTGCGCTGGCGGACATTGTGCATTCCATGGGACACCTGTCTGCAAGATGAGTGCGACAAAAGTACAGAAAGGGTTGCGCATACCGCGTGCAGGTTCCACTATCCCGAGGAACATGCACCTAGCATGATTAGTTAAGAATCCTCTGTGGCTCGATAGACACTCTGCGACCTACTCCACTGACTGCTTCAACGAGGGAGCTTTTGCCAGCTGATGGACGTCGCAGAGAGTCAGGGTGAAACCGAATCATTTCAGACACCATGGACACGCACCTGACTGGCCACCGATAACCACGATTTGGGGAACATCGATCATTGTCGATGCACTGGTGGGATGGGATCAGCAGCGTACAGGGGATTTGGAGTTCTGAACTTACCCCAGCGAGCGCAGGTCGTTAATTAATTGCATCAATTCCCTGCGTCTATGGGCATATTCACCCGATGAAAGACCAAACTCCTCCCAGTCCTCGTCTGGAGAGGAGTGTCTCCCTGTCGTTACAGAAGGGGATGGATCGGCAGCGGGTTGCTTCGCACGAGGCCTCCGCCCAGAACGGTTCAAGATGGAGCTCATAGGTGTTGGGCGATAGGCTAAGAGAAGATGGGGGATGGCGGGTGGAAGGTGCAGGCTTTATCTGTTCCATACGTGCTGTGGATGCGGCGTAAACCCTCGGTCCTCATGGCGACCTCCCTGCAGCTTCGACACAGTGGACGTAAACATACGCGCATCCTATGAGAATCCCATGGCAGCGATGTGAGATACAATGAAGTTGCGATGACCACTGGAGCTCGGAATTCGAAAATCCCGTTTTGAGGTGTTACTATCGTCCAATCAGGGGATTTGGTTAGCCAAGGATGAAGTCTAGAAACGATGCTGAAAAAAAGAAGTGACTTGGGAAGTTCAGAATCCACAAAATGCCAACAACACGAGGATACCAGTGCACTTTTCGGCGGGCGAGGATCCCCATCACCGAGAGATAGAAAGCAGCTGTAGTATTGAGACACAAACGATCATGCTGTACACGTAAAATGGAGACTGTAGAGAACAGTACTTGTATAGCTAGATACTCACTGGCGCGAATGTTCGACGTTGAACGGCTAGCTGGCGACGTCAGTGCCGTCCCTTGCCAGTGACTTGACGGAACGTTCCAGAAATTCCATGGCGTTTACGAGAGACCTTGCAGCGTGTTGCTAACATCATCGTGGGGGAGGGGACCCACAATGATAATACCATCGTGCTATCGGCGCCACCGCTACCAGGCAAGAGGGAGCCCGCCTTAGTTGTCGCTATCCTTCTATTTACCACACTTGAGCTATTTCTCCATGAGAAATACTGATAAGATAACTGTTGTCCGGGAGCCTGACTCAGAGAAAGATGGGGGCTGAGATGGTTCCGGTAGTACTATGGTTCAGGCCAATGATGGCCCCGGCTAGTTCCGAGATGTTCGAGACTTGGTGCTTCTTCTTCGACTTTGAAATGCATTTTTGATGAGTTATGATGCTCTTCACATACCACTTACAGTATACTGTCGCTGGGCGAGAGGGAGGGGTAAACCGAGGGAACAGACAGAGTTTAGATGGAGGCACATTTCATTCTCAGGTAATCTACACAGTTGGCCAAAGAGCACAAACCTCGATGTAATGATATCATCCAACGGGACCTTGTCGGGTAAACTGGGCGGCAACCGGAATTTGCAGACCTATACCATCTCAAGTAGCAAGGCTGGCAAGCCTCTGCTTGATCTCCCGCAGTCGGCCCCGTTCTGCTTCCAGCCGAGTTCGCTTGCTCTCAATTTCTGGGTCCTCACTCACAAGTTCCCTCATACGGTCTGCAGGATTGCCCACCAAAGCCGTGCCGACCAGGAGACGCATGAGGAGGCTGACCGATAACCTTTCCGCCAGAGCGTGGTGCAATGAATGCTCAATTTTCAGCGGGATGTGGTCGATTATACGCTGTATGACTGTCGATCAGCCTCTCACTGCATCGGTTTGGTAGACAGTCCGTACCTTGCATGCAATGGTAAAGTATGCACGTACGTCCGCCATGACGACCAGCTCGTCATCAAATATTTTGTCTGGAGGAGACAGACGAGCTAAGTCCTCGATGGTAAGACCTGTGTAGCCCAGTTGAGCTAGGTAACGCAAAGCCAGTTCTCCTGGTGAAGCTGTGGTGTCTACATGAGTAGCTCTAAGCACAGGCTGCACAGTAGACCCGGGATAGGCATAATTGACAGACGCGTGTGATGGAGTATAGGTGGGTACTTGAGAAGTGTCCGGATCATATAACCTGTAGAGTGCGTGTTTTGGGCGAGCATGACGGTACTTAGCAAGCCATTTATCACGAAGGCTCCGGTAATCGTTCAAGTTTTGAGTGTAGGCAGGGGAGGTCTCAAGATCCAGTGTTCCCCTGATCGCGGAGAGTGTCCTGCTCTTATATTCTTCAATATCGTCACGGATAAGATCTCTACGGTAGATATAATAAGCATTTACACCAAACGTTCGCGCGCGACACAATGTTGGCAGCTTACAAGATCTGGTCGTGGAGGACTCTGAACCGACCAAAGTGCGTCTCGGCTAGTTTCTGGATGACATCATCGAGCACATCATTTATGGATGTCAAACACTCTTCCATGGGTGGAGACCACAAGGCCGTGAATTCGTTGATGAGGCGAGTCTTGGCCTCGTACGGAATGTTACCAGGAAGTTCCCAACCAATCGACCTACACCATCCATTAGATCGCATAACCAGTGCAAGGAGGGAAGGAAGGGACGGACTCCGTGATGGTTTTGCGAACTTCCAACACTCCCATGGTCCGTACCTTCACATTTGCGGCCACAGCGGCTTCTTCTGGTTCGAAAGCATCCATCCCCATATATTGCTGTGGATGTTCAAAAGGACGGAAATCCGGTGCGGTTCCTCGGATTTCCTGAGCAAATATGGTGTAAAGCGCACGATTTCGCTGTGCAAGGGTCTTGTCAGAACTGGCGCCTGAAACGACGCCCTTGAAGGCATCGCAAAATGCGCCAACTCTCGTGAGGACCTCGCTTTGCGGGTCGGTTTCCAAAGGACTCGGTAGAGTGCGGAGCTCATGCAAGCAAGAGGCAAGTAACTGGTCGACATCCTGCCGAAGCTGCGGCAGGCTGCGCATATAGCCCACTGAGCCCAGAGTCAACCCAAGGACACGGTGACACCACGTACACTCTTCTGATATGATCGACGAGCAAAGTGCTGATGTCTGACACAAAGGCTGGGATCCCAAAACGCCCACGGTCAGTGACTTCGCTCCACGGTGGGGTCGTGTTAAAAAAGTCAGCGGCGGTGCGTTGGAGCATTGTCCTTGAAAGGCCTTGTGCCCGCTGAGCATCGTCAGCGAGGCGAATGCAATAATACCCGTGTTTCAGCGTGTGCTGGCGTCCTTCAATAACATCGATCCATTGCCGTCTGGCATTGATAGCACCAGCCCCAAGCATATCAGGTTTCGTTAGGATCCCTTTAAGGTTTCCAGTAAGAGAAAAGTGCATATCTTCAGATATCAACAAACCTATAGTACGTTCTCCTTCTGGATCAGCTTCTCTGGCTAGTCTCACAGATTCCTGATTCTGCATGTCATCTGAACGGATATAAGGTCATCAGTAACATTCTTAGCTGACAACGGTTCTGCGAGTTACCGCTCATAGGTATAGTGGTCAAGATGATCGTGTTCGGTTTACCGATGATAGATTGAGTAAGTCGTCGCACCAACTCGACAACTTCCGGGTCCTCGTTCTGTATTAAGCCTAGGAAGGAATTAGCATGAAGGCACATATGAGTGGCATACTGACCAGGTAAATCCACAAAGAACAAGTCAGTAGCATCAGGATCTTGGATGCTAACAGAGACCACATTCTGTGAAAACTTGAGTGAACTGGGCGAAGTAAAACTCCTCAGGTCCTGTATGCTCTTCCCATGGAAGCTCTCCGGGGCAAGATCTGGATTAAGAATAGCCGCCTGAGCACGACGGAGCCATACTTCCACCCTATTCCTGTCAGTGATGGTGGGCCCGAAATCTACTTGCCGGGGTGGGGTAATGGAACTTCCATTTGAATCGTAATCAAAGCGGAGTTTGATCTTGCAGGACCATGTTGTTGCATTAGCGGACATTGTGCATTCCGTGGGACACCTGTCTGCAAGATGAGGGCGACAAAAGAACGGAAAGGGTTGCGCATACCGCGTGCAGGTTCCGCTATCACGGGGAACGTTGACCTAGCGTAATTAGCTACAGCTTAATAGACATTCTGCACGACTTACTCCACTAACTGCTTCAACGAGGGAGCTTTTGCCAGCTGATGGACGTCGCAGGGAGTCAGCGTGAGACTGGATCGTTTCAGACAACGTGGATGCGCACCTGACTGGCCACCGATAACCGCGATTTGGGGAACATCGATCACTGTCGATGCACTGGATAAACGAGGTCAATAGTACACAGGGGATGATGAGCTCCGAACTTGCCCCAGCGAGCGCAAGTCGCCAATCAATTGCATCAGTTCCCTGCGTCGACGACCGTATTCACTTGATGAAAGATCGAGCTCCTCCCAGTCGTCATCTGGAAAGGAGCGTGTCGCTGTTGCTACAGAACGAGACGAGTTGGTGGCAGAATGCCTCGCATTCCTCCGTATTGAACGGTTCAAGATGGAGTTCATAGATGTCAGATGATGGGTTAAGGGAGAACGGCGGGAGTAGGTGGGCTTTATCTATCTTGCACTTGCTGTGGACACGGTGCCAAATAACGACGCTCTCGGCAATCTTGCTACAGGTTAGACAATTCGGGCGTAAACATACCGCCATCATTGGACTTGCTGTGAGAATCCTATGACAGCAATGTGAGACACGATGAATTCGCGATGGGTTACTGAAACTTGGGACGGCATTAAGATGCTGTTAAACCAGAAGAGTTGACCAACAACCAAGGAAGGAGCCTAAAAACGACGCCGAATGAGACTTGGGAAGGGGGCTGAATGGTAGCACGAGGATGTACTCTTCTGTGGGCGCAGATCCCCGGCATTACTGAAACGATTTGAGGTATCGCATGGGGGTGAGAGCGCGTGCTAAACGGTCATAGCGTGCACGTTGCAGGCTGTAGAGAACAGCCGAAGTATATCCCGACACTCACCGACATGAATATTCATCATGACTACCACCATGGATCCAGTACCGCTTACTCGACAGCTGTGCGTAGCTGTATTTATGGCAGGAAGGACAAGCACGCCACTTCCACTTGCTTCTTGTAATCGGATCCAGACTTGAACATCGCGGATTTTCTGTGTTAAGTCCAAGGTCGTCCAGTTGCCTAGCTCCGTGGCAGCATCTAGTATGCAGCACCCCGGATGCGTAGCAAAGCTCGCCGGGTTACTCGGCTCGTAGTCATGCGATAGCAGGGCGCGGGGGGGTAGACGGCTGCAAATCACTATTCTACTCGCCTAACAGATATTCAACCGGATTCTCAAGCACACAGTGATCAACTCAGCACCCGGGCCACCTTACCACCGCCATGTCCGAATCCATCATCATTGACGAGGTCTTTGTGGGTGGCATACTCGTCGAGGTTCACAAGCATCGCGCCAGCGTCGACTCCAGCTTACCCATTCATGCCTTGTTCTTACTGCATGGTCGCACCCAGTCCACAGAGAGCGTGGCACCTGTCGCGAAATCGATTCTTGAATTCAACTACAGCCCACCGGGTGCCAACAGGGAAAAGGATTTGATCATCATCGCGTATGCAAGTACTCTGTCACGACGGCGCTGCTTGCCGAATCGTTGACCGATAGATGCTCAGGATCACCGTAACCACGGAAAACGCCTCATAGATCCTCTACGCAACGAAGCGTGGCACAAGGACCTCGCCAGGAACAACCCTAGTCATGCGTCAGTGGTGTCGTACTGCCCGATCTCTGGGTTTCCCTGTTGACGGGCTGAAATATTCCAGCGTGGACATGTACGCCATACAGAGTATGTATACATGGAACAAGTCCGAGTCCCTCACACGCTGACTCGGGCCGGTCAGCTGGCACGGTGCACGACCTTACATTCCTAATCGATCATATCCCGGCATATATATACCCATTGGACGAGCGTAACATCATCGAGTGGGGCGTAGCAGGCATCAGTCTCGGGGGTCACTCCACCTGGATCGCACTTACCCGCGGTGCGCCCTTTGGCGATTCAAACTTGTTGCATTGTGTTCATGCCCTACTTTTGATCAGAACCCCGGATCCAGTTCGCTATTCCCATCATCGGATGTCCCGACTTCACCAAACTCATATCCCAGCGTGCCCACTTGTCAGGAGTACTCCTCGAACCTCCGTACTACCCACACCATCTGAAAGCCTACGTAGACGCGTACGATCCCGCCAGCTTTTCATTCCGTGAAAATGACGTTGCGAACCCTTTCTTGGGCAAGAGGATCCTGGTATTGTCAGGCGGCAAGGACAAGCAGGTACCCTGGACTGCAAGCCAGGAGTTTGTTGAGGGGTTGGAAGTTGGCGATGGTGTGAAGAGAGTGGTGCTAGAGGAACATGCTGGGCATGAATGCACCCCTACTATGATTCGGGAAGCTGCGCTTTTCGTGTCAGACTGGTTAGTCAAGTGATTAGAGACGGATGGACGAGGCACTAGCCGTGTGCAGAACACAAGTGCATGTACATAGACTCATCTGCGTATCGGCTAGGACGTGCCATACTGACAAAAGTATGTGGAAGGTACACGGTTCCCAGAAAATCCTAATCCATTGGTACAGTTGTACCTACTTGCATCTGCAACATACTAACAATGCCACAACGAATCGCTCTGGCGACACCTAGCTACGCCATAGCCCGCACGCAAGCCTCCAATACCCCACCACGTACCTTGGTCTTGTTGCTTCACAAAGTTCACATATCCTGGCTGAGTCGCTATACCCAAGGGATGGTGTTTGACTGCAGTACCAACTACAGACTTGACAGGATCCGCGGGATGAGGGAAGAACAAGCATGCCTCGACGGGTAATACGCGGAAGAAGGCGGGCTCCCAAGGTAATTGCCTAGCGGCTGATTGCGGGGCACCGGGCGCGCCTAGCAAGAAGCAGTGACGCAGAGAACCATCTGGCCAGTCTCACGAACCAGAGTGGCAGCGTGATGTGCCATGATATAGCGGCTTTTGAGAGCAGGTATCTGTGGCGCAGAAGCACTGGAGCAAAGGCTATACCGTTTGAAGGCCAGACGATTGCGAGAATCTGAACTTGCGTCATACGCCTGACTGGTTCCATCGGAATCCTGAGGGTACGGGCACGTTGTCATGTGGTGCGGCGAAGGATAGGACACACGATAAAGCTGGTGGGAAGAATCGGATTCTAGAAGGGCCGACGAGGGCCAAAATGACCCAAAGAGTAGGTAATATCGACTGTGAGCTGCGAAGCGAGCAGCAGTTTTTGACACGGGGCCGGATATGGGAGGCCAGGATTGATATGGAGCGGTGGGAGGAACCTACACGATGGAGTCTCTCGTCTCGCCAGTCAGTCAGAAAGGGGTCATCGAGAACCTGTCTGGTGTCCTCCGCGACCGCGCCGGGTGTCTACATGCGTCATGCCAACGTGCAGCGAAAGAAAGGCTGGTTCACGTGCCACTGCCCGAAAAGGAATTCGGGGTATGACGTCATGTGCCTTTCGCTGTCACATTCCAAAACGGACGAAGTAAGTGGATTTTTAGCACGAGATCCAAATATAAAACAGCCCGGTCGGGTCGCGAAAACGCTATCGCTCTTTCCCCCCCGCTTTCCCCTCCTTTCTGCTTCCAATATGCCCCAAGGCACCATGCGAGCTCTGTGGTATTCCAAGGTGACTTCCTCGGACATGCGGTCTGCCACAGCTCTCATTATCCTCGTTATCTAGCCACGAGATTTCGAGATCAGGGAGGTCCCGATACCTCAGGTGGGCGATGACGACGTTCTTCTCAAAGGTAATTTCCCCCCAATCAGACAACGGTGCGCTGACTATGTTTCGTAGTGACATGTTGTGGTTAGTCGGGGATCCACCGAACCGTATAGACTCCTAGTTGATCGTCGTCGTCGGTTTACAGGCGTATGCGGTACTGATGCACACATCCACGACGGCGAGTTCATCTCCAAGTTTCCGGTAAGGCATTCTTTTCGGATCAATGACGCTTATCAGTCCCTCATCACTCACCTCACAGCTGATCCCCGGCCACGAAGCCATCGGAACGGTTGTAGAGCTGGGTAAGAATGTTAAGGACTTTGAGATCGGGGATAGATGTGTTGCCGACGTGGGCATTACTGTGAGCCCACTTAGAACCAACGCTCCAGGCGAAATCGAAAGTACTGACTAATTCGGCCTGGGGGTGCAGTGCGACAATTGTTTCTATTGTCGGCGTGGACAATCCCTCCTGTGCGAGGACTTCAACGCGCGTGGCGTCACACTAGATGGTGGTTTTGCCGAGTACATTGTATAGTAAGTTTACCCCCCACTGCAATGTGGCGCAGCAACTCGTAGTTCAGCCAACAGAAGAAACTGTACAAGATAAAGAATCTCACCGATGAAGAGGCGACTCTTTTGGAGCCGGCCGCCTGCGCCATCCATGGCCTCGATAAGCTCAACCCGCCAGTCGGCGTTGAGGTGCTCCTCCTCGGCGCTGGTCCCACGGGCCTCATCCTATCTCAGCTCCTAAAGCTCAATGGTGCTTCCAGAGTTGTCATCGCAGCCAACAAGGGCATTAAGATGGACATCGCCAAGCAGCTCGAGGCTGCTGATGAGTTCATTGAACTCGACCGTCAGAACCCTGAACCACAATGGGAAAAGCTCAAAGCTGACAATCCGTACGGATTCGACATTGTAGTCGAGGCTACAGGAGTGGAGAAGTTAGCGAACGAATCCATCAACTATGTACGCAGGGGAGGAACACTGATGATATACGGTGTCTATGAGAACAAGGCCCTCGTACACTGGCCACCATCCAAGATTTTTGGCGACGAGATTAACGTGAGTGGAATTGAACACGCTTGGGAAGGTGCCTCCTCATCCTGCCATCGTAGATTATCGGGTCTTTCTCGCAAACATTTTGCTTCCCTCGGGCAGTCGCCTACCTTGACAGCGGAAAAGTCAGGGTGAAAGGAATGGTTACGGACATCTACAAGTTGGAAGAGTACCAGGAAGCGCTGGACAAGATGAGCAGCCGAGGGGCGTTGAAGATTGCGATCAAGCCATAGGCAACACCTGGACTCAGGCCATCTGCTATTGTATTTTTATACCCTGTATAACCCCTGGCTGATGAAAAAAAATGCATGTATGTGTAGCATGGTGAATGGATCGAAACAGCCCGACACTTCCCACGAGGGCAGCCTTCCAACATGTTCCTGGGCGCTATGCGCCCGGTTGTGCATCGTGACTCTAGCCAGACATTAGAACCCGAGACTGACGAAATACAGGTTGCGAGTCTAACTCCAGAGCATCGAGTGGCCTGTAGACTTGGCTGGTCACATAAGCTGCCAGGCATACTGCACTATGGAACCAAGTGCTCGCGTGGGTAGCAGCTTAGTGAGTTACCTTAGCTGTGGCTTGTATTAGATGGTTCACGCGTCATACGACATGCGAGTTGGTAGCAGAGCCTCTG
Source organism: Boletellus ananas (assembly GCA_038089895.1). NCBI lineage: Eukaryota > Fungi > Basidiomycota > Agaricomycetes > Boletales > Boletaceae > Boletellus > Boletellus ananas. The sequence continues at coordinate 106,964 of JBBPLS010000013.1, read as the reverse complement.
GAGGTCGAAGGATATCCACGAGCCCCCTCAGGACTCGGCCTTGAGCAGGTCCACGTCTATGTGAGGCACGGTGCGTACAAGTCCACCCGGAAGACATTTTTTATCCACCTGACTCGTGTTTTTTGAGGCGAGAGAACCCCCGTGAGGACCCGTATGGCGGATCCGCCCGCGTCTATTCCCGAACACTGGCAGATGTGCTCCTCGTCAAGGCGGTTTCGCGAAGCAGTAAATTCAACGACAACACTCAGCGAATCCGGTTCCAAAGGGGCATGGTTTAGAAGACGAACAGAGATGCGAGATGGAAGGACAGCCCCGAATCTGTGGTGCGCAAATATCCTGTGGACGATGGGATGGTTCCAACGTCGTTCTGTGTAGCCTTCTGGGTGACCTCACGGACGTCGGGAAGGAGGTAGTATCGCTCCACTCTTGCGTACAGTCGAACATTACTCAGTAACATTTATAGTCTACGTACAATTTCGGTGTCGCGTTGCGTAAACTATACGTCGACAGGTAAGCGCGGACTGCGTCTGTCTGTCTCGTGAAGCTGATTGATCTTCGTAGGCTTGGCTTTCTCCCCGATGTGCTCCAGAACGGAAGTCAGGCCTACTTTCGGTAACTAGATCTGTTCCTACCCTCTTGGTCTCTTGACTAATCTACACGTTTGTCCAGGTCAACAAACGTCCCACGGACGATCGAATCTCTCGAGCATATCGTTAATGGTTTATACCCTCAAGCACAGTGTGCCACTGGCGTAATACCATCAATCTTGGTCAGGTATGCCGCGGACTGGAGTGATGAAATAGCGTTGATAGCACACACCTCTACAGGAACAAGGTGGACGAGAACATCATCAGTAACATTTTGTCCTGCCCGCAGTTGGGTTTATTGGAACTGCGTTTCGCCCAAGGTGTGTATATACAGTGTGCACGAACAGAGCATACTGATGTTCTCTGTCGTAGCGGCGGCTGCCGGGTGGAATTCTCGACTACAGACCTTGGACGAAAGACTGTCGAAGTATATTAATGGAAATCCGATTCGCGTAGATGGGTCCCCCCGCGCATCGGGGATCTTGGATACTGTGAGCGCCGAAAAAGCACTCACGATGCCGTGGATCCGATAGCGTGTTGTTTTGTGTAGGTTCGTTCAGCTGCGGCACACGGAATCAAAGTCCCGGACGACTTTTGGGATCCCAAAGTGATCGACCTGATTGTGCGTCTTCAGCCTTGGCAGCCCAATGGTAATTTATGATTGATCCCTAGGAGTCTGCGGTATCGGACGAATGGTTCACGAGTACGTATTCACGCTCCCTCGCTGGCAACACAAGCTGACATTTGGTGTTGAAAACAGTTTGTAAAGTAGATCTCTATTCTTGAAGAGCATAGACCTGACAGATGCTACGGCTGTGCTGAACAGTCAAGACCGAGCAAGGTCGCCGACTGGGCATGGGCCGACTCCTGGCGGACATGTCGACGAGAATGCAGACCAAGGCCAGCCAAGGGGACGGGGACCCGCTGAAGGTCCTTGTTTACAGTACTCACGACTCCACGTTGGCTGCGCTGTGCAATACGTTTGACGTTTACGACGAAAAGTATGCTTGTTCTTCCACCCCGCACACTTGTTTGGCTGACGATACATGACGCGGGCGACTGGGAGGTGGCCACCGTTCACGTCGTCGGTCACTTTTGAACTCTTCAAGAAAATCCGCGCGGACCAAGGGTTGAGGTGGCCGAGCGGGTTCTGGGGTGGACGTTCAAAGGAAGAACACTGTACGCTTTCTATCCAGCCATCCACTCGAGTGCCCGAGTTCTTATCGATGATGTTTAGATGTTCGGATGCGGTACAAGAACAAAAACATGGTCCTGCCCTTGTGCGCAAAAGAGGGAAATCACCTCCCTGGGTCCCCGGAGTTCTGCACTCTGAGTGTGTTTCAGCAGAGGATACAGGAGCTCACTCCTACTAACTGGAGTGCAGAGTGTGCGAAAGAGTCTGCGACCCCGTGATACATAGATTTGGTTTTTAAAAGGGCAAGCTCTTATCACATTTGGTAATGAATAAAACTTTAACTGTGTTGCCCCCCCGGCCATTGTATAAGTGCGCTTTGTCTCTCGCCGCGCCATTCAATTCAGTTTCATGGTATATGTACTGAACGACCAGGATTAGGTTCGCTAATATTTGGGAGCCTCATGGATTGACCCCGCCTGGAGTGAATTCAATTAAACATCAGCTTCCTCGGGTTGGCGTGAGCGGCATTTCCCGTATAGACTTCGTCGGAGGTTAAACTCTAATCAGAAACTACACAGTACATCACTCCGGCGATTGCCGGGGCCAGGGAAGTCGAGGGCGCATCCTCGAGACTCGCCAACGCCGACAACGATGGTCAACATCCCAAAGTGAGTAAGCGCTTGTCCACACGCTGCTGCCTCTTCCTACTCGTACCAATACAGGACACGACGGACGTGTAAGTCATGGGGGGTCGTATATACTATTTCGATAGCTCACTTGCCTCCCAAGACTGCAAGGGCAAGACGTGCAAGAAGCACACGTGCGCGCACATGTCACCGTATACCTTCAAGTCCTCATCTCTTCATTTCAGGCCCCACAAGGTGACGCAATACAAAAAGGGCAAAGATTCGTTATTCGTCCAGGGAAAGCGTCGTTACGACCGTAAACAATCGGGTTATGGTGGTCAGACGAAGCCCGTCTTTCACAAGAAGGTAGAACGACTGTAGCGCATCCATTGAAGCGATTTCCTCACACCCCGCATCGTTCACAGGCCAAGACTACGAAAAAGGTCGTGTTGAGACTTGAATGCAACGTTTGCAAACACAAGATGCAGTTAGCATTGAAGCGTTGCAAGCAGTGCGTCGTATTCTCGTTTATCATCCCTCGTGTTCGTTCAACTGCTATTGAAGCTTCGAGCTCGGTGGTGAGAAGAAGACCAAGGGTGCCGCCCTCCAATTTGTACGTAGACTTTTACCTCACTGTCTCTATTTGTGCCTGACTCGCTGGTTGAAGTGAGCCGCACGCCCTCCCATTATTTCAGTTTTTGTCATGTATCCACCACCGCACTATGACATGCAATCTACCACATGCAGCTCACGGAATAAGGAAATATGAGGTATCGATATCCCATATTCTGTTCGCGGATAGGCGATCCGTCCGCGTAGCACCGTCACTGCAGGAGATAATCACGACTTCTCACGACCCCTGGCTCGATTGCGATCCCCAAAGTCAACACAGTTTGCGTTGGCATCTCTCCACCATTCTACCCTCCTTTTTCTCAATTGTGCCTACTCATGCTATGTTCGTTTGGAGCTCCGTGGGACACTAGTTCAGGGCAGTGATCCTCTAGTAACAGCCTGAGACAGGCCCGAAATTGTTCGCCTTACTACTACCTGTTGGGCGACGCTTGGCATTCATCATTGACCGAGACGAGCGGGAGACGAGGCAAACATGATGAACGAATTGAGAGGAGGATGTGACATACACAATCCGTTCGAGCTCCTTTCTCCCCAAGGGGGGACAAGTGATCAACGACTCAGAAGACGCAAGATCAGAGCATGGAAGGTGTGGGGAGGCTGGGCAGAGTGCACGGTTGCCATATGGAACGCAACAGCGCATGAGGGGTTACACCAAGTGGAAAACCACGCTGGTATCGTGTCTTTCTCTCTTCGACTGACTCAGAGACTTGAAAATGGGACAGTAGAGGCTGATGATCGTCCTGGGCACGACGACCTCACAGAGCCCTTGGCGCTGGCACTGAAGTTGTGTTCACTTTTCATTCTGCCAGTTGAGAACGTCAGCGCGAGCATTAGAACTGACCATGAATTGTTGCCTTTCTAGGCAGCCGAGTCACGAGGTTGCCCAGGTTCTTTACCCCTCTTCAATCGTTTCCGCCGGGTCCGACCCCTCAGATCCATCAACTCTCCAGCGTGCTTTCGGTCGGAATAGGGATTTGTAAACAGCATATCACCCCCGTCACGAAAAATGTGTACGGTCCATTGCCATGTCACCCGATGCACCCAATGATACACCAATGACGCAGTAGGTGGTATTCCGGGGTATACGTCGGTTTATGCTCCGATCGTTTCGCGGTGCTTAATTCAATACTGTTACGCGATAGCGGTGATGGGAGCGTACTAATCCCCTGTTCGACGGAGTCTTCGATCTAGAAAATGTATCTTGGTTCCCGTCCGTGGACCGCGTCTACCAACGTGGTCATGAAGGATTCTCGTTGCAATTCTCACGAGCTTCCGCAGACGAGGGTGCATCGTGATTTCACTGGTCTCAGGATACGCGAGGCGATCAATCATCAGGCCTCAGGAACAAGTTCCCGATGTACTGGGCCACGGAAAGGATCCACAATCACTGAATCTAAACCATCGTCTCCCTTCTTAGGGCTCGTGCATACGTCCCCTCACTTCCGCGACGTCTGATCTATTGGAGATCTGAAGGTGCGCGCCCTCATAGGCGGTGAACTACGCCTTCGACTACCGACTGCCGCCCCCGTTTGCATTAATGGATCGCCTCGAGACGTCGTCTGAATCGATCAAACGCCCCACTGGGAGCATGAGCGCGACAGCGACCACTCCCCTCCCTCCGAGTCCCCTCGTGCGCAAGGCAACTTCGTAAAGCACAAGGCGAACGTAGGTTCGTTGTCGCCAAACCTCGATTTAGAAGCGTCGACATCCCGCTAGCCGTTGCGACGAACATGGTAGGCCGCTTTCTTCGCCCACCCATCCAAAGTGCCCCTGAAATCGCACGCTCTTTGGCTAGACACAGCAGTACAGCAGTGGACCGCTGTTGACAACGTACCGGCGGACGTTTAGTTCGTTCGTTCAACGATGCCGGTCGCTCATAGATGCGACTGAATCTGTCAGAGCGATTGTTGAATTCGCACAGTGGACTTTTTGATATGTGGAGACACGTCCGTGACTAGTGAAACTCTAGTGCTCGTTGGCAGACGCTCTCAAATCACAAGCGTGAAGCCAGATACCATTCCACAGCCCTATACGCCCCAAAGATCCATTATATCTATCATAATTAAACATACTGTACGTTACGGCTTGTTTAGGGTGAAATAACAGAGGACAGTAAGGAGTGCCAAGTGTTAAGTATTAAAGAAAGGAAAAATAGAAGCGAAAAGGCGACCGGTATGCGTCTCAAACGTTACACGATGTATTCATTGGCAGAAGAAAAAAATGCAAGCGCACATATAAAACAAGGGGAAATGACATTAACTCATTGATCCCAATGTCGTCGACTCACGAAGATGCTGTCCATTGTACGAGGCCGGGAAGGCCACGCCTCCATCTGGTCCCACTCCTCCCTGCCGCCGCAATGGAATAGACATGGCTATACCCTTCTTCGTCTTCTTCACCTCGGCTTGCTACCCATTCCCGGCCTCGGCTTGTCCCCCATGACGCGTCCCCCCAGTTTCGCCGGCTGGGTGGAGTTCCTCCAAACGGACTCGCTCTACCGCTCCTGGGTGACCTCCTGGGGTGTGACGCACCATCGTTATGATACATCCGAGATGGAGATCGCTGAAGATGTTTCCGTAAACTTTGAATAGAGTGCTGCCGTAGAGCAGGGACAAGCAGACGGTCTAAGCCGAGCTCCCCCTCGTCATCGTCATCGTCGTCGTCATTATCACCGTCATCGCCACCGTCATTGTCGTCGGACCACACACCTTCTGGGTAGGCCTGTGCGCTACCCTCCGTTCCACAGCCGCCAGAATTACGATGACGTGGTGCCATCCAGTCGTCGTTTTCTACCTTTGTTCGCGCAAGCGACGGTACGATGTCGGCATCCCGGTCCTTTCCTCTCCGACGATTCCCTGACTTGTCGGCTTCTCTCTGCCTTCCCCCATTCGTGGCATTCGCATGCTCGTCGTGACCGCTATTCCGCACTCGCGAGCCTGCTCGTGACGACGGCGTGGAACGACACATGACGTTCGCGCAGGCCACCCGTCCTTCGCTCGTCCTCGCCTTCATGTCCTGTACCTGTACGCACAGCAACGGAGGACGCGTCACCCGCTTTAGTACCCTTCCTCTCGCTTCTTGGTTCGATTTGTCCGACAGTACCGAACTTTTCCGAGTCGACGCGGTCTTGGCCGTCCGCGTGGAGGCAGCATCCGAAGTCACGGCAGCCGGGCCGCCGACCCCGCTTAATAGGGCTCTGGTGACCGAATCGATCCAATTCCGAGGGAGCGGTGGATGTGCCTGATGCTCGTCGTCGTCCATGGCAGCGCGAGTGTGGCGTTCGCAGCCTGATTCTACGATGCTATCTTCGTCGTTGAGGATGAACGTGTGACGCATGCGACTTCGATGCTCGCGTCCGATTGCGTGCGACCTCAGAGAAGCCTCCGATAATGATGGGCGTTTAATGAGTGGTTGGATGTTCGGCGCCGACGCCATGTGGCGTAGATAAGCGCGTGCATTAGGTGGATTTGGCTTAGTAGAAGACGATTTGGATGAGTAATCATGAAGTTGATGATGGCGATGATTATTAGGGTGGTGATGATGGGCCTTGTGTTTCAGGTGCGGATGATGGGGTAGTCCCTGGGAAGATTGGTGAAGCTGTACGATTTGGTGCGTGCGGGAGTATGGCGACGCGTCCGCGGACACGTCGAGCTGGGAATGGCGGCATATGCTCTCCGAAGAGTCTTTGCGAGGGAGAGAAGCCATCGATGAAATTCGTCGGGCCCTGTCATTCTTGATCTGGAGTGCATGTGCGAGTGGCGAGGGTGGAGGCGACCACGCATGCAAGGCGGGTTGTGCAGAGCTGTCCTTGAGAGGCGCCGCTTCGCGCGGCAAGCTCGAACCCCGACTCACGAGGCCAGCAATGAAGTCGACGACGGCCCCAACACTACCTCGCATGCTGTTCCCCGCTCCACCATCGTATTTTCCCGAGGCCGATCGTGCATTGCGGTCTGTTTCGGGTGTAAAAACGCGCGTCTCTTTGTAGCCCGCCTCGCGGAGAAGATCCTCGAGCCGCTCGTACGTTTTCGAGGTGCCACGCCTATGAAGTGGGACCCTTCCGAGCGAATCCGGGTAGCGATTCGACAAACGGCCACGTTCAGGCGTTAAGGGGGTCGGCGAAGCGGTCGAATGGACAGAGGTCGGCGTGAGATGTGACGAGATTGCAGAGTCGCTTCGTGAGGGGAGGGCGAGCTGCTGGGACGCGAGGTCGGTTAGGCAGCCAAGAAACGAATTGAGCGTGCACGCACGATGTCCGTCTGACAACGGGTGCCTTGTGCGGGTAGTGCAGTCATGATCTCGATCCTGGGCGAGTGGGCTGAACCAAGGGCTTGCTGAGCACGCGTGCGAGATGGGAGGCGTCGGGTCCCCCCAACGAGCAGGAGGTTGGAGTGGTATGAGTGCAGGAGGGGGCGGACAGGAAAGAGTGGTGGACGTCAATGCGGGGTGGGGTTAGCCGAGTCCACTGGCACCGCCCCCCATAAACCTAGTCGACAGTCCGTCATTTCCCGGCTCACAACGTGCGCTCGGGCATACCAAAGCTGATACTTTACACAGCGTCATGTACACCAGCCGACGACACCAGCCCCGACATTGGACCCCCAACTAATACTACAAAGCAAAATTACTCCTCATCCTCGCTTTCCTGGACAACCACACTCAAGTGGTATTCATCTGTCTGCTTAATGGTCCATTTCTCAGCACCTTTTCTCGAATTGAACCTTTTAAACAGGCCAGGTCAATGCGTCTCCGATAGACGTTTGCCAACCTACATCGCAACTGGCAGTGCTGTTAGGTCACAAAAGTGCACGGGACCATATCAAGACGTACGCAACGTGTTGGCATACAGTTTACTCTTGCACAGGTGAGACGGCATCCTGACGAGCAAACGTGATTACCAGCACCACTCCGCTCCAACCTGTCCTCTTACGAGTGCAGCTCGAGGGGAGCCATGGCGTAGGTCGCCAACGTGCTGACTTGAACAATGGTGACGAGAATGCCGCGAGTGAGTATGAAGAAGAACAGCCCCCGGATCCGTGATCGGGTCCTGTGGCCATGGAATCAGTCAGCCAGCCTTTACATTGCACCATGAGGCCACCTTGTGACTCCACCGGGAGCTGACGCAAGAATGTAGCAGAGGGTGACAGTAGTGATCACATCAGACACTACTGCCAGGGTTTCTTCCAAACAGGTCGCAACCTACCTCTTTGGCGTCAGTGAGGAAACGCCAGGAAAACAGCAGTACTTGCAAACAAACGGATGTCCCCCAGATTGTGTGAAGACGCAAGTATGGGTATCAGCACCATTTTTGCTACAGGGATCAATCAGCATAATGATCGACCCGGTGCAGCGATCCATTCACCCAACCCAGCACCTGTTGCATGTAGTCGTGATCCAGGTGCGCTGTCTTTCCTGACCTAGGAACGCACCTAATCCGCCGATAGCGGTCATGGCCTGTGGGGATTCGTTTAGACTGGCAGCGACGGAGCATGCACTTGAATAACTAACAATGAGCAATGGCAGTAGCGCATACCACTGCGTCAAGATAGGGTACTGCTGCATAACTTGGTTCCTTGCTTAAAAATGTTTCGGTGAGCCGTCGATTGTCTGCTCACTGGAGTAGATTCTGGTAGCGAAGAAAATCTGTACTCTTGAAGGTAGCTGTGGTCATGTCGTTAGTGTTCAAATGTGATTTTTACGTACGTCGCAGTGATAATGCACGTTGTTCCGCTCTCTAACCACCACACACTAGCGACTTGGATTGGAGCGCGGTACTTGTGGGCGGATTGGCCACTTACTTTACGATGTCCGCAAACTCGGAGTAGTCACCGAAGCTTCTAATCTAGAACACCCAAGATAATCGAGCCGCGCCCCGCAGACATCAGGATCACTCACAAAGTAGTGATACACCGTCGCCGACATCAACACAGTATCTAGCGTGTCAAGGACTCTGAGCAGGAAGAATTTAACTGGGCATGCTAGTCAGGTTTGGACCTCACTTACACGACTGCGACGACCTGCCATTCACCAATTCGGAAAAGGAAAACCACAATCACATCACATATCAAGTAACCGAGCAATGTGAATACGAACCAAGACTTGGAAGGCAACTACGTCTCTGCTCCGATTGAAATAAACTGCTGCCTGGACGTAAGTCGCCCCAAGAAGCCTAAATCAAATAATCGCTTCAACTCAGTGTCTGAGAGACAGCGACTCACTCACATCGTGGCCACTACGTAGCCTGCATCGCGGATTAACACAGGACAATTGCGAGACGCGGAAAATGAGGTCCTCACCCCAATACATTGGCGCATAGAAATCGGCCAAACTTTTCGAGCCCGCCATTGGTCTCGCAAAGTCAAACTCAGAGAGGAGGGGCAGTTTCTACGGGCGTGTCATGCATGAGCGTATTTAAACGGGTGATCTGCGGGGTTCGTGAGGTTCAGTCGCCGAAGCGGTCGGCGGCCCAAGGGACGCATTGTCAGTTAGTAGGAATTTGGGAAGGCATATATGGACAAGGCCAGGCTTTATGTTATCCTCGCACGACAACCCGTACTTCGGGGTTCAATTGCTTTATGAATCCAATACAGTCCCAGAGGGAACTGGTTATCGACTGCATGTGCATCATCCCGAGTGCCCAGATTACAGGTATCGAATTAATCCGCTGCCGAAGAGTTTTCAAGTCTCGAGTGGTACCCTCAGGATAGAAACATCTTTCGACTGCGCATTGCAACTTCCGGACATAAGGACATCTGGAGCACGGTTTGGTCGGAGAAATTTAGGGAGGTTGTCATCTTGGGAACACGGGCCCATAAAAAGTTTGACTCGCTCAAGTCCTACGGACCGACCCTGAGCTATTCGCTGGGCACATGACCACCCCTTCTAGTCAAATCAGACCTTCCCTTCCGCAGGGAAGGCGACTGGTCTTTCTGGCGGAAGTCCCTCAGGCTGCAGGCCCGTGTCCCTCGTTACATCGAGCTGCTTGACGCAGAGGTCTAAGGAAGGGAGATAAAACATACTCCAGCTCGTGGTACATGCACGAGAAGAGTCTGCGGAATCCGCAATAACACGAGCTAGGGGAGCCTATCGTACCAAACTCGTAGGAGGTTGAATTGTGTTAGATAGCACGAAAAAGAAGAAAGTAAAATAAAAGAAACGGGGACTTCATGGTGGGTAGACGGTGACTGTGGACGCACTAGTTAGGCAACGGTGGCTTTAGCCTGGTGAGCTTCGGGTGAGCGGACAAGGCTTCTGCACAAATGGAGAACCAAGTTGCGACCGATCGTGCCGCGCGACTTTCTCGGTGCAAAAAAAAGCTAGAACCAATTGACAGCACTTGGTCAGGGTAAGATCTTACTGCAAGAACATGCCGTCATCCAATTAACATGACGATTATGATAGAGAATTCCACAGTCAAGGGTAAAAAGGGAACGGTTAACGTGGGGCCCAGTTGACTCTGATCCCATGCCCTGCAGACTTGCAGCATGAGTGAAATAGGTGCTAGCATCCCTCCGTGACGTATGTGATGACCGCCCCCGGCGAGCGGTCAGAGAGCCGAAACAGCCGAATTTTCGGCCAGTGCAAAAGCCTTGCACGGCAATTGACCCAGTCGGCAAATAGTGGTGTCTAGCCTTTTGGCTCTCTGAAAGCCTGCCCGGCAGGACCTCGTTTTTACTAACCTGACTTAAATGGAGTTGTCAAGCATAATTATAACATTAAATGTATAACAGCTTTGCAAAGGGTTACTTCGCAGCAAACTCCCAGAACTGCATGGAAGACTCACTGCGACACTCATTCATCCTCTCTGCGTCTTTCATATGCCCATTCATCCACATGCCACCAATAATTCAAGGTTAGATAGAGAACCCGAAGGTGGCAGCCTTAAAAGAGGTGAAGATTCAGAGACGATCCTGCTGGGGTTCTAAAAAGTTGGCATGGCTCACATCCGGATCAAAAACCCCTGAGAGCGAAAAGGGGACAGGGTTTTTCTGTATGCTCATTCAGTGCTTCAACACTGACAGCGATGTCAGAGAGCATAATTCAGTTGGGACTACAAAACGCGCGTCTAGGTCGCACAAAGAGATGAGTGGCTTGAAATCACGAACAACACGCAACTCGTCGCACAAAACATCGGTAAGGCTATTTGGACGTCCAGCCACGGCGAAGTGCTTTGCTAGCACGTGACTGTTACGCGACGCGCTCTTTAAGAAAATTCCCACGATGTGCTTTCTATCCCAAAGCTTGTTGCGTTTCACGTTTAGTGATATTTTGGTGGACCACTCCAAGCCATCCGCCGTCGTCCCTGGCAACCTCAAGAGAGCACTGTCGAGAAGATATTCAACATTTGTAGTCGCCCCGATCGCTATTCTATAAGCCGTTTTCCTTTTCTGCGAGCCACCTCAAGCGTCCTTGCCTTGCTTTCTATCTCCCTCATATCGCCATCTGCCTGCTCTTGTTCAGTCTCCACTCGGTCCAAGGTAACTTTGTGCTGCTCTCGTGGCGTCTCGTCGCACTTGCCGCATCCTTTTTACTCATGTCTTTGCACGTATCGTAGGTACCACGGTCGTCATGCATAAGCACTCTCTTTCCGTCCCTGTAGTTCCTTCATCTGCACCCACCTCTCCTGCTGCCTCTCGTTTTAACAGAACAGAGCGGGCATTTGGCCTTCCGGTCACCCCACAGCGCATACTACGTTCCCAAAAGACCCTGTATCGCTCACCAGTCACTCCAGCGAGCACCATTTCCACACCTTATACGCCTCTCAGTCTCTGTTCTTTCTCTACAAACTCAGGATCAATAATCAACACACCGGATTCTGCAGTGAGCTTCAGGAGATTTCCTGTCATACATTCACCCGAAAATGAGAACACCGCGCACCCAGCCGACAAGAATCTAGCAGGTATCGCGACAAACTGGCGCTCACGTGCTAACGAAAATGGCATAAAGGTAACCACTGCCGATGATTCCAGCTTTGGTGATGACGAGGGTCCGTATATGCGTTTCTTTGGGAAATTTACTTTGCTCATACTTCTCTTTTCCGTATCTGCACTTTAATTTGAATCATCTTCGACCCGTCCCGCTGAACGCATACATGCGTATGTCCAGCTAGCGACCTTACTCCTTCAGATGTCAGTTCGACACCTTTTGCAGGCGAAGAACGTCCGTTATTTTCAAAAGCCTCACGATATGAGTAGTCTCTGACACTTTCCCTGTACAGCTTTCCTTTCCCCTCCCTTCCTTCCGAACCACCGCCGATCTCGTACACAGTCGAGCATTCAGCCCATATGTTCATCGACTTCCCCGCACGCACACAGGACGCCGGCAAGGCGGGCCCTTGGGATCCTGAATACACCGCCACCTAGACCTACGAACTCCAGCCAATTAAAATTCAAGGGAAGCATGACGGATCCTGCACACACCCGCCGCCGCCCCTCTTTCGGACAGGTGTGTACTTTCTTATCGTATATTCCATTAATTCCTGCGTGACTCATGTACTGCGTGCCAATTTCAGCTTTCCACCGAGCTTTTCGACATCGACGAAAATTCTTTTGAACCGTATCCACAATCTTTTTCCACTGCAGCTCAGACGTTGGTCCTACAAGATCCCTTCAACGGCTCTGGACTGTCGACGATTGCAGAATCCGTCCAACAACATCTCTCGGGCTCGTATTCTGAAATGTTCAACGTTTCTCCTGCTGTGTCGTCTCACACGGCCTGTTCCGTCTGTGGTTGCACAAGCGATCGGATGGCGGTCCTTGTTCCCTGCAAACATCTACTCTGCTCTGCTTGCATGACGAGTGCCCTCAACATTGTGGGTGAAAAAGATATCCACTGTTCTGTTTGCAAGACGTTTGTTAACGATTTCGATCTACAAACTGCCTCGGACGACGACGCTTCAGCATCCACCGTCACCCAGAGACCCCTCCCTGTTTCCCTGGATATCGCATCCTCACCATTACAACAACGATTAGTGCGAGGTGAACCCGCACTCTTATCGAGTGCATTCAACTCTCCTCTGCCGTCCCTGATGAGCGCCATGTCGCTCTGCAATGCTCAGACACGCCACTCGCCTTCATTATCTATTGGTCCCCAAGTGCAAAAAGCAGAAAATGTGGTTCTTCGCATCGACAACGTTCCCTGGGTGGGTTCACCCAAAGTGGGATTTCCTCACGCACCTGACAATCTAACCCCAGGATATCACCCCTCCCGCTGTCACCGCGTGGTTGAAGCATCCCATTGTCCGTGTCCACATACTTCTGGATCATCGAGGGAAAACATGCAGCCATGCCTACGTTGAGCTTTCTACAGAGGAGATTGCGAGAACAGCACTTCGATCAGTGCAAAACTCTGTGCTTGGTAAAGGGAAACGGGCGCGCGGGGTCACCGTCACCCTCAGTAGTCAAAGTGAGCTTATGCACGCGGTATGTCTACTTTCGAGTGGGTGAAGGGAAGCTCAACCCTGCCTACTAGCTATTCCCATCATGGCAAGGTGATTGGAATGGTTCTCGACCCTCGATCTCCGGACTGCGAGATGGATCACTATCTTTGATGTCAAAGGAGGAGCTTGATTCGTTGTTGAATCTCATCCAGCGGCCTGATGTAAGTGAAGCCTCTTCCATTGAAGTTCGCTTATCCGGTTCATCGTCTAGTCGCATTTCTTGAAGGTGGCAACCCTTCCCTTTCACTTACTTATTAGTATTCTGTCCAAGTTCCCAGCGGACGTCGACAGCAGGGTCTTTTGGGATGTTAAGAGTAGTGATTCGTTGTTTTGTCAGTACATTGTTGGTACTCACAGTTCTTGCTGATCAGTTGAGCTGTACAGACATCACACACAGTAAGTAAACCCTCGTTAGTAGGTGCCGCGTAGCTAATTTATTGCAGCCGCGCTTGACATCCTTGGAGCCCGCTATCGGCAATGTATTCCTCGTGATGAACCGGAGCTTCTTAACGAACTCTTGGAAGTTGCTATTAACTGCAGGGGTGAGCTCGAAGGGTGTTCACCTGTGCAGTCATTCTGACTTTTGGCTTTCAAAGTATTCACAGAGGAACAAATTGCGACATTGACAACAATTCACAAGGCTTATACCTCTGCATTCTCTGCACAACATGACTACCCCGCAGCTCATATCCAACCATTTCTCATGCCGGTCATGTGGGATGTACCTCCTGCGGGGTCACCGTACGGCGCGCTTGCAAGAGAATTCGGACTCCCAGAAAACGTTGTACATGCGCTTGCTCAGAGACTTAATGGTTTCCGTTGACTCAATCCTTTATAATGAGTCTATGGCTCCCATGCGCTGCGGCACAAACCTCATGACAGGTCACGACCCCTCTTCCTGCTTTCCTTCGGTTGGCATTGACTGCCACCTCTGGCATTTCTTGGCGCCATGGACTTGCCCTTGAATGGTTTTTTCCTTGCCTCCATTTTTCGCATTGAATGACACTTTTTTTATTTGCACCGTTTGCTTTCCCGAGATCCTGCACCTTGCTATGGATTTGCACAAATATTTGCATCCCCTTGTTTCGCATCGTTATTTTTTCACTCCCTTGTAATGTGCAATGAGCAGCCCGTATGTTATGCTTGTATCGTAGACTGAACGTTGAAGTTGGAAGGGGCACGGATCCCTTTGTCTACGGCGCCTGAATGGGCGGAATAAACTAGATGCGGTGTTGGTGGGTGCACTCTAGCAACTTGGTTGGATGTCGTGAGTGTGAGGGTGACCTCGGCGAGGCCTCATGACGGAAACGCCCCAAATCTGAACCTGTGGCCCTTTCTGATATCTCCACACCCTCACCTCCGTTTTATGCTGTATCATCGCCGCTCATCAGCTCTGTTGAGGCATCCTGCATGGTTCGTTGGCCCCTAGATTTATGTTGCAACTACCGCTTACGTTAGCCGGTCGACATCCACAGCAAGCCCATCATACGATACTTGCCACGACAACCGCGTAACGCACCGCCGCTCGATCTTTGCTCCCGATCAGACTAAGGTCCTGCGACCCCCGAGGGGTCAGCTCAAAGGTTAGGTCAATGGGCCGTGTTCTGAACCTCCAGGCCACCCACGAACAACGGGTACCATGCTGTAGGCGCCAAAGCTCCAAAATCGGGTAAGCAACTTCTCGAGAATAGAAAACGGAGGTACTGCAAGGCAAGGGGCTCAGGTGACGGGCGATGATAACTATAAAAGAAAAGAAGGAAGGAACAGATCAGAGAGGCACACAGGATTATTATCCATCAGTGTTGGAAAACGCCGCAGACGCCCACTTTGAATCGGGCGACATGGCGTGGCCAGACGAACTGAGCGTTGTCATGCACTATTGAAACGCAGTCTCGGACGGGGCACGTTGAAGAGGATGGGCTGGTTCAACCCTTGAGCGAGTCAAGCGTGGCAGTACTAGACCCCTATAGCTTTCTGCAAGTGGCGCGATCATGATCACGCTTACTACAATCCGGTGGGGACTCGGCCACTGGATATCCTTCTCTCGCTGGCAGTCTGCCATCCCCGTCTGCTGTATGAAGATGCCGCCCTTGACACCTTTACCACCTAGATTTTTCCTACCCTAGAATTAGAAGGAACTTATTGGTTTTGCGGCCGCAAGGAGCTCTCGGAGGCGTTGACAACTTTATCATTTTCGGAGGATATTGAAGATCATGATAGGACACTGGCCGTCTCATGCCAGCCCTCTATAGGTTCGTTCAATCCAATGATCCATATGAAGTTGTCACTCGTATATACCCCTCCAAATGTCGGGCTAAAAAGCCCCAGTCCTCCATCACTCGGAGACCACCGGATGGCAGTCCAAGTCAAAACGCTCTGCGCCCTCCTAAGCACGCCCGGAGGGGGAACACACCACATCTATCAGGGCCTGGATGCCACCTCGAACCCCGTTTCGACGACCATGCAACCAAGACTGCCAAGGTCTTGCCTTTCAAGTTGCTGGTTTCATCCGAGAGGAACACACGCGCTACATATTCTGGCTATCCCTACGTGACTTGCGGATGCCACCGGATGCTTGTGCGCACATTCTCCACACCACCGAGCGTTGACCATTCGTGTCTATACAGTCCCGGACCTGCTATCCAAATGGGCCGTCGGGGACGATCGGTTAGACGACCGAGACCATCGGGGGTTCCACTCCATCCGCACTGCGTATAACACTGATCGGCGACAAGTACCCCGTGTCCAGGGTATGACAATCCCTGTTCTCCTGCCGGGGTGTAAATACTATTGTACTGCCAGTGACCTCGCAAGCCAAAGAGATCGTCACGGTGAGCGGAGAGCCGGACGACGCCCACCTCGTCAATTTTGAAGCTTTGAAGGATGTTACCACACCCCCACCAACTCGCTCATCGCCAATCTGAAAGTCCCTCGCACGGTGGACGAGATCATCGAACCAGACGATCTGATTGGTGACCGCCACTTTGGCTGGGGGCCGCAATTCGAGGAGGAAGATGCGTGAGCACTTTGGGAGAGGAGGGCAGGACCTGTGCTCAGGTGAAGGTTTCCGTCGTGGCGCACCCTGCGGAAGCCACGCTGCCACGATGCTGCCATGCTGCGGGTACGGCCAGGTGGCCCTCCCAGGCGAATCAGACACGGGCTATGATAACCCATCATCTCGACGAGGGTAGACGTGGGCCCGTCTTTTTGGATCGTAGTGCCGGTCAAGTACTCCTGGTGGAGGATCATGTGGAGCGGGCGCCGATTCTCAGCCCGGCGGTGTCCTCTCCGCCTGAGGGCTCGGGGCTCGTGTTTCGTCACTACCCCTTCATCCCCTGGCGGTCGATACATGTCGGCGAAACGCGGTCCAGAAAAGGTGGTCAACACAGGCTGGGCGGTTTCCGACCACGTTGCGCGTGCCGCAGCACGCTGAATCAGGTTGCGCTTGTCGTCGTCGCGTTCACTTGTCTGTCGTGGTCCACGATGATACGCCCATGATGTCCGATATGACGTCCGGTAGTGTAGAGCTGTGATTTCAACGCAAAAAGTGCTCACGTATGATGTGTTGCCACGGATCGCGATGGACGCAGCACGACGGAACACAGCTCTGGCGGTCATCAGTGTTAGGCGACGTGACCCGGCCCGCGTATCTCTCAAGCTAAATCTAGACTGGCTGAGCGGCCCGTCTTCCAGCGGAATGGTCGGTCTCGAGCTGTGGCTTTATACGTGACAGGGCCACTGCTGCCGCCGTGCTACAGGGTCGGGCGTTGGGCTGCCTACCAGTGATTCATTAATCGGCGATTACGCGTGCCTCGGACTTGCCACCACCGAACCCTGCGGAACGGCTCTGCGGCGTCCGTCGACAACTGCAGGTTAGCGTTGAAGCAGTGGGGCGTCCACGACCGACATGATCAGTGCGTCAGCGCTTCAGCCATGTCGGGCCATCGATACCTTGCCTACAGCGGGTTGGGTCCCGTCATATCACCCCGTGCCGGCGTCTCCAAGTCGTCGAAAACGGGATTCGACCTCGACCCACGCCGGCGATGGCCACGGGTGCCTCGTGATTTCAACGGCACGCATGTGTTCATGTGTACAGCACTAGATGCTACGGAATGCAAACTACGTAAGCCCAACGACACCGGGACCCGATGTGGTCTAAAAAACGATCGCGTCCGCACAGTCGCGCGCTCTCCGACCGAGCGGGGCGTGCACGTCCTCGTCATCGTCGGCAGCATCCCTGTTCCGCTCGGGTTGTCGTACGGGCAGAGGTCCCGCGTCGCGTCTGCCAGGCCGCTGCCATACGAACGTGGGCGTCAACGGTCCCGAGCTACCTTTCTTTTTTTAGGGAGCGGGACTCACGGCTGAGAGACGGACGGACGCGCATGTCCTCGTCATCCTCGACGAAGACGACGGCCATTCCCCTAGACCAAACGAGGACGAAAAAAGAGGTGCTAGACGCTGCGCCACAGCGCAAAGGTGGGGCGAACGCGCGCACCCTTTGGCCGCGCCACACTGGTCAGCCCATATGATCATCGTCCGACGATCGGTTCGGAGGGGGGGGGGGGAGGAGAAAACAGAGCTTGAATGCTGACCGGCAGCGTATCCAAGGTCCAGGATTGTCGGTGATAAACCGGATCGTCACGTCATCAGACGTGCCGTTGAATCCGGTGAAGACGGCGTCTCTCACGACAGGTCTGTCATAGTTCAGGACCACCGTCGGCGCTCTTGGTGGTATTCGTAGACGCCTCAGGTCAGCGAGAGGGTGTTCACACACCAGCGGTCCGCCTCATGCCGTGATGTAAAATGGATGCTCGTATCAAAAGGGAAAAAAAAAAAAAAGGGTCAGGAGGCGGCTCATGACGATCTCATCGGACTCACCGAACGACTTGGCGCGTTACTGACATGAAAGATGATCTCGGCAACCTTGTTCCTCGGAGGCAGATAAACGGACCCTTGGAGATCGCTCGATACCCCGTTCTGGCATGATCTGTAGCAGTACAGGGACGTGTACTGGGTGCCGTTGATCAGCAAAGTTGTAGTTGGGATCGTTCTTGGACAACGCCAGGATGAGGCCGAGGTCCGGTTCGGGTTCGAGGATCCGAGGGGTGGGCTCCGAGAGCGAGCGCAGAAGCGTCTCGGTCAGGTAGTCGTTCACCGTGTGCGGGTCGGCTTGCGGGCCGTCGATTTGGCAGTGTTGGTCCCTGTCCTGGATTTGATGAGGCGCGGACCCAGTCGAGGGCGAACGAGTAGCGCTGGGCCGGGTGAATCTGGATAGAGTCAGGGCGTGCTCAAAGTCGTAAACCAGCTCGCAGGACACATTCAAGAGGCGGAAGCGGTGACGACTCGTCGCTTGGACCATGTACGTACTAGCGAGAGGCGGACAGTTCGCGCCGTCGGGCTGATAGCACCCGGTCCCGTTGATCAGAACGGAATCGGGCCAATATTTCGGGGAGTGTTGACCGAGAGGTAACGATACCTGCGCGGCGAGGATCAGGATCGACGCGAGCGTCAGGCACTCGCCAGTCCGTCAGGGTGACGGTCGTAGAGTCTATCTGCCGCCAGTCCATTCGGACACGATCTGGGGTAACAGTCAAGGCACGGACCGTCGTCAAAGTCATTCAAGTCTTTGAACGGATCCTTGGGGTATCACAGTATGGTACCGCGTAATGGGGACAATACCAGAGCGTGCCAGCGCAATTTTGCACGGTGAAATTGTACAGGAAAGACCCGCTGGGAGAAATGGAGCACTGGAAGACGCAGGCTGTACCATCCACCTAGGCGGAATGGCGCGTGACGGATGCCGTGCCAGTGCTGTGGACGGCCGGGTAGGGCAGCTGTTTAGAAGGCCCGCGGGCACCGACAATCGTTGTCCCGGTGAGCATGGCTGTATCGGTCGCGTTCATGAGGAATCAACCACCCCCCAAAGTCACGTCTGGGTGCGGGGGACGAAAAGAAAGCATACCCCGTACCCGGAGATGACGGGACCTGGGAGGGACGGTTCCTCGCCCTGTATCCCAGCAATGGAGGCACTGACAAATATCGGCACGCTCACCGGCGCGTATTAGAATATCCGAGACCTACCTTTTCGGAAGGCCATACAGCGGTCTGAAACGGAGAGATGGACAAAAACGGTGGCCTCCCATTCGAAGGACGGAGTGTGGGACAGGCTCCACCGATACAGGACACAAGCAAAGCGACGAACCAAGGCGTGAGGAACGACATGGTGGCATTGTGGCCCTCACAAGACCGCGGGCTTGAGCGCGGCAACTTGTTATTTCATACCATCTAGTGGGGGCGGGCGCAGGATTTCTGTGGCGACATGGCAGAGCGCCTGAACTGACACCGGGCTCGCAGTGCAAGCAAGGAGCATTGGTCATCTACCAGGAACGAAGCCGTTGGCTCTCCACCCGCAGCTGACATGAGAAAGGGTGGCAATCCAAGCGATGCTGCCACAAGTCCTTTTGTCAGACCGACCGTCCACGGATTCAGACTGACGGCCCGAGGATGCTATCCTGGAACATCAGGATCCACACATGATGCACTGGTGATTTATTAGCCCAAGCTCGCACCAGCGAGCCAATCACGATCAAGGTTGTTGGTCATCATTACATTCCGAGCGGGCTTCTTTCTGGTCGCCGGCTATAGGACTAGCCCACCAGCGACCTGATTGCGTGTATCGGACGTGCTTGACGGAGAACGAACGTCGACAGCATTTGATTCGGTCGATCGTGACCGTAGATCCTCGGGTCGTTCTACCCGGAATAATCTGCGAGGGAGAAGGCTAGACAGAGTGAGTCGAGTGACCTATGTGTGGGCGCTCATGGTGTGTCCCCATGCCGACTCGGACGCCGCACAGGTCGGACAAGGGACAAGAAGGTTTACCCAGGTTGACGCATATAGCCTGGGTAGCAATCACTGGGGGCCGTCAGACACGAGGATGGGAGCGACAGAAAGAAAACCGTTTGTCGGACCTGTCACCTTGGCCGGCTGCACGTCGACAACGACCAGGTAGGACGGATCGTTCGCCACCGTTGCGGAGGACCTCCCTGCAGGGTCCGAGACATGGTTCCCCGGAAACGCTGGACTTTCCTGATCGTCTCCAGCATCACGCTGGCGACAAAGTGGGGGCGACACGTTCGGTTCCGGAAGCGCGTCTCCCAAGGCAGCCATGACATTGACAGGCGCCACCGTGATCACTCGCGGTGCCCACTCCCGAGCGTGACACGGTCACGAGCTGCTGTGCGTGCGGAGGCTGATGACGTACGGACGCATGAAACCGTGCTGTGCGCGGCGAGTCGCGAACACGCACCGCGGCAGGTGCCATTGGACGGCTGGACCAGACATGGTCCGGGTCAGAGGCAGGCGGAGGGCCGCGCTGCCATTCAGCGGTGTACGTCCGTCTGAAACTGATGGGTCTTGGGGGGCGGTGCAAGCACGTGATCAGCCCCACAGTCTCCCGACCCCCCAAAGGCGGGTCGTCCACGAGGCGGTCCGAGCGCACTCCCACCCCACGCTCCGGCCGGTACGGTCGGAGACACACAAGGGCGCAAAGGGTGGTGAACCGTATACGCTGGACCCCTCCGACGGACCTCCCTCCGCGTCCATCCTGAGCGGCTACAGCTGCCCCCGAGACGGTGGCCTGGTGTGTTGACCGCCAAGCCGTGCTCGGGAGCGTCTTTGGGCGCCTGTGTGGATCATCGCCCTGCCATGCAGCTGACGACCGATGAATTAATACATCATGGGCCCGCTCCGCACCCAACAAACACCGACATCACCGGCCGGAATTGAACGTCAACAGCCTCGCTCACGAAAGCGTCCGACTGCCACGCTGTCCGGGAACAAACCGACGTCGCTGAGACACCCGTTCATGCGCCCACTCCAAGCGACACATCGTACAGCCATGTTTGCAAATGCAACAAATGAGGGTATGTGTAGTGTACATCATCCAAACTCAAAAACACCCAATCAGCGTAAGAGGAAAAAAAAAAAACACGTCAGACGTCCCACGCTGCGTGCACGTCCGGCGCAAAGGACACATCCACCCGCGCAAGTGCGCCCCATGCATCTTTTGAGCGACCGAGCAAAAACGCATCCACCGTGGCACGCCAGTCCTGGAGATCGTCGACCGCACATTCGTGCGCAAACTCGTCCATCTTGTCGTCGACGTCGGCGTCGCGTGCATGTGCGTACGAAATCGAGATGGTCTGGACGCTGCACGATGCGAGCGCGTCCAGCGTCGGCGCGAGATCATCGACAGCGAAGCGTGAGGCATCAATGTGCACGTTGGCCACACGAGAACCCTCGGCGGGCGGTGGCGCATGCGGAAGCGGAGCGAGCGCGGTCCCAAGGTCGAGTGATGTCACGGATGGACAGGCATGCAACCACGCCATGCATGCTTCGGCCTCGGACTCGGTCGAATACATGCTCCCGGTGAGCACGAGCTTCTCCAGACGGGGCGAGGTGCACGCGGCGTCGATCTTGGTGTCACAGCCCAGCCACGTGTCGCGTATGTCGAGGGTGCGAAGCGAGGGGAGACGCAACAGACTGGGGAGCGCGAGATCGCTCCCCAGCACGGGGTGCGGCGGGACATCAAAGTCGTTGGTCACGACGGGGACACCCAACGGGACATCGCACGGGTCGACGTGGATGGCCGAGCGGGTGACGCGCGAGAGGGAGAGATGGGAGAGCGAGGGGAGGGAGGCGGCGAGGGCAACGGCAAGACGCTCAGAGCTACGCACGCGGATGAGCACGACGGGGCGTGTCAGAGGTGCACATGACTCACACGGGCGTGACATCTTCGGTGCCCGCGCAGGCGATCGCAAGCGAGTGCACATGCGCGAGACGGGCAAAGGCGGGCACGATTTTTTGAGGGTCGAGAGGGGATGCGAGGGAGAGGGAGAGGGACTGCAGGCGGGTGCAGGTGTCGAGGACGGCGAGGACGTGGTCGGTGGAGGCCCCTGTGGCACCGAGGGTGGCTATGGAGAGCGATCTGACGTACGGGCCGTAGGATGCGGGGACGTGGGCCGCAAAGGCGTGCAACGACGCGGCCGAGGGGAGGACGACGGCGGCAAAGATCGCGGGGAGACAGAGGGCGCGGGTGCGGGCGGAGGCGGAGGCGAGCGCGAGGACGTCGCGGCGGGCGAGGCGGACGACGACGGCGAGGAGGAGCTCGGTGGGGAGGGCGTGCCAGGACATGCTGCTGCTGCTGCTGCTGGGGACAGCACGACGGCCATCTTTATCAGCCGCGTGTGTTTCGACCTTGTCGGGCCCTACAAGCACTTCTTCCCACGCTCTCCCGGCCTCCGCCGCATGCGAACGAGAATCCGCCTGCTTTAGGCATCCGGCGACGTTCCGTCCGAAACGGCCCCTTTATCTGCTCCGCGTCTCCCGGCCACATCAAAAGCCAGGTCAGATCCGATCTCGGATTCCCCCTATCCACCAGTCACGCTGTCACACCATGGACCCTGTCCCCACTTTGACCTCTTCGGGACATGCAACCCGTCGGCAAGGCAGTCCCATACAGCTCGGCAAGCGGCGTGCACACAAATAGAACAAAAAAAGAAAAAAAAAAAAAGGAAAACATCGAGTGTGTGACGACTACGCGACGAGGACCCGTTTCACGCCTTGCCCGCGCCCGCCGCCGCCGCCTTTGCGTCCTCGGCCGCTGCCACGGCTGGGTTCACCTTTTTCCCGTCCTTCCAACGGATGCGTGGTGGCGGCGCGCGGTTGCGACGGCCCTCGCGTGATCGCACACGCACGACTGATGCCAGTCAGCGACACCCGGGCGCGTCTGGGCCGTACTCACCGTGCGAGTGGATGGCGCACGAGACGCAGTAGGCAATCTTGACGTACAACTTCGGAATGACATATTCTGCCCCGGGAGAGCTCACCGCACGCCCACGGAAACGCGCTCGGGGGACCGACCTGGATAGACGCTCGCCTCGCTGATGTCCCGCACCGCCGCGCTCTCGACCATGTTCCGCACGGTGAATCGCTTGATCGCCTTGTCCTTGCCGACGCAGCGCGAGCAGTTGGAACAGCGCACAAAGCTGACGTGCCCGCGCCCCTTTTTGTTGCGGCCCCCGTTTCTTCGCTTCTTGGTCTGTGCGGTGGTGAGCAATCTCGGACCACATCCACCCCGCTCTGCCCGCATCCACCGTGCCCCATCGACATCGCCTCGTCGTGGATCGGGCCCCCGGATCGCAAGCCAAAGACTGGGCTTACCATGCTGCAGAGTCTCGCTGTGTCTTGACGGTGTCGGTCGTGGCTGCACGACACACCCCACCACGTCCCAGCCATCACCAGCCCCTCGGCATCTTCCAGAAATATCTTCCCACGCTCCTAGGTCTTCCCCCTGTGCATTCACCACATACGTATGTGAAAGATCCAGCTACCCCTACAGATGCCCTTGTTCGCAGCTAAAACACCGTCTCCACCTCGTTCTCGTCCTTTGCGTCCACGCACTGCCGTCTCAGCACCGCCTGCTCCTCCGCAGTCTTGAACACCTTGCTCAGCCCAAACTTGCCGTCGCACGCTATTCGGAATTCGTCCGCACGCGCCGATTGGATCTGCTGCAGGTACGCCGCGATCTCGAGTCCGTCCTGTGCACGTGGATGAGTGCCACGTCTTTGCGACGCCACGACGCGCACCTCGAGACGCATCTCTCGCACGCCGTCCGTGAGCGCGGTGAACAGCAGGTTCTCGACCTCTTCCCTCGGCGCATCCAAGACATGCGACACCTTGGCAGAGGCGAGGATCGCCGAGGCCGACGATGAGTGCAACTGTAGGTACTGCGCATTGAACGCGTCCAACGAGACCTGGCCGGGCTTCAACACCCCCACCGCGTCGTCGAGCACAGCCTGGATCGTCTCAGACACATCGGACGCGGACACAGCTGCAAAACGGCGGCGCCTCGGTAAACGCCCTGCTCCCAACGTTCGATTGCTCACCGTTTCTCGCCAGCTGTACGATCCGGACGTGCACCTCGGGGTGGTGCGGATCGCGCGCGCGTGCCCGGCGGAGCGCCTGCGCAGCTTTCAGGTACTTCTCTGCACACCGTGCGGTAGCATCCCGTCGTTAGCAACACCACGATCTAGATGACGCACTCTGCCGTATCGCCACGTCAAATGAGGTCACGTTCACGTCCACATTGCCCTCGCCCAACCTTCCCAGCGATCCAAGGAACTTGCTCGCACGCTCCAGTGGATCTTCCACCGTAACGAGTTTCAGCCCCTCTGGATCGTCGTCCTTGGCTGGGGTTGGTTCCAGCCCCTTGTCTTCGCTTGCCTTCGACCGCACTACTGACCGCAACGTGATGATGGTATGCATAGAAATGAGATAAAACTCACCCTTTTGTGCGTTCGCTTCTTCATGATCCTGCGACGTCTCAGCCGTCGCCTTGTGCGCCGCCTTCTTCGCCTTTTTGAGTGCCTTCTTGGACAGTTCCCCCACAGGTTCTGTCCGGTGCAAGGATTGGATTATCAAAGGATCGTCATAGAGCTGAATCCATATCTAGCGACAGATCCGTCAGTGTGGGATTCTTCCGTACGCGAGAGATGGTTACCCGGGCGCTCCATACTGCCGCATGGATATACGCAGGGTGAGAATGCAGATCGTCTTCCCATCCAAGCATTCTGTAAAAAGAACGTCACCCGTCGTGTTTCTCGGTCGCGCCGGGTACGCACGCACGCAATATAAGAACCTAGCATGCTCTTGCGCAGCGCATACAGGTGGAAGTCATATTGTTCCTCACGGAAACTTTGGAAAAGCTAAAGGCAAGCTCCAACCGACAAGCATATCGGACGGCAATGCATGTACCTTTTGGATAGAATAGTATGTCTTGAGCGCAAGGTGGTATTTTCCTAGTCGCCTCTGTGCGTCACCCAGTTCTGTGAGATAATGCAACGCTTGCATATCCAACAGGTCTGCGCCAGGCGATACGCCCTTCTGAACAGACGATCAAGCGAACGCTCGTTGAAAAGCAGAAGGAAATAACCTTGGTGAACAGCGTCAAGACCTCGTCTGCTTCGTTGATCATCCCTGCGCGCAGACGATATTTACCCGACTTGGTGTTCACGTGCCGATCTTGTCCGTCCAGTTTCCGTGCCTCGTCCATCGCACGCACAGCTCCGTACGGATCCCCGGCGCGCTTGAGCACTCGGGCCCTGGTCATGTAGAGCTCAGGCAGTGTCGGTGTGTGTTCCGTTGCGGTGTGCAGAATCTCGAGCGCCTTTTCATATCGTCCCAGGGAAGAGTGGTGTTGTGCAAGGAAGAAGAGCGTCCAGATATAATCCGTGGGGTCCGGTGATGTTGATGGGTGTGCTTGATCGCTAGGCGTGACGCTTGAGCGGAAATCTTCAACGATCTCTTCAATCGTCTGAAGCTTGGACGGATCGGCATACAGGTCCTTGACGTCGCTAAAGAGGGAGGGAATCCCTTTCCGAAGTGCATGCTCGACGTAGGGTTTCACCAATTCTTTGAACCTGTCGCCTGGAAACGAACTGAAAGAGGTTGGCATCGAGACGCTAGTCTCGCTTACCTTGTGCGATCGTCAGAGCGAGCCGCCGATGTGTGTTCGTTTTGGGGTGCTTGGCGGCAAATTCTTGGAGGATGTCAAGCGCCTTTGTTCGCGACTCGTCAGTCAGGCTGTCTTTCGTGGCGTAAGATCGCATCGAACGAGGTCAGTATTGCGTGCATTACCAAGATCAATGCCGGCGTTGGAAAGGAATGCTTTGTAGTAGTCCTGATTGTCCGGATTCCGGTCAATCAATTCCCTCCACGATCGTTCGGCAGCCTCCGTCCATGCCTCCTTTTGTGCACCGTCTGCGTCTGCAGCAGACTTCAGCTGTCCGAACAGACGTGCTTGTCGAAGATCAGCGGCCAATGAGCAAGTAACTCGATCGTTGCTTACCTCTGTATTCCCCAATTGCTGGTCGATCAACCAGCAGTCCATCCTTTTCCTTCTTATCCAGCAGGGCTAGGGCTTCCTGCCATTCTCCAAGCTCTTCCAGCACACGGACGTGGAAGAATACCAGCTCTCCATACTCGGGATCGCGGGCAGGAACACTCTGGACGCAGAATAAACGCGAATGACACGACAAACAAACTCGGCACGTGCCCGCAAGAAACCGTCTATGTGCTCCAAGTATTTTTTTGCTTCTGCTACGTTGCCGGCGAGCTTGTACGCAAGCGCGACGCCGATCCAGTGAGTGCGTGACTGGGGACGTAAACGAAGCATGTGAAGGCGTGAGTCCACAAGCGCATCGTATTGGCGAGTGTGTGTTTGCAGAATAGACGTTTCTCGAACGATGTTGAAGTTGTCCTATATCCTCGAGGTCAACACGATGGGCAGGGATTCCGCGTATGTTTGTGCACCTTGTCGATCTTGAGCGCCATCGTATAGGATTTGAGAGCTTCTTCGTAATTATGCTCTCCTTTTTGTACAAGAGCCCAAACGTGCCAACATATATGCGATTGGAGGTCTTTACGCATCCCGTCCTTGATGAGAGCAATCCCTGCTTCCCGCTCGCCGAGGTGAACCATGATGAGGCCCTTCATACACATGGTTTCTTTTGCCCAGTCGGACTACGGAACAGCAGGGCGATGGATGGACTCACCTCCATGTTGTGGATATTTCTTGAGGATCTGGTCAGCGGTCTTCCGTCCCTTGGAGAGCTGTTTTTGTTCGTACGCTTGCAAGAGTTCCGAGAAGAGCTTGCGCTCCTTTTGTGCCAGCGCCTGGGAGGCCATGGTGAGCTGGACGGGGGTATGTGTGCGTTCCTCAGTCGAGGGTGCGATCTAGCCAAGACCCGGCTGGACTGAGTTTGAAACTCGAGGTGACCAAATGTCTGCCGGTCAACGCCACGACCGCCTCGGAGCGTGCGCGTGATTGCTGGGGCGGCACATCGGCACGGCCAGGGGACAGTCGGGGGTTGAAATATTGAATCTCCGACGGGCCCGGGGACTGGACGCGCTCGGACGCGTTGACCGCTCGCTGCGCCGATCACGTCCCGCCCGTCTCTTGCCCCAGTCCACGACGATGGTGGCACAAACGCGGACTGCCGCCGCGCCCTCCAGGAAGCTCGTCTTCAACGAGCGGATCGTCGGCAAGTCCCTCTCCACCGACACCCTCCTCAAGAAGCTCAAGGCCCTCCATACCGAGCTCGCCGAACTCGACCAAGAACTCGTCGACGTGAACTCGCTCTCGTCCGTGCGCTCGCAGCTCATCAACACATCCCTCCTCCTCCACAAGGACAGGGGGGTCAAGGCGTACACCGCGTGCTGCCTTGCCGACGTTCTCCGACTTTACGCACCGGACGCCCCTTATACCCAAAACGAACTCAAGGACATCTTCCAGTTCTTCTTCAGGCAGCTTTCCGCAGGCTTAAAAGGCACCGATGCCCCGTATTACAACGAGTACTTTCACCTCCTCGAATCCCTCTCGACCGTCAAGAGCGTGGTGCTCGTGTGCGATCTCCCACACGCCGACGAACTCATGACCGAGATATTTCGCGACTTTTTTGTCCTTGTACGACGTGACCTTGCGAAGAAGATTGAACTATTTATTGCCGACATCCTCGTCGCACTCATCGATGAGTGCCAGTCACTGCCCAGTGACGTCCTGGACACCATCATGGCGCAGTTCTTGGATAAGAATTCGGTGAGCCATCCGGCACGCGAACTACGCTTTCTCGTTTATCCCCCCCTCTCAGCGTCTGGATCAGCCCTCCTATCGGCTGGCAGTGCAGATTTGCAACGCAACGTCAGACAAGTTGCAGCGCCATGTTTGCCAATACTTTACCGACATCATCGTCACCAACTCGCGTGACCTCGAGTCGGACAGCGACTTTGATGAAATACGCACCGCACACGAGGTCGTCAAACAACTAAGCAAGGCGTGTCCCTCGCTGCTGCATAGCGTCATTCCACAGCTCGAGGAAGAACTCCGCGTGGATCAAGTCCAAGTGAGATTGATTGTCACCCAAGCACTGGGAGAGATGTTTGCGGAAAGGGGTGGGCCCGATCTCATCAGAAAGTATCCGACGACCTGGAACGTGTGGTTGATGCGCAAAAACGACAAGGCCCCGGCCGTGCGGCTAAAGCTCGTCGAAAGCGCCAAAGGGTTACTCTTGAACCTGCCTGAACACAGAGAGACTGTCGAAGGCAAGCGCCCCTCTGAGGACCTGTGGACGATGCCCTTGACGTGCTCTTGAATAGAAACGCTCCAGCTTAAACTTCTTGATCCAGACGAGAAGGTTCGCGCCGCGGTTTGCAAAGTATATTCCTTGCTTGATTACGATACTGCGCTTCACTTTGTCTCGGAAGCACAACTTCGAGCGATTGCTGGTCGTGGAATGGACAAGAGACATTCTGTCCGTCTAGAAGCCATGAACGCGCTTGGCAAATTGTATAGCCTTGCGTATCCGGAAATGTACGTCCCTTGCTCCAAATAACGTTATCATTTAACACGTATCCAGTGAGAATGGTGACTCGTCCGCGCGCAGACATTTTGCGTGGATTCCCAATGAAATCCTGCGCATCTCAAACATGACATCTGAGGCTAAAGCTGCTGCGGAGCAAGTCATCGCCAACTATGTTCTCCCGTTGCCTTCCCTCGCCACTTCTACCCTTACGTTGAAGAATGTTGAAGTTGACGAGGTATTGTGGACAGATCGCCTGCTCAGTATTATGCAACATCTCGACAACATTGGCGTCAACACAATTCTGACTATGAGTGGAATCAAAGCAACGTGCGCTGGTTGGTTCTATTATGGACAATCAAAATTGATATCGTGCATAGGCGCCCTACTGTGTATGAGCATTATCTGCAAGCATGCACACAGAATAATGTAAGATCTCGGGGTATTCGTATACATTTTCCTTATTAGTGACTGTTAGGGTGGCGTGATTGATGAAAACGAGGAATCCGTCATGCAGCGGCTAAATAACGTGGTCAAACTCTTGGCTCGTAAGTAACTTTTGGGACCACATACTATTCCTTGACCTTCTGTCTGCGACAGGCCAATTCCCTGACCAGCAAAAAGCCGCCGAAGATCTGCACGACTTTGCGAAGGCAAATGAGAAGAGGCTTTACAAGTTACTCAAGACATGCATGGATCCCCAGTCTGATCTCAAGAGTATCGTCAAGGCCTCTAACGAATTTCTACGACGTGTAGAGCAATCACTCGAGTCCACGCTCACGACGATGGCCATCATTCTCCGACGCGCGACCCTCCGCATTGTCAACCAGTCGTCCGTCCCGACCCTGATTAAGAGAGTTCAGAAGTCGGCCCCGTCATCGAAGCATGCTCAACAATTATTGACATTTATATCAAAACATTGTCCGATTCTCTATAAACCCCATGTCAGCGAACTCCTCAAGGCAATCGCCGATGAGAAAAATGTGATTTTGGTGGAGGTTGGCATGCACGCACTCGCAGCCGTGGTGAGAGCCGAAGAATCCCAAGAGGCACTGGACAAGTACGTTTTCTTTTCGTCTTTTCGTCTGTTGGATTGACATGAGCGTTGTGAATGTTCATGCAAGACGAACAATCGAACGCATAACGCGATCCGCTCTTGGAGATAATCCGAGAATCGCCAAGTTTGCGGCCCGCTTGCTGGCCTCCCTGAAGGACCATGAAGCCACTTGTGTGAAAATCATTGAAGTACGTGTTCTACCAGCATTCAGCTCGGCAATTTATTCACTACTTGAAAGTCCATTTCAGAGGGGCTCCCGGTAGCTGTGCCGGAGGAGCTCGTTGCCAATACAACCGTCCTGGCACAGATGGCGCGTTTCAAGCCCGACGCATTCGAACACAAGAGTGATGATATCATAGCATTCCTGGTGAAGAAATTGCTCACGGGCCGACGGTCGAGGGATCCAGTGAGGATGTTACGCTTTGGTCTACTTTGTCGAGACCCAGCTTACTATCGTGATCAAGGAAGCAATGGACATTGATGACGACTGGGTGGAAGATGATGCTCTGTCGCCAATCCAGAGAGCCAGGATCCTTGCGTTGAAAGTTTGTCGGAACAGGTGTCTTGCCAGTGCGTCTGCAGAAACTGCGGTGGAGCTTGCTACGCCTTCCCTGAAAATGTTTTCTACATTACTCGAGCACTCTGGATCCTTTTCGGCAGATGCACTAGACAGGTTGGTTTCGCGTGGGAATGCCGTGGGGGACAAGGTTGATGATTACTCACAGGCCGTCGGTGAAGTCACGGATGCGACTACAGGCTGCCGTGTCCCTCCTACACCTTTCCACCGTCGAGGCGTTTGCAGACGTGATAAAGAACAACTTTATATGGTTAGCCATCACAACCCAGGTAAACGACCCCTTCAAACTGGCGCGCTCGTTGACGGTGATGCGGATCCGCGCAGGATCCATGTTATCATGTCCGAATAAACTTTTTAACAAAACTCGTGTCTCTGTTAACTGCACGTAAACTCCCGCCACGCTTTAACACGATACCCTTCTTGACGATTCACGATCCCGAGGCCGATGTCCGAGACAGGGTGAGCCCAGTCCACAAACTTTGGTGTGTGCTGAACAATGGAGCGCTTTTCAGGCCATAGCTTATATTTCGTTTATCTCGAAATCTATTCCACCCGCTGCACGCGTTGAACAACTCGAAATAATCTTTGTCCGTCTTCTTCACCTCCTCGCGCATCATCCCGATTTTTCGACTGTCCATGAAAACATGCAAGAGATGGCAAAGTGAGATCTTCGTTCATCCCGCACGAGGCATGGACCCACCACCTCTCAGATATATCGAGTTCTACCTCGATCTGGTTGCGAGTCCTGACAACATCGCGCTCCTCTACCACCTTGCGATGAAAGCCAAGACCGTGCGAGATTCTGAATCGCATACGCACAGCGAGGTTCGATGACATTTGGATGGCTTTTCTGGGAACATTGGTTAATCTGGTCACACATCACTTGTTTCATCCAGAATCTGTATACGATGTCGGAGCTTGCCCAAGAGCTGATCAAGGCGCGCGCGCACTTTCGGTCGTGGACGCTCCAGAGTTATCCCGGTAAAATTAAACTGCCCTCGGACATCCTACGACCACTGCCACACCCAGAGTCTGTCACCAAGGTGAGTGAACGATCCGGGTCGGCTCGGCGTGCAGAGGGGTCTTTCTGAAACACGTTGCAGGTGCTCAAAACACAATATCTATCCGAGGAGACAACGACTTGGTTGAAGGAGATTAGGGGGCACAAGCCACCCGCGGGCGCCAAGGTACGCAGAGTACAGGAACGAATGAGATCTGGGACCTGAATGTGATCCGTGGGATCTGTGTTGTAGGAGAAGAAACGGGAACCGCGGGAGACGAGGGATGGCAAGTCACCGCCTACAAAGCGCAAGGCGTCGCGTGCACGCGCAAACGGGGCACCGCCAAAGTGGGTTGCTGTGCGGGGCGCAGGACAACATCCTAGTGACGTCACTTTTTTTTTCTTTTCTTCTTTGAGCAGGCGTGCCAAGACGCGCAAGGTGGCGCGCTGGAACAGCGATCAATCCGAGTCAGAAGAGGCGACGTCCGACGCCTCATCGGTTTCGGATCTATCAGAGAAAGCGACGTCGCCGAAGCGGTCGAGTTCTATTGCGAGCGAAACAGGTCAGGACAGCAACAAGGAAGAGGACGGCGGGGAACCGTCAGAACGGGAGAAGAAATTTGGTCGAAAGGCAAGAGCGAAGGCGCAGGTGAGTCGCGCGTGCGGCAGCATCGTGGTAGTGCGAACGTGGTATTAATTGGACGAAAAAGGAAAAGATAAGCAAGCAGGTAAAGAAGAGCGTAGGGCGACCGAGAAAGCCTTCCTGAGCGCAGGACTGCGCCCGTGGAGGGCCTATAGGATTTTTTCGTATATACGGCCTGTTTGTGGCATGGCTTGTATTGTTATGTGTGCGTGTGTTCCTTTGGTCTCCTGATGTTTTTGTGTTTTTGAGATACTCTTTGGGCCCAATCGCGAACGTGGTCGTGGCTGCCCGTGTCCCTTCGTTTTCGGTCTCGCTACCGTCACGCGTGAAATCGATTGTGCGAACGGACTCGGCGTGCCTGGTGTCGCAGGCAAGTAAGATGTCTTCCTGACCGCGCTCTTCTTGCGAACCGCATGCCGTCAGACGCAGCACCGTTGATTTTTAGGCAGTGCGTCAGATCTTCCCGATAGGCAGACAGGCTCCAATCCAATTCCTCACAGCCTGGGTTTCAACACTGCTCTGGGTGGCGCTTGGTCGGTGTGCCATCCGGTACGGGCTCAGTACACGCAGTCAACGCCAGATCAATCTGAGTCCGCGGACCACAGTCGCCCTCGGGGATTCCGTGTATCGTCCGTTAGGAGAACGCGCCAAACAGCGACGGCAGTAAGAGATCGGGTGACCGCATGGCCAGCTGGTCGTCTGGACCTGAAAGCGCCGGCGAGTCATGATTTTGTTCTCGGATGCGGCTAGAGGTCTCGAGGCGATGAGGTGCTGTTTCAAAGCGTGACAGGCCAATTCTGCGCCCAGACAGCGTATTGTTGACCTGGGACAAAGGTAAGCTGGTGCAAGTGTCCTAGCTTTCGCTCCTCTCCTTCCAGTGACGCTAATACGTTGTGTGGGCCTTGCGTGACATCCCAGTGGTATGTTGTGTGGTCATTTGGCTTGCATTGTGGCACTCCTGTGGCGTATCAACCTATCACTTACGTTCGCTACACCGCCTGCACCAGCTCGTTTGGAAACTAATCACATCGTAGGTGACCCGTTTCCGTACTACAAGAGCTGTTCCCCAGATCTACAGTTCTTTCCGTTGTCCAGGTGAGCACTTTTGTGCCCCTGTGTTTCACTGTTGTATCTCAACTCCTGATTTTCTCGTTGCACATACTCATGAGCTACTGGTATACTTGAAACCTTGGAACCGTGGACAGGGCCCAGGTGATCGGTTCCATTAGATGCTGCCGCTGGTGATCTGACTGCCTCCATATGGCTATTGTCACGACTCGCGATCTTCATTAATTTCCGGTTCGTGTTCATGTGGTGAGTGCAGGAAAAGCCCCTGTCGAGATCCCCGAGGGACCTCGTACGTTGTCCGTGTCGTCTAAATAGTCAGGGCTTGGATTATATCTTTGAAGGATGGCGTAGTTCCATTGTTGTAATATTCTTCATACCGGAAACGACTCGAGTTGATCAGGGTATAATAGAGTCGAATGAAGGATGATATACTTGAAGAGCGATGCATGTCACAAGACTCGAAGCATACTTGAACGCCCTAATGTTATCGTACACAAAGAAACTCATAGCAACTACTTGGAGAGCTCACTCCTGCACATATGAACACGATTGGTGCCAAACAAAATGAAACCTTGGAATGACTACAATCATATGCCGCCTTCCGAACAAGAGCTGGAGAGGGACATACCTCAGTGGGAACGTTCAGATTCCAATATGCACAAACACGACCCGTTTCTCCAACGACACCTCCTCAGCCGTCTGCAATGCCGCTTTGTTCAACGCCTCGGCCGCATTTTCAAAATCGATCACCGGTCGTTTGAACATCCCCTTGTAGAACTGTGTCACCACCTCGTGCGCGACCGAATCGTCCACCTTCCACAACGTCCCGACCACCCCGTTGAATCCTGCAAACTGCATCCCTGCCGCGAGGTGGAGAACCTCGTCCGGTGTCGAAGCGTCCCCGACCGCAGTGTGGCACGCAGACAGGAACGCGAAATCCGAGTTGGTGTAGCGCTCTTGGATGATGCGCATCAGTGTGAGCTTGCCGTCGCCCATGGCGAACCACGACTCGAACGGCTTCTCAGGATGCTGCGCGCCGTGGCAGGCAACATGGACCCAGCGGTGGTCCCGGAATGCTTGTACGGCGCCCTCGATCGTGGCCGCACCGCCGACGACAGCCTCGAATTTGACGTCAGAGGGCATCTCGGTCTTTTTGTGGATCCTGTCGATTTCGAACTCGACCTCTGGGAGCTCACTTAGGCCAGTGTCTTTACTCGGTTGCCCCTGTCCGACGGTCACGAACGAGATCACGTTTGCTGTCCCGGAGGCATCGCGAACCTCCTTCTGAGCCCGAACACGATCGCGGGCACGGATGAGAGCGGAGAGGGAGGGGGCATATGAAGAGACATAGATGTTCATCAGGTTCTTCTCTGCTTTTATATGCGGACCTGCAGCATGGAACGGCAGGACCGTGAATATCGACGTCGGGCACCACCAGATGCGAGAGCCGAGGGGTAGCCCAAGGTCGTCTTGGAGCACACTGGCGATGGGTTCGACCACGGAATCCCACAGTTCGCGCAAGATCTTCTTCAACCATGACTCTCTGTTATTTCCGTACGCGTGCGAGTCCTGGGTGAGTTCGGATAATTGTGAACAGAGTTGAGCGATGTCGCTGAGCGAGCAAGGAAGGGGTACATGTACAGGAGGGCCGTCGCGGAGGATAATGAGAGCGTCACAGGCATGTCGGCTTGCGTTCACGATGATGACAGGTCCGTGTTCGGCCGCCTGCTGGAGGTCGTCGAAACGGGGGGTTAGGAGAAATCGTGAGAACCCATCCACAGTGCGAATCATGTCCACCACAGACTGCCACTCTTCCTGGACGCGCCAGTATGCACCCGTCCCCCCACTTCCTTGGGCATGTTTCCTGAGGTCTGTGCTCAATTGTGTGAACTTCCTCCCGAGATTGCGTCCTTGTTCACTCTGACTTTCCAATGCATTGATCGAAGTGTCGAAGCGAGCAAGCTGATTCCATAGTATTCCTCGACCTTGCTCCAGGAACTCTACAGCCAGCTTGAAATCACCACGCCAGATGGCACATGAGAATGCATCATTGGCTAGGTCAGCTACCCTTGCTTGCATTGCTTCATGTCTAGAGTCAAGGGAAGAACTGAAGGAAGTGAAGTGATCCAGTGTATTGAGTGATGTCTGGTAGGCCTCCAGGACTGAGGAATGGTTATATCTCTCAGCATGCTCAACCCAAGCCTTGGTTGCCCTCCACAAATCCAAGGAAACTGCTGGACTACACTTCTTCAATAGTCTGTAGGTTTCAAAAGCTTCATCCAGCAGAGGACATGACTGGTCCGGGAGTGGGGACTTGAGTGAAAGAAGAATTGTTACAGCTAATTGATCAACAGTTGTTGCAAATTCATAATGCTGAACTGGATGGGTGGCCAGTGCTTCCTTGAATAACTCAATTGCCCTGGATAGATCAGATTGATTCTTCAACTCTTGATAACGATCTCTTAATGACATTGCAAGATTGTGTGTTGTTCGTGAATGATCTGGATGATTTGATGGACATAGTTCAAGGCGCTTCTCTTGAAGATCAACAGCCCTATTTAGGTCACCCAGGTCCCCCTGCTTGAGATAACGATAGTTGATACAGACAGAAAGGCCTCCAAGAGCTATGTGATGATATGGATGACCTGGAGGCCAAAGATCAAGCCTCTTTTCTTCCATTTCAATTGCTCTGTTCAGGTCTGTTATATTCCCCTGTCTATTGTAGCATTCCCATGAGGATAGTGCAAGTTGTCCAAGAGCTATTCCATAAGCCAAGTGGTCAGGTGGACACAAATCAAGCCACTTCTCTTGCATCTCTATGAGTTTATTGAGGTCCACTTGGTTTCTCTGGATACAATAATGTCTCCATAGTGACATTGCAAGATCTCCAAGTGCCTTGAAATGTTCTGGATGACCAAGAGGGCAAATATTGAGCCTTGTTTGTTGAACTTCTATGGCCTTGTTGAGGTCTGAGATATCTGCTCCATGAATATAACAAGATATAAAGGCAACCCCAAGGTCATTTAGCATGACAGTATGATGTGGATGGCCAAAAGGACAGAGATCCAATCTTGCAAGGTCCACTTGAACTTTAGTGAGAGCACAAGACATATTTTTGAACTTCCATCCAAACTCATAGAGCTCTGTGCTAGCATTTTGCAAGGCCAAGAGGCAGTCATGCTCATCTGGAATGGTCTAGAGTGCATATTCAATCATATATACAGTAAAATAAGGTTTAACAGGGATCTCACCAACTCATCACAGATCCTGCATGTCAGTGACAGAGTTGCAAGACCAATAGATAGTCCAGGCACATTGCCTAGTATGCCATTAGCATTTGAATTGGAAGTTTAGAAATCAGTCACACATTGCCATTGGCTCCCAGATTCCAACAAACTTGCAACATTTGTCTTCATATCATTACCCAATGGCTGTTTGTCCCATGTAGGTGTAAGTTCCTCTGGAAGAGTCCATATGGCAATCCCAATGGTAGATGAGGGCATTACTGTGCTGTGGAGAGGAAAAGGTCAGCAAATAAAGTTACCAAGCACAATGAAGTAATACTTGCAAGAGAAATGGGTGGTTCCATGCTATTGTAAGCCCATCCTCTAGAACTACTCCACTGCATGTTATCTTGGACTGATCATTGACATCAACAGTGACACGAATATCTTGCTCAGAAAGCTGGGATGAAACCTTCAACTGAGTGACTACATGGACCAAATGAGTACAACATCAGCATACTAGCCAATCAGCAGAAACAGACCTGTGACCTGGAATGTAACCTCACTGGAGTTGTTCTGGTCCATTGATGATGTAGACAGTTAATGTGTTGGAAAGACAACAATGAGGACCACTAAAAAATAGGATAATGACAACAGGCAAGCAGGGCTGCAGCAGGCAAAAAATATCACAACTATGGCAGGATGCAATATAAACTGTGGCAAGATGGGGATAGTGAGGCTGAATATTGTAGAAATGTGTAATAGAATAGACTCAATAACAAGGGACAGGGCAAACCACAGCAAGCAGAAAAGTAGGCTTGAAACTGGAAAGCAAGGTGGAAGCAGAAACAAAGAAATAAGTGGACTAGCTAAGACAAGGAAAACTCAAGATCAACACAAATGCCAGATTTCTGGAATTCAGAAAGCACTCACCTAACCAAACAAAACACAAGAACAAGCACACAATAAGGGAGTGATAAACAGAAGCAGTGTTTGAGAATGGATTGAAGCAAGACCAGTAATCAGAGAACAATGATGATCACAAGTTACACAACTCACAGAGAATGTGGTAGTCTGCAGCAGCCCCAAAAATTAGCACAGGGTTAGAGAGGGACAAACAGGAGTCGAGCCAGGGAGAGAGGAAGAATGGTTGAAAAACTAGAAGAAATGAGAGGCAATAATCAGGAAACAAACAGAGGAGAGAGACGAACGTGGTAACAAGGAGAAGCAGCGAAAGTTTCGGTCACGGCAACCTGCTTACACGAGCAGAGGATACCAGATAGGACTTCGGGATGGAACAGGGTGAACACGATAACAACTTGTGGACGTGTGAGGATGTAGAGCTGGAACAGGAAGATGAGACGAATAATAAGGTAAACCAACCGAATCTGCGGAGGGTGGAGTACTCACGCAGCTAGTTGGATGAGGCGAGATCCTGAACGCCTGGAGCGGATGCAGGCTAATACTCCAGCGTATATGAAAGAGTAAAACTAATCGGATGCCGGCTCCCCAGGAGTTATGTGAGTGCAGGAGGTTGCAAAGTGGAGGCAACGCGTGAGGCCGGAGCTGGGAGTTGGGAGGGAAGAGTTTCAGATATCGGCAAGATGCGCGATTGAATAAGTATAGATATGGCAACCTGGGGTCGGAGAATATAGCCGCAAGCAATCAGGGCGACGCGTCGGCAGCTAGTAACACCCCAGTGAATCGTATGCCAGTGCGTTCTTTGCTGTCTCCCGCAGTGGGTTAATGTGATGCCCGTAGGTGGCAACGTCATGGTTTCCCGGGCATGGTCGCTGTGGCCAGGAATGTCTCCGGGAATGGAAGAACGATAGGATCGATCAGAGTGATCTATATCGCGACAAGCGGCCAACTAAGAGCCCGAAAAAAAAGCTCACGAAGCTGGGCCCCGTCCAATGGGCAAGCGGACTCCCATGATAGTGGGGGCCGTATGCGAGACGGTAGTTGGTCTGAGCTGAAGGCTGGCCCACAACAACTGACGGGGGGATCACCTTTTCATGGTCCATCGCTGTTCGGTGACGACGCGCCGTAGCTAACACCAAGGAAGAAAGGAAAGGTTGTGACAGCGACCAGCGCACGACCGTTGGTGGGAAGCGCCGTCTCCTTTTGGTCACTCACACTGGGTAGACTTGGTCCAATCTGCCCACACCCCTCTGGTTGACGCCCTTTGACACGATGTCAAGCGTTTCGTATATGCTGTTCAGCGTATTTTGACTGGCTATATCCTTGTAATGACAACCTGCCCCCGGTCTGACGTGATAAGTCGCGTTCAAAGCGCAGCCTTGCCCCTTCGCTCTCGACATCACCCTCGACCTGTCGTGCTCTCGCCCTGTTTGAGGAAGGTGCACCTCCCCGCACCAAGCCCTGGCGTCCCTCGCACCATTCATGCCTCGACCCCGAACGCGATGTGCCGGCCAACCGAACCCACCAACATTCCCCGTTGTGGCCGCTCCTAGACGCAAAGAACACGCGGTACAAGAACTTGTGGTTCACAATCTGATAAGTCCCCAGCTGTTTTCGATCGCAAATGAGACCCCCACCAACTGGGGTAAGATATTGAAGTAGAGCTTCCGCCTTCCCGCGCGAAATGATGACCAGGAGATACTCCCTTATTCCTTTGGGGAGGATATCGCGTCGGGACGGGTGCTGATGGAAGCATATAGGTGCGCATAAGATCTATTCGCGTCCACTCTCAAAGTGAGGCTAAACCGCAACGATGTGTGGTATGTATTGGGTGACAGTACATTGGGTATCGAGACTATTGCACTCGAATAACTTTCCAGACCCTCATGTAACCAGGATGCTTTGCTACGAAGGAGATCGCCGCTTATATCTTCGTCGTACCTTGCGCGAGGTGAGCGTCACATCTCGGACCTTCATTACTTTTTCTAAGGCTGTCATTATTCTTGATGGCTGAACCGTGTTGCCCTATGGATCCAGTGACTGGAAACGCTTTTTACAGGAGCTTGTCGTCATGCTCGGCCGGAAATATGACAATTCAAGGTCGTTTGCGGTGCGTGGCGCACCGCGATCCATTCGGCGTGCATTCGCAAGACTCGTATCCAAATAACATCGTTAGGACCATTTTATGGAGGATCGACGTTGGGGCGTCCCGCTCTTATCTTTATGGTACTTTGCGAGTGATCGTTGAGGTTGTCGTTCTCGTTGAACTGTGCTGAACGAAAATTTGTACCCATGGTATGCTGATCGTCGAGCCGATTACAGTGGACACGTCTAAATCAATGTTCTGACAAATGTCGACAGCGTGTTGATTGCAGCGAGGGGAAGGGGGTAGTGCGTCGTCCCGGGTTGGAGTTCGTTTTACTTGGAAATTGGGACCGACAGTTAAGACGACTTGACAGATGTCCGGTTGGGACGTGAGACACTGGCCTCCTCGGTTACCTGCTGGGACACTCAAGTGAATTTATTCATTGTTTAGACTGTCACCGTGAGTTGACACCGTCGCAGAGTCCCCCCTCCCCTCCCCCTCATTGAGCCTGCGTCCATGCAAACTCGTCGAGAGGAATATTGTTCGCCCAAGTTGTATTATTTTTTAATACATCTGTCAGCCGCGTTTGTTGGGACGAATGCGTAGTACTAACCAAGGTCAGGTATTCTGACGGTGATCGTCAAATGCGTGTGAGTCCCCATCTCCCTCCAAGTCGCTGATCCAACGGTCTTCACGCAGTACAAGGCTTTCCTTCACCGCGACAAGCATCCACATCTTCGCGATAATTTGTGACGGGGACCGAGCGTTGATCCAGTGTGTCCCCAAGGTGAATGCAGGTATGGCACATTCAGTGACAGACATCGCCCAAGGGCGCTAGACCACCACTCGCTAACGAGATAGGTCAAAGCATTCCTACACGAGTTGGAAAACGAAATAATCGCACGTTGGCATCTTGCCATACCAGCTATCTCATCGGTTCAATTCGCCAGGCCGGAACACAATCGCTGGTGCACCGGCCAGTCTCCCCTCTCAAGCGCCGCATATTGGGGACATTGACTCTTCTCCGGGTCGGCTCACCATTTTCATGACTAGCCGTATGTGGCTTACAAGCACTGAACTGCTCTTTCTTTTGGACAAGCACTGGATCAAGCTGATGACCCTTTTGCACCCGTCCGCAGGCGCCTTCTAGATATGAGTGCTGTGTTTTCGTGAGTGATTCGCGACGTGATGCAACGTACCGCATGTCCAACGGCCTGACTTGGACTCCCACACATGAATGTGCAGAATAATACCGCTTGATAGGACACTCCGAACATGCGCCATGCGCTGCCGCACATTCCTAGATTATATGCGGCGGGCGTGAAACATGTCAACCTAAGGAATAGCAATGTTAGCGCTGCGAGCTCATTGGGTCTTTTTCGTATATAGGTATGCTAGTGAGCGGGCGTTATAGAAAAGCGTTACCTGTGCGACGTACTGCATAGAATATCCCGACGGGACTTTTAGAACCTGCAGTTGAAGCAAGTTTGTATATGACCTTGCTGTCAGCAAGGTAATCAGGACTGGGATATCGTGGGCAAAACAAGGTCTACATGTTCTTCGTACAAGGCACTACTTGGAATACATCATGTACACGACGAGATGGAATTTCCAAGTAAATTCAGCTGCGAGCGAAGGCTCCAGCTATTCAGATGCATACAACATGGACAATAAATACTTTGCGTGGCGACCTGATGTGGAACCAAGAATCACAAATGTTACCCGGACATCATATACCCCGGCGAGAGACAAAGTTCTGTGAGAAAAAGATAAGAGGGCGTCCCACGATGGTAAGCCGAACACCGACCTCCAAATCCTGTGACGTAGCGACAGCGAGTACAAACTTTCTGTTGGAATCAGTCACTGGGTAGCCGTCAGTCGAGTGCGTAATAGAGAGACCAGAGATGGTTCACCCAACGCAAAGATGTTGCTGTGTAGAAACTCGGCCAATTCGGCGAGGGGTGTGTCAGGCGTGATGACAGTGTATGGATGCGACTCATTGCGTATGAACCTGGACATGTATTTCTTTATGGAATCGTTCTGGCGGGGGTAAGCAAGATGTTGGATGCGGGGCAAGGACGAGCGCACCGGCTTAGCATATCCTGCCTGCCATTTGGCTTTCAGTGCGGCAGTGTCGATATAACCAAGTGGTCGTTTGTTCCTATCGAGCACGCTGTGAGGAGGAAATAAGTCGACAGAACCGTGGAGCACGAGGCATAGTTACGGTATGTGAGAGAAATCGCGCTCGTATGCGAGCCCGATTGCGTGCGAGATAGTTTCGTTGGCTGGAAGCGAGAAGGCGGGAGGTAGTTGGAGGTCCTGAAGGCCTCACAGCTGAGACTGGATATCGCTCGTTCCGAGACAGCGCGCACCTCCACGACCGCACCCCGGTACTTGTCTGCTGGTGGCATCGAGATGAGAACAAGCCGATCAAGGCGCGAGGTCAAAGGTCGCACGTGATCTGCGTACCTTGACCTATACGATGCGCGCCGGCAAGACCTGCAGGTTCTGACCTGAACCATGGCTGAGCGAGCCTACGACGACTCACAGCCTCCGCCGGGCCCTGCTCCCATACAGAGACTCCACGAGTCGCTCATAAACCGCATAGCTGCAGGCGAGGTGTGTTTCCATTCACTTTACCAGAGCCAGTTCAGCTCACTCATCGCGGAGATCATACACAGACCCGCTTCTGCGTTAAAGGAGCTGCTCGAGAACTGCCTTGATGCCGGCGCCACGTCCATTCGCATTACCGTCAAGGATGGGGGAATGAAGCTGCTTCAGATTCAGGACAATGGCAGCGGCATACGCGTGCGTGCGCCCGTCTTCTGCCGTGATTTCCGTTCACTCGGTTCACAGAAATCTGACTTGCCTATCCTCGCTGAGCGATTCACTACTTCAAAAATTAAATCCTTTTCCGACTTGTCTCGACTGACCACATACGGTTTTCGTGGCGAAGCTTTGGCATCCATATCCCACGTGGCTCGCATGTCCGTCGTGACAAAAACCAAAACCGATGCCTGCGCGTGGAAGTAAGTGGTCCAGCGCTGTCGTCAGACATCGGGTCAACCTCTCACGCAGAGCATGTTACTCCGAAGGTGTGCTGGTTCCTCCAAAGGCAGGTCAGACGCCAGACCCAAAACCTTGTGCTGGAAACGACGGGACTACCATCGTCGTATGTTCTCTTTTTGTCTGGCCATCGTGACGGGCCCTCAACGACTTAGATTGAGGACATGTTTTATAATACGCCCACTCGATTGTCCGCCTTGCGGGGCCACTCCGAAGAATATGCGAGAATCCTTGATGTTGTGACCAAGTACGCGGTCCATAACCCAAAGGTGGCGTTCCTGTGCAAAAAGGTGCGTTTACCTGATACCGTATATGCTTAGTAGCTAATCGTATCCGCCAGGCTGGGTCTGTAAATCCAGAACTCTCCACATCGTCCACGTCTGTTGACCAAGCGATTCGCTTGTTGTATGGTCACACAATAGGGAGAGAACTACTACATGTCGAAGTTCCTTCATCTTCCACAGACTCGGAATCACCATCCACTGGATCGGATGATGTTGGCGACGGTGACAAGTGGTCTGCTGTGGCCTCCTGTACCAGCCCAAATTATCAAGGTAAAAAGACTGTCTTCTTGCTTTTCATTAATCGTAAGTCAACCATAATGTGCCGTGAATGCTGGGGATTTCGATTGTCCATCGCCTTCTAGACCGCCTCGTCGAGTCATCCAGCATCAAGCGAGCAATCGAGAGTGCATACAGTGGGGTACTCCCTAAAGGCGCCTTCCCATTTGTATATCTCAGGTACGAATACCTATCAAGGCGATATCCTAGACTAAAAGCACCAGTATTGAGATAGACCCCCGCGCTGTAGACGTGAACGTACATCCCACCAAACGGGAGGTCATCTTTCTGAACGAGGAAATCATAACAGAACGGATATCGGATGCTATCCAGCAGGTCGTCAGTCAAAGTAACTCTAGGACCTTTGAGTATCAGGTATCCTCGTTCCTGCCGCACCTCGCATTGCTTTAACCATCTCTAGACATTGCTTACCGGTCGCTCGACTGGATCGAATACGAAAGGCAGCCGCGAAGGGAGGGAGGACGAGGATAAAGAAGGAGAGGATGGGGGTCCCCCCTCAGCATCTCACCGTATGCTTTTTCAACGTCTGAACTTGCTATCATTTATCGCCCCTTAGCTACGAAGACGTATTCGCACCACAAAGTCCGAACATCGCTCCACGATCGTACTCTCGAATCGATGGTCCCGGTATTGAATCCTTCTCGCTCTGACGGCAATGACGCGTCTAAGAAGGCTATCGGGCTGCGCGACATCGCAGAATCCAGTTGTGATCTTACATCTATACTGGAGCTCAGGAAGTCGGTTCAAAAGGGCATTCACAATGGTTTGTCTTGTCAACCGCTGAAGTGGGAAGCCAGATACTCAGTTCATTCGATAGATCTGACTGAAATCATAAAGAAACATACATTCGTGGGCATTGTGGATGATTATCGGTGCTTGTCTCTGATTCAACATTCTACGAAATTATATCTTCTCAACCACGCAGCTCTGGCGTACGTCGGTTGTACTATGTTCTTCACCTCGGTCATGACACGCCCGTCGTAGCGAGGAGCTGTTTTACCAGCTTGCTCTCATGCAATTCGGAAGTTACCGCAGGTTGAAGCTAGACCCTCCTCCCCCACTCCGGACACTTTTGAAACTCGCTGTGGACGCGGAGCCAGGCACAGAGAAAAGTGGACTGAGCAAAAACGAAATCGTGGACGTAAGTGCCCCCGGTTTGCGCAACCTGATCTGAAAGTCACGCGTGTAATCACTCCTCAGCGTATCGCCAAAACGCTCCTTGCGCGTCGTAGTATGCTGGCTGAATATTTTGAGATCAATTTTACGTCGGACGGGGACATTGAGAGTCTGCCACATCTCCTCAAAGAATACACCCCCGACCTCAATAAATTGCCCGCTTTCCTCATGCGCCTTGGACCACAGGTGAGCGCATCTTGTCGTGAATGAACCCCGATGGCTGATCGTGGGGCGCTCTGTCAGGTGGAATGGCAATTAGAAAAAGAATGCTTCTCCACACTCATGCGCGAGATCGCATACTTTTATTCGCCGTCGCCGTCGCATTTCGTACAATCCAACGACGGCGCCCATGCGCAAACCAAGTCAGCCGCAGCATGGCAAACCGAGCACGTCTTGTTCCAGGCGATGCGCAAGTTCCTGGTCGCGCCGAGAACATTGTTAGAGCAT
The DNA here is from genome assembly GCA_038089895.1 of Boletellus ananas. Lineage (NCBI taxonomy): Eukaryota > Fungi > Basidiomycota > Agaricomycetes > Boletales > Boletaceae > Boletellus > Boletellus ananas. The sequence goes on along the minus strand of JBBPLS010000013.1, from coordinate 62,283 downwards.
GACGTTGTTCAGATAGCCAACCTTCCCGATCTCTACCGGGTCTTTGAGAGGTGTTGATCATGAGGAGACCTGACCTCACCCATACGCTACTACAACTTTACGACAGACTACCAGGAACCTGTAGTGCTGTAACATACCAGTCATCCATTATCCACTCCCACTTGCACAGGTACACGTACAATCTCTCTTCTCCTATCACAGTCTGGTTAACGAATACATAGTACACGGGTAATCAAAGAGACATTTAATATCATGAGAAGTAGCCGCGTCGCCTGCAACTCTTTGTTGCCCCTTTCCGAGGAGACCAGAGGGCTCAAGGCAGCCCCCTTCCGGCGTTGATCGCGTTTGCGACTTGGCTCGTGTTCGGCCTATTGAAGGCATACCTGTAGGGCAGTGCCGACTAAATCAGCGACACCAAGCTAATTGTTTATGGGAGAGGAGGGCAATCTGCACGGACAGCACCACTCACCTTTCGTAACTATCGATATACAACTCATCCGTGCTGCAAGTCCGCTTGAAGGCAGGGTGCTCGAACAGCCGATCTAGCCAGGCGCGGAAACGTGCGCCTTGCGGCAGATCGTATCCGCGATAGTGCTTGAGCACGTTGCTCGCTCTGAACACCCCTGAAACGTCATTCACGCACGCGCATGTTCAGTCAATCAGTCAGTCGGCCGAGCGAGCGCACGCGTTGACGCACATGGCGCGACCATGACGTCCGCCCACCCGAGATCGCCTCCCTCGGGATTCCAGAGCCCGACACCGCCGGGACCGGCGACCTCGTCCGCACGCTCAAAGAGGCTGGCGAGCGTGTGGAGCGCGACCGTGAACTCGGCTTCGGCGGCGAGCTGGGCGGGGTGGTCTTGCGCCTGAAGGAAGCGGTAAAAGGCAGGGACGAGGGTGCGGTTGATGTGGTCGGACTGGAGACGGACGAGCGCGCGGGCGTCTGTGCGAGGAGGGGGTGACATGGTGATTTGTGTGTCACCGTGTCAGTGAGTGGTGCGCGCGAGTGGGATCGGAAAGCGGGACGGACATGGGTCAGACTTGGGCGGGAAGAGGGACGGTTTGGTGGACGAGGCGGACGCGATGCTGGGTGAAGTAAGAGAGGGGTGCGGTGAGCATGACAGGCCGAGAGGGCGGGCGAGATAGACACAGACTCTTCGAGATAGTCCATGATGACGGTGCTCTCGTTCAGAGCGCGGGGTGGATCATAATGATTGAGCTTTAGCGCAGGGACGAGGCCCTTGGGAGAGAGATCGAGGAGCTCCTTCGGTTTCTTGTACGGGTCGACTTCGTCTGTCGAGGACGCTCGGTGGTTACATCACACTCGAGACAGTCTGGACGTACAGTACTACGAAATGACGAGTGAACTGGGTCGTTTGGGACGAGGTGGATGCACCGCGCACCTTGTACGGGATCCCGAGATACTCCAGGGTGACCCAAGCACGCTGCACAAACGGACAGAAACAGCTCGCGAAGAGGGTGATGTCCTCATCGGCTGCGTGGCGCTGGACGGTCTGGAGAGCGTCGCCGGTGCATTGGTTGTAGTAACGCTTTCCTGTGTCCGTCATCGTAAGTGGCTTAGGCTCGCCTCACGGTCACTTCCGCCCACACCCGCGATGCGTGTACAAAAGACGTCGTTTTTGCAGGCTTTACGACTACCACCAGACCTTCTCGACGAGGTAAAGTTAACTTTGTGACTCGAATGACGGCCTGAATTCACTCATAACATTTTCTTTTCCGCTGCGGGCGATATTGCAGACCTGTCCGCGGGCAATTTCCGAGCTCATCTCGCTTGCTGCTACGGAGCACGCCGATTCAGTGTCTCTCGATGATATCCGCGCAGCCGTCACTCGATACGACTGTGCAGCGTATCTCGTGATTTGATGTGCTTTCCCTGACCCTGTATGTGAATTTTGACTTTTTTTTTTGGCCGTTCAGGAGCCGCTGGACGTCCTTCCGATATTGCTCCCCTGCCGTCATGACGGTGCCATGGACCTGCTCCGCGCATGCGCGCTCAACAACAGTCCAAAGGAAGTCATGCTCGTGGTTCAGGAGGCGATCGAATACGTGCAAACACGCCTGAACGACGACGAAGAGGGAGAAGAAAGCGACCTCGATCTCGTACAGAGAACCGTCGGTATCATCGCGCTCTGTCCGCCAGGTTCTTGTTTGTTTTGACCTTGTAGAAAGGCTTTCTTTTTTATCGACCGACTGATTGGAAACGGACAGCCATCTCCCGCTCGAGAGCCGGGAAGAGATCTGCGCTTGAGCTGTGTTCCCCTGTTTTGGAAGACGTTGCTTCGCTGGTTTCCTCCGTCTCGTTGCGTGGAACCAAGGAAGAAGGGCGTGCGCTCATTACTGAAGTGGCCAGCCTAGTCCAGTCCTTGGCTGTCTGGGCGCCAGCAGCTGCCGGCGGCAATGGGCTGCAAGCAATCAAGGTCACTCTGCACCTCGACTACTTGCTGAACGGTGGCTCATGGTTTATAGAATCTTCTTCGAGAGCTGCTTGACACGACGGTTGTGAGCTGTGCGCCGTCGATCCAGGCATTTTTAGCCGTAAGAAATGCCGAGTGTCGTTTTCCCCGCTATTTCACAAAATCTTCCGACAAGAAGGGATGGCAAGATGGTGAAGGTGCGATGCGCAAAGTGCAGGTACGTTTGGGTAGACTGGGCGACGAAGCGTATCACACCCATGCATGCAGCTCGCACTGGAAAGTCTGGGAGGCTTCCCGCCGACAACCTACTCTTCATTCAGCGATCTGGTGTATCTTGCGCACTCGACTCCGCCAGTTACCCTTTCCCCCTCTGCACTGTCAGATCTTCAGCATCTGCTCGTCGACGCATTGCAGATGAACACGGTCGTTGACGAATCATTATTTCTGCTGTCCAGAATCCTCACGCACGAGAATATGAACATGATTCCAGAAGTCACAGTTTCGCTCTGTGCGGTATTTAGGACGCTGGCGAGCACGCATCTCGACCCGACCCTCCGGCAGCTGAATCTTCGACTGTTGTCCCTGGCGTTGACGAAACTTCCACCACTTCCGAGACTCGATATGCTTCTGAAGCTCACTACGGACGAGGAATTCCCGCAGATCCGAGGACCGGCTGTGGGATTGGTCAAAGAGGCTGTTCTGGAAGCCCTGGCGTTCCCTGCAGACCGTTCATCCCCGAACCCGTTTGCGTCCCCAGAGTTACTGCGAGTTTTTGGTGCCGTGTTATTCCGGCCGAATCCGCCAGAGTTCTTGAACGAAAGAAAGACGAGAGGCGAGCTAGCGCGGTCGCTAGAGCTGCTGCGCATCGCGGATTGTCTTTCGTTTTATTTTGTGCTTTTACAGCGGGACCATGAAAACAGGGTACGTCCTGCCGCACTCGCGGCTTCTGTTCTCTTCTATTGACGCCTTACGTTACTGCCCCACCTGCGACAAAAACAGACGGGGGTGAGGTCGGAGAGTAACGTCACGAGCGTACAAAGTTCGATTCTCCGACCACTGCGACAATTCCTGGATGAGCATATAGGCAGAGAAGGTGTGCCAAATTCACACGAGCTGATATGGACCGCTCAGGGTTCGTGGCACACAGAACACCCTCTGATGGCCATATTGTCACTCCAAGTTGGCTTGGACCGCATAGATTGCGCACTGCGAACGCTCGAGTCGGAGGAGGGGCCATAGCGCGGTGCGTCTGACCAATCGATGGAATTAGTCAGTAAAGAGGCGCCGTGAGCGACCGGGAGTCGTGTCAAGTCACCTATCTTTCCTTCTCGGTTTCTGTGAAAGTCACGCGGCTTCGCGATAAGTAGGGGAGAGATAGGGCGCTGCGCTCTGTCAAGTGACCGTTGGCGTGCCTCGTGTGAAACGAGCGTCGTGCGTGTTTCTTTATTAGCCGTGACACGGGGCCAGAGGTCTGGCTTATCGTGAGCTAGCTACGCCGTGTGTAAGGGGGCTCCGGGGCTGTCATACCTGGCACACAGGAGCTTATCGCCCGCTTCGCATGACGGTCGTCAGTGTCATGCGGCGCTGGAGTGACCGAGTCGTTTTGGGCTGCCTGCACTTGTGCGTGTACAACGAGACGCCCTCTAGGCTTTTCAATGACCCTACATTACCTTGCACCACGGGCATCCCACCACGTGGCTGTCCATAAGTAATGACCGACCCGACGGGATATGCCGACTCGCCAGCCAAATGTCACGGTCGTAGATCTTGAGAAAAAGTTTTGCCAGTGGTCCATGGGGCCAACGTCGTTATCGTCGGTCGTTTTTAATACCACTCTTTTTTTTTCTTTCATTTGGTGGTTGTCGCATGCCAGCCGGCTGATGCTGCGCCCGCCGAGTCCGACGCTCGGCCGACGAAGCGCCTTCATTAATCGCTCGTCGATGGTGAGCTGGGCTGACGACCATGCTGTGTGCGGATTGCGGTGAGTGGCGCGATAGACCATACGCCGGCATGTCTTCCGAGCGGGCGCAACGCCCAGTTCTGAAAAACCGGCACGGCGCGGTGATGGCACAGCTGGGTGCAACCATGGGGCGATCGGCCCGCAGCGGGCCACCGTCTTCCGTCCCCCGCGCGCCGGGGTCGTCCCACGTGTGCATGTCACGCGCACGTGTCACTGGCCGGCGCACCGCGTGCTTGTTCACGCCGCTGCGTATATCTGTCTTGCGCTTGTGGGCTCGCTTAGCCAGGAGCATGACGTCGTTCGGGGACAACCCCTCTCTGAGTCTCCTATGCGACGCGACGCGATGCGACACGGACGGCAGGATCATCGGTCGTCGCGACGGGATGTTTGGGGGCTGCTGCGACACACGCCTGGACTCGGGAGGGATACAGCCAGACTCGGGGTCTCAAACCCCTGCCGAGCCGTGCTCGACAGGGCGTATCGTGTTGCGGAGCGGGGACATCTACCCCCATCCCAGCGCACCACGCGTTCGCTCTCTTCTCACCGGGCCGACAAGCCCGCCGCATCGTACGCGTACGCAGTGGTCAGGGCCGTGTTTTCAAGTCAAACTGGCACCTGGGATGGGGATCTCCCAGAGCGCCTGATTGATTGCTTGACCTGATTTTGATGCTGGCGGTCATTCCGGCGACGAGACAGGGAAGAAGGCATCCAACGGGAGACCGATGCCGATCCAGTCCGCCAATCGGTGCGTGGGTGCAATAAATCATCCCATGCGCACCCAATACGGGATCCAAAAGCGGGCCGGTGGGCGATGGAGGGGAAACAACGAGGCAAGAGGACGAACACGCGGCAGAGAGTGGGAAAGAAGCCTCGTCCGGATCTGTCACATGGGTCACACGCAGAATAATAAGGTGCTAGGTAGCAGTACATGTGCACATTCCGGCCCGTTGCTAATGTCATGAAACTAGTGTAATCGTCTAGAAGATGTCGGAGGGAAACATGGAGGTATCACCGAAACAAAACCGACGCATGCGATCGATCGAACCCCGCTAAATGTGCAAGCGGAGACTTCCTCGATCAGTCGTTCCTGGAAGTCATAGAAACATCCCAAAAAAGGATAAACTGCATGGGCGAAAAAGCCAATGTCGAGAATAAGATTTCTACACCCTACGTTCGAAATTTATTCGATTTTTTGGTACCGGAGCTCCAGTTTGCGAAGCGGCACGTAGAGCAGTGCGGCGAGCGGGAACGCAACCTCGAAGCCAATGTCGCCCGAGTGTCGCCCAATGGGCCCCGAGAACCACACCTGGCTGATGCATGGGACGACGAGGCCGAACGAAAGGATACCCGCTGCCAAGGCAGCCAGTCCCCACGGCAGGCGCCTGGCAACATTCCAGTCGGCCTGATCATAGCTACCAAAGTCGCCTCGCCGGAAATAAAAATGCTCGACGAGGAGGATGCCGCCGTACGCACTCGCCCAGTAGCCAATCAGACTGAGAAAGTTTGTGAGCGCCGTGTAGAACTTGTGGGCGCCGACGATCGACAGCGGTAGTGCACTGTGCAAGATGACGAGCATGCACGTCAGCGCCAACGTCACGGGACGGCGATTCATGAACGTACACCGCCGTACCCACGATCGAGAACACATATCTTGGAACAGCGGCAAACCTCGGGATGAGCACCTGAAAGTTGAAGCAGATCGAGTAGAGCGTGCAGGCAATGTTGGCCGTCACGCTCAGGCTGAGCAGCACAGTTAGAAACTTGCCAAAGTTGCCAGCGGGGCTCAGCATCGCTTCCAGCAGGCCGCCAATGTTCTGGCCTGGGCCGTAGCCCGCATTCCAGCTGGCGACGCTCGGCGCAGCTAAGACGGCCGCCGCGCCAAGGCACTCTAACAGAACCTAAAGATGATGACAAATCAGATATCATGTGGATGATGTGATGGGACACGTACGATAGGAACAATGTATCCGATATAGGCATACACGAATATGCGTCGACTGTCGGGTGTCGTTCGGCTCGAGGACAGACCAACGTGCCATAAACACTCACCTCGATACGGAGGGGTCGTAATACATTGTGAAATCAGACGACATCGCAGAAAACGTGATGACAAAGCCCGCAATCGTGGCGGCAAACGAAAGAATCCCAGAGGCCGTCGCGGGTTCGGCTGGCTGGGCGTCGTACAGGTGCTTCCCTCCGACGCCGAGAGCGACGACGAATGCGAGGAGAACGGGTGGCCATGCGAGGCGCTCATACCAGGTGAGCACTTTGTAGCCCATGAAGGAGATCTAGTCATGCGTTGGCACCACAGGGAAGTATCCACAGGGAACGACGTACAATCATCGATAATATCGCAATAATGACGATGCCAACCCTGAGATCAGGAACAGGACAGTGAGCAGGGCGGTGGCACAAGGGATCAGAGCCAACTTACGTCCACGACAGGTTGTTATTGGAAACGCTGGCGAGCGCTTGTCCACCGAGAATACAATTAAGAATATTGAAGCCACACAAGCTGACAAGGTTGAGGAGAGTGGGTAGAATTACACCATAATATCTGTCGGCACATCGTCGCGTCAGGATGCCTGAAGAGGGACGGAGAGGACGGACCCAAAGCTGTAGCGGGAGACGATCATCTGCCTCATACCGGTCTTGGGGCCCCATGTGTTTCTAGATGAATTGGCAGCTGGATGGAAGCGAGAGGAGGAAGCTCACAGATATGCAGGAAGGAGATTGGCAATCAGATTAAAGAATAAGATTACGAGACAAGAGTCGCGGAGACCGAGGCCAAAGACGGCCGGACCAAGCGTTCCAGTGGAGAAACTGGACCATGGTCAGCGAGGCCGGAGCGGGAGGGGGGGGGGGGGGTACACACGAAAGGATGTTGAAGTTCATGGAGAACCAGACAAAGAACACTTTATAATACTGGGTGTCCGTACGATCTTCGTGGGGAACAGGGACAGTGCCTATGGTGGGGTGAGGGAAGGACAAAGACCGGGGTGTTCGGGCGTACCCTGGGCCTCCACGCCCCAGCGGAAGCCTCTCGGGAGGGAGGGGAGATCGCCGGCGCCGTGGGAGTCGGTGCGGGAGGCAAAGTCCTTCTCGACGTCGGGGTCGAACTTGGCGTCGAGGTGCTCGGACATGGCGAGAAAGGAGCGACGAGGGCAGGAGGGAGCGGCGGGCTAATAAAGGATTCGGGGAGAGAGAAGATAGCGAGCCGGGACATAAAAATTAATAAAATTACGAGGGAAGGATAAAAAATAAAACAGATCTTCCCGTGGTCCATGACGATTCGAGCGATGACGTTGGCATAGCCGTTCACACCGATCCAACGCCAGTCCCGTTTGGGACACACAGCACGTGATCTCGTCGCCATCCCGCGTCAGCCACCGTCACAGCCACCGCCCGCCATGTCGACGCTCGTCCAGCGTCCCCACCGTGGCGCGCGGGTGTCCTCGTTCTACCCGGTCAAGTCCCTCCCCCCCCTCGCCGCACTCGACAGCGCGTTCCAGCTCCAGGAGTACATCTCCCTCCTCATCCGCCGCGACGTCCACGACGTCGACGCCATCGTCTCCCTCCCCGAAAAAGGCGCACCAAAGGATCAGGACGAGCCCACGGACGCCGCAGAGCCCGATGCAAAAAAACCAGACGACGCCGACCGCAAGAGCGACGTTTCCGTCGACAAGGCCTGCTGGATATACGAGCAGCTGCGGTTCGTCACGTCAAACAGCTCCACGCCATGCACCCACGTTAATTCTTCTCTAGGCGTCTCGCACAGGATCTCTCCCACCCCCTGATCACCATGCTCCAACAAGAATGCACTAGGAGCTCCTGCCCCCAGATGAAGGCGGGAGAGTGGCTTTACCTTTGTGTTGCACACGGTAATGACGGCGCTATGGAGGTGCGCATCCTGCCTATGCAGCAAGTCCAATCTCGTTCTAACACACCCCGTTTGAAGCAATGCTGTGCAATTGATTACATCCTTCATACCGTCGATAGTGCCACCGCCCTCTTGAACTCTCCGAGAGCGTTCCCCTCAAGGTACATATTTGGCCTCTTGCCCACTCTGTCGCCGAGTTGATCAATCTCGATGCGCCCTCTCACCAATTAGGCTCTCCATTCCACACACATCCCACAGACACTTCGCTTCCCTTGCCCGGCGTCTCGGTAGAATCTTTGCGCATGCCTACTTTCACCATCGGGAAGCGTTTGAGCAGGCCGAAGCCGAATCATCGCTCTATGCCCGCTTCCTCAAACTCACTAACCATTTTGATCTGGTGCCTGCAGAGTTTCTTGTCATCCCCGAGAGCGCGATCCACCACGACGGCAAAGGCCAACTCGAGGAAGTGGAACCGCCTCGTCTATTTTCTGCGGCCGTCCCTCCGGCACCACATCTTCAAAGCGACTCGCTTACGGCATCGACGGCTCCCGACGTCGACCAAGCTTCGAATAGCCTCACGAAGCCTGTGGACACGGCAAACCACGTCGGAACGGATAGCCCCCGGAGGTTTGGTCGCAGCAGAACCGACACGATGGTGTTTAGCGAAGGTTTCAGTGTGGCCGGAGAACCGTCCAGGACTGAGGATGACGGCAACTTGTTCGGCAGCTCACCAGCAGCCGATACGCAGTCGCTAGCCACCGCACAGTCTTGGTCGGACGATCAAACGACAACCGAGGACTTGGTAGACGATGAAGATGTTAGCGACGCTCGCTCCGAATTAACCCTCACTGGTTCACCGCCAGTCGAAGCGCTGTCGCTTATTTCGATCGAGGACACTTCTGAAGCGGCTGTGTCGGATGAAGCCCCTCTCCGTGACGTGCCATCAGAGCCATCGCCACAAGACCCACCTTCTGACTCTCCGGTTGTCGAAACAAACGCCGAAGAACCCGTCCAAGCGGTGAATGCGCCGGAGGAAACTGCGCCTGCAGATGAAACGCCCACTTCCGAGGTCGCAGAATCTATCCCGGAAGGAGCAGACGCCACCGCGTCTGAGGCATCGATCGAGTCGACGCAGACCCTAGCTGAACCAGAGCAGAGCCCAGACCCTGCGAGCGAAAACGATATTCCCGTCCCGCCACCCAGCGAAGGACCGGAGCCACCAGCGGAATCCGAGTTGTCCCCACCGTTTGAGCCTGTGTTCGAACTGAACGAGCCGCCCCCATCAGAACCGATTCCGCCGGAGAATGAGAGCGATATCACCGACGAAGTTGGCGGGCGTGACGGGGATGAAGTAGGCGCAGAGGGTGGGGAAGAAGCAGTCGTCGTTGGCGAATAAATCGTGGGTGAAAGCAAAACGGTACCGTCGTATCGCAATCTAATGGTTTGGATGCTTCGGTTTCATGACTCTCGTGGGCACTTGGCGACGGTAATTAGGGTTATGCTGTAGTGCTTCCTGCTCCGCCTTTTCTCCCCGGCCCCTTGCCCCCTTTTTGCCGACTCGATATCTGGCGGTCCGGGCGGTGTCGATCCACTTTGCGATCTTGGTGCTGGCTGCCAATGTTTTTCTGCTGTCGATTAGCTCATTCTGATAGAGACGATGCAGGTCTAGAATTTCATTGATTGCTCTCGCACACGGGGAAGCACATTCTCATGGGTGCTCTAGCCGTGAGGACCGCACGGTCTGAGCACGAGGTCAAACGCTTGGCCCGAGGGGCACATCCAAACGCCACCATCAGAAGAGCACATGGGCGGCGGGTGCCTCAAGAATTTGAAGCAACAAACATGGAGCTGCGCCCCTGATCATTATTACTTTATTCTTGGCACCGTATTGCCATTTTGTCTCCGTGTGTGACCTGACCTACTGGGACCGCAAGGTCTCAGGTGAACGTTCGCTGACAGACCTGTTAATTTTCTCTTGCGTTGCTGGCTAGTGAAGATCTTGTCCTGCACCGTCGGGTGCTGTACTGACGGTGGCGTGTCTATTCTAATATTAGCGGGATGCCTTTTGGGTCTCTCGTCAACACCCCTGAATCGCGGTTTCCGCTGTTCCGTTACCGTATAGCCAAGTGTGCGCTCAGCGGTTGTACCCATAGGGATGTACACATGCGCGCGCGCGCGCGATGCGAGTCAGTGGGTCCATTATACTTGATGGCTCGCTTCGCGATCGTGCAACACATGCACAGTCTGGCTTGTCGCGTTACGATCCGTGTGTGCATGTGTGCCCTTTCCGTCGGACGCGACGGCCCTTGGGACCTTGTGGCGAACGGACCGAGGCAAAGGACAACGCCCTCGGACGGACAAAGAGGCAGTGTCGGCGCTGTCGGACGATCGGGAAAGGACACGGCCATGGCATCTCGTCCCGACGGAGGCAGACAAGAAGATCCCATTGGAATCACATGAATGAGCGGTCCGATGTGATCACGTTTCAGGGGGTCCCAGATCACGGCGTGGTTACCTGCATTTCATGATAAGGCTGTCCAGCCCAGTCCAAGAATGCAGTCAGGACCCAGGTCGCCAAGGATTGTTTGGAAGAAGAAGAGAAAGGCAGGTAGACTGACGGACGGGTCGCGATAACGATAAGCCAATCCAGTCGTCTCTCACCTCGTCGCCGTCGTCAAAAGCTTGAAGCTTGTCTTGCGACACGTCGTCGTCGTCTTGGTCCGCCGCGTCAATGCGTGTCAGAGTTGCGGACAGGCGAGGGACGGGACGACACATGACCTGCCGTGGTATGTGATCTGACGAGCGCAGATCGTCGCGCATGACGCCAAGTATCCGTCCACAAACGGCGCCCTTGTCTACGGGTGTTTGCCGCGTCTGTTATCTTTTTCTGGATCAGGACGGGTCCGCAGCCTGTCATGTCCCCCACATTTGCCCCGATTGCGGTGTTTGAAGTTTCCTTCGGGAATGATGATGATAAGGAGTGGTGGGGGACCATGCACGCAAGTGCAGCATGCTAAAAAGTCTCACGCCCGACCCGGAACTGTTTCACCAGTTGACAGCAAGACCTGACGTATGATTTAACACAACATGCACGGCGATAATTAGCAGAAAGAAAAAAGGATGGATTTCCATAGTTTGAAGGCGCACGCGACCACGTCAGTGCCCTCGACACGGGTAATCGGCATCACCCCCGCGCTATAGTCCAGCTACGTCCACAATGGTCAGAAAAAAAAGAAACCGGGTCTGTGGCCCACCCACGAGGTTGAATAAGAAAGTATAGCCGCACGCCTTCCACCCGTGTCGCATACCCCGATGTGGCACGGCAGGCAACGCATTCGGCACCGTGAGGACGAAATCGACACCCTCGTCTCCCAGCCCGCCCTCGACGCTGTTGTTCCGCCAGATCCTGAACCATCGCCTGCGGTAGTCTTCGCGTCTTGCGATAAGCGCATAGTACTCCGGCACGCTCTTTTCGTAAAAGTTGTCAACCAGACCGGCGTAGACCGCGTCGCGGCGGACGTATCTCAGATACCAAGCGTAAATCTTCATGACGAAGCGCGGTAGCCTGAGGGCACGAAACGCTGGGATCATCCCTGCGTCGTTCGTCTCGAACGATCGGAAGGGCTTCAACGCAGTCTTGCCACCATCCGCAAGCAGGAGCTGAGAGGCAAGCTGAAGCCCTTCGTATGGGCTGGGTGGGTTCCTGACGTGCACGTCAGACGGCCATGAATGCCCAACAAAGGTCGCTCTTACACAGTAACGATTTCGTGTCCGTCCTTCTGCAGCACGTCAGTCACCGTTTTCAGCGCCCGCAGGCAGGCGGGTGAAGGGGCAACGACACCTACAGCCCAGCTTAGCTACCTGAGGTGAAGATCGGAGCAGACGTATACCATCGTCCCACAACACGCCCCACCTAATGGGTCTGTCGATGGGGAGCTTGACCTCTCTCCACGGAATGTTGAGAACCTGCGAGATAGCATGTACCCGACAGAAATGGAAGGCGGGAGTGCTTACGGAATGATCATATTCCCATGGCTTCATCTGGAACACCGCGCGCCAAAACGTCTCGAGATCGTCGAGCGTCTTTGCCATCGGGCTGTGCGTACCAGGTATACCATCCTGCCCAGGTATGGTCGACACGCTGCCGGTCTTGATGAAGCGATGCGTGCTCGACTTGATCGCATACGTCCCAGAATAGTGCGACGGCGCGCGCACGCTGCCCGCCACATCCGTGCCGATGCCGATTCTGGAACCGCCCAGCGCGAGGAGCGCACTCTCGCCCCCAGAGGACCCGCCCGGGCTGAAACCCTTCTTGTGCGGGTTCTCCGTCCGCCCAAACACGTCGTTGGCAGCCTCGAACGAGAGCATCGTCGTCGGCACGTTCGTCTTGACGAACGGCACCGCGCCCGCGTCCCGCAGGAGCCGCACGAGCGCGCCGTCGTACCGCATCGGCCGGCCCGCGAGCGCAGAGTAGCCCATGCACGCGTCGTACCCCGCGACGGCGACCATGTCCTTGAGCGACACAGGCACGCCCGCGAGCGGCCCGGCGCGGTTCGCGCGGCGCGCCCACCCCTCGGCTGCCGCCGTCCCGCTGATCATGATCTCGGTGAGGCAGTTGGTCTGCGCGTGCGCCTGCAGCGCGCGCTTGGCGTACGCCGTGAGCACATCGGAGGGATCGAGCGACGCGGTCTGGACGCCGGACACGAGCGCGGCGACGGGGCGGGAGAGGATGTCCTTGTCCTCGGGCGTCAGCGGTTCGTGGTACGCTCGCGGAAGGGACGCAATTCTTTCCGTACGCTCACGCTGTTTGGCATCGCTGCCAGGAGAAAGATGGGATGTTTTTTTTTTTTGAGCCGAACAAGATGAGAGCGGCGATAAGGAAAGGAGGGGCCATTCCTCACCAGGCTCGTCGGTGTGCTAAATAGGAGAACAGCATGAGGAGGCCTCCCGACCAGTGTTGTTCAGGTGGTGGGTAAAAGTCTGACGACTGAAGCGGCGTATGATGAGATGGTTCAAGGGCGCACGCCCACGACTGCAATCATCGCGCAAAGGGTGGCCCGAGTAACATTACTCTCTAGGCAGGTCCTTGTTATCATAATCATTCTGATGTCCATAGGTCTCTGGTAGTATATCGGATAGTACACCCGCCTGTCAAGTAACTTCACTTGGGATCGCGGGAGAGCGGGGTTCGACTCCCCGCCAGAGAGACCTTTTTTTTTCCCATTACCAATGCAGTTTAAAGTCTTCAAGCTACCAAGTACTTGACACATTCTGTGATCGGCGATCAAGCGGAAACATGTTGTAGTCCCATTCACCCGTGATAGAGGAGTCTTGCAGTATCAATTTACACTACGTTGCATCATGCCTTGGCCCTTTTCAGCTCTTCCCCAGTACCCCCAACGCAGCCAGAGGGAAAAAAAAAAAAGTTGCAACCTCAGGTCTTTCTGCTTGCGCTCGCCAGCGTGTCCTCCAACACATTCCGCACACCAGTCGTCCACACCCCGAGTTCCTTCTCCAGTGCCACAATGTTCTCCCGAACCTCCCGACCAACCTCGCCGCCCCCGCTTTCCTTACCGAACCCGACCAACAGCTCGTTTCGCGCTTTCAGCAGCGTCTCGTACGCCATCTTGAGCCTCGTTGGACCGCTTGGCGGGAAAGATGTTAGAGTCGCCGTCGTTTGAGACGAGGGTGGAGACGATGGTGAGGGCTCATCGACAGCGAGCAGTTTCCCCAGCTCCGCAAGCGCGACACCGCGCACAGGATGCCCTTCCTCTAGCAAGGCGGACAGCCCCGCGACGTGCTTCGCGGCAGTGCGTATGCTCTCATCCAGGTGCTCTGGAGAGATTCCGTCAGAGAACGAGGCGACCAGCAACGACTGGTGGAGTTTCAACAGCGCGAGAAGCGGGTGGCACGACGGCGGTACGTGCGCCGAGACCAGAATCGGGATCATGTGGCCGGTCAGGTGCTTCGCCTTGTCGGCATCTACCGACGTGACCGAAACGTTGTGGTCCGATTGATTGCACGAGTTGAGAAAAGGTGTCCCTCGAAGCGACAGCGGACGGACGTACCACTCGACTGGAGGTGTGTCGCCTTGTCCAGCGCTTCTTGTCCAATGCGAATGGCATCGATGACGGCAGATGGGTCGGTGATTGCAGCTTTGCACGCCAAACATCGAGAGACTAGGTCGTCTGCAGCTTTGGGTCAACATATATCATCGAATCAGCGCCAACGTGCCAGCTACGCACCTTCATTTGGCAGAGGACAAGTGCCGCCACATGACTTGGGACACAGAACAATTTCTCGTGGGTCGGAGACGGTGGCAGGTTGGGTACATAGAAGGCACTGACAGGCAAACTTGTAGGTTTCGGCAAGTGCTTTCTGCCTTTGCACTTTTGGGAGCGTTGTGTCAATGTAAGCTATCAACACCTAGAACAAGAAAAGAATAAGCAACTGATGACAGTCTGGACATGAGATCTACTATGCCTCTTCCCCAATCTGGATGTTTCGCAATGCGATGATGTTCATGGCAGGCTCTTTTGTTTTTGCTCTGCCGTTACGAGGAAATACGACGGCTGCATTTGGAAGACAGGAATGATTTGTGAGCGCGACGAGTGGTGATACAGCGACACCAATGGGTGTGAGAGAGGGCGAGGTTAGGGCAAACGTGTTCGTGACAAACTAATCACGGGCCAAGTAAGCAAGGGAAGAGCGAGAGACCCACTCAGTCCCCACCCGTGAGATCGTGCGGACAAGGTCACCCGCGGACATGATGCCATATTCCTCGAGATCAGAAGGCGCCGTGAGACCAAGGTATTTAACCACCGAGTGCGCCAGGTGGGTATGCCCCTCGACCGCAGCGGGTTCCTGCGGTGACACTTTGTCTGGAAATATAATTATCAGCAACAAGGTAGTGCAACCGGCAGAGCAGGCACCCACGGGATTGCATCGCGTGTATTTCTCGCGACTGCAGACGCAAATGAGCGACTGGCGGATAAGGAGAAGGAAGGCGAGGTGACTGACCCATTCACTGTCCAGACCCCTGGATCTCGTCTGCCACAAGATGCGGCCCAAACACCGGACCGCGTCGTTCGGAATGCCCAACGCAGCAGATGGGGCAGACTTGGCCCATCCCTGGAGTGCGCTGCATTCGGGTCTGTGCAGCTTCCAATCTGCCTTTTGACAGTTCTATTCATGGTCATCAAGATGCACTGCTCCAAGTGCTCCCAGACTCACGGCGTTACAATACCTTGTCGTTCCACAGCCAGAACACCGCATGAGGGGCGACGCCAAAGTAGCATTCGCGCACGATGAGCAATGCGAATCGAGGTATTGGTTCGAGAGGGCGAACACGTGCGGTTCTACAACCAGGACGACGGATCCTTCAAAGCAGAATCCATCAATCAGACGTGCTCATGGGAGCAACCAAAGTCCATTGTACCCGGTCTGAGGTGTTGCCGTGCCCACAGACCCCTCCCGGAACGATCTGTCTTCCTGATCTCAAGCAGAGGGGGAAGCTGTGGATAGAGACACTCTACGACATGCTCTTGCACGGCGGCCTTGGGTGAAGACGGTGTGCTCGGACCACTCAACACGTACGATCTCGCGGCCTTGGCGTGTCTCGCGGACTGGAGGTCGGCGAACGACATGTCGTTTGTCTCTGTTTACGAATGGCCTGCTTAACCACGCTCATGGTTTTAGGCTCTTCATGCGATCTTACGCGACTTTGAGTTTCAGATCTCGAAGCCCTTTCGCTTCTCGCTCCCACCGAGAACGTGGTCGAAATGGGATTAGGCCCTTTTGCGGAGACAAGGCGACGACATGGCCCAGATTGTGTTATTTTCGGGGTCGACCTCGTCAGGTGAGTGATGTTGGACCATGCGGGCGTTCTCCTACGTAACAGCCTGGCCACCGGCTCCACGCTGAGATGACCAAGTAGACAGCACCTGGCTTCTTCTTGAACCCCAGCGAGCGGATTCTACCGGCCGTTTGGTAACCACTATTTCTAGAAACGGCGTTCCGGAACCACGGTACAGTCTCCTCCTTTCGTACCCTCCCCTCATGGCCGTCGTAAACGTGGATCGGGGCGCAGATGAAAAACGACAATTAGAGCATGAAAGACCGGATCTTGCACCTCGGGCGGAAGACGTGGAGAAGCATGCATTGTCTTTACGAGGACGGGCATTGACAGCTTCGTTGGCGTTCGTGGCAGGGACCGGTTTCACACTCTTCGGGTGCGCCTCGGATTCGGTTCATGCCCGTGTTCTTGGGCTGATTGCAAGGATGCCTTGTAGATATGACCAAGGTGTCATGTCGGCACTGCTGACAGCCGGTCAGGTTCTCCGCGGGGCTTTCTTTTCTTTTCCTACCTTGTTGCTGACGAGGCGAGCTAGTTCGAAAAGGTTTTTCCCCAGGTCGTCGTGGACGCGAGTCATCCCAACCACGCGACCCTGCAGAGTTTTGTGGTTGCCATCTATGTGCGTCGGCTTTGTGGCGTTTCGACGCGACGACGCTCACGCTACGCCCTTCCGCTCAGGAAGTCGGCTGTCTGATCGGCGCTCTCTCTAACCTATGGGTCGGTGATCGGCTCGGTCGCCGCAGGACGATCGTCGTCGGTGGATGCATCATGATCATCGGCGCCGTCCTGCAAACGACGTCGTATAGCTACGCTCAGCTCGTCGTTGCACGCATCATCACCGGCCTTGGAAACGGACTCAACGTGGGTAGACGCTGTTACAGCCGGAATGAGTGCTGACTGACTGTCGCCGTAGACGTCAACCGTACCCAGTTATCACGCCGAATGTTCGCCTGCAGCCAAGAGAGGCAGTTTAATCATGATCGAAGGGAGTCTCATCACGTTTGGTATCATGATATCGTGCGTAGCGTTCATCCATGTTCTGAATGTCCTCTGATATTGTCGAGCATAGTTATGTGAGCCATGTCGCTGATGACCCGTTTCAAGCCAGCCACTGATCAACCCTCGTGCAGTGGATCGACTTTGCCTTGTATGCCCCACCATTTCCAATAGCGAACCGTCGTTCACCGTCTGTAGGTATTGGGCTTCTGGATCCTCTGCCCAGTGGCGGGTTCCTATTGCACTCCAGATCGTTCTCGCTCTCATCATGATCTTTGGGATTGGCTTCGTATGTGCTCTGAACCCGTCGATGCTCGAGGTGACCCAGTTTCCAGCTCCCAGAGTCTCCGCGATGGTAAGGACATCGACCGCACCCGTGACCCGCGCTGACTGTGTAACAAGGCTGGTGAAACATGGGCGCAACGCCGAGGCCGCGGCTGTCATTTCCGCCTTGGACGACAAACCGTTCGGTGACCCCGAGGTGCAAAGGACGTATCACGCCATTCGCGAGGCTGTAGAAATCGAACAAGGGTCTCGGGACCGGGAAGCAAAGAGCTCGCGCTCACAGCTAAGAGAGCTTTTCACCGGTGGCCGCACCCAGAACTTTAGGCGGGCTTCCCTGGGCGTCATCAACCAGTGCTTCCAGCAGATCACGGGAATCAACCTGATCACCTAGTGGGTCTAGAACGTCACATTTCTTGCTGTTGGCTCATCGGATCTTGCGCAGCTACGCTGTCAGTTTAGTATTCCGCCGGCTTTCGGTTCGTGTCTTGACGGTGCTCTTCTCTAGACGTTGTTGTTCCAACGGCTCGGCCTTTCCGATGTCACGTCTCGTATCATCGCCGCTGCAAACGGGACGGAATACTTCCTCGCTTCGCTGATTGCCATCTTTTTGATTGATCGCGTCGGACGACGAAAACTGATGCTCTTTGGCGCAGTGGGACAGTGTCTGACAATGGTGCTTCTTGCGGTGCTCGGGAGTGTCAAGGGTAGCGCGGCGCAGATCGTGAGCGCTGTGTTGCTGTTCGTCTTCAACTCTTTCTTTGCCGTCGGCTGGCTGGGCATGACGTGGTTATACGTACGTCCGGTGACTCTACTTTGTCAGTATAGACTTGACAGGGGAATTGATGGCAGCCTGCTGAAATCGTGGGACTGCGCATCCGTGCGCCCGCGAACGCGCTCAGCACGGGTGCGTTGACAGCCACCGGGATCCGTGCTGCCGTCCTGATGAACATGTACATGCTTAGCGTCCAACTGGATTTTCAACTTTATGGTGGTGATGGTCACGGGCCCTTCCTTCAACGACATCTCATGGGGGACGTATATCGGTGTGTCTGTCTTTTCTCGAGTACATGATGGGGGTCTTATCCGTGTTCCAGTGTTTGCTGCACTGAACGCATTCATCATCCCCGTCGTATACCTGTTCTTCCCCGAGACTGCTGGTCGTTCACTCGAGGGTGCGTGTGCACACTGTGCGATGTCGGGTTTTTTAATGTGTTGGTTTAGACATGGACGTCATCTTTGCGTTGGCTTATAATGAAGGTGTCTCGCCGGTCGCCGTCTCGCTTCGAAAGGACATACCTCCTGCTGGATCACCCGAGGCTGACAGGATACTGGGCATCAGCGAGTAGACAAGACTCGGATGAATGAGTCGATTTATCGCTTTTTATAGGCGGGCAAGCGTCTCGTAGTCTAGGATACACCATGTGTTTGCGTACGCGGTCAAGAGCTGGCTGCCTGGTCGGCCTTGGTAGCTGGAGCTGTGATGCGCGCCTGTCGGTTGCGCTCGCGTTCAAAGGCGGCCATGGCGTCACGCCAGCGAAAGTCTCGAGGGACACCCTTTTTCGATGGGGGCGCTTCTGGAGGTTTGAGTGGACCAGCCCGGTGAAGGGGCCAGAGGATATAACTCAGTCTCGCGTCCACCAGGCCCAGGGAAACCTAAGCGTTTGTCGGTCATGGGAGCGGGGAGGGCCACGAGATAGACGACAGACCGGACCAAACGTGTTGCTGTCCAACGTGCGAAAGGGCTCGTCGCCCTCGACCCAGACGTGGCCCTCTGGGACGCGTGCCTCGGGTTCGGGGTATGGCGGGAGGGTCTGGACGACGTCGTCTGCGACGGCGACGACGCGCTTGACGATCGTCTTCCGACTGTCGACGGGGTCTCTACGGCACCGGTCGGACACCACGAAAGGGGACGGGCGTGTGCGGCGTACCGGAGGGAGACGATGTCGCCCCTCGCGATGGGACGACCCGAGTGGACGGTGAAGCGGTCAAAGAGGACGATGTCGTCCCAGCGGGAGGTGTCCGGGTTGAGCGTGGGCTGGCTGACGGCGGTGAGCGCGGGCGGGCTGGCTGGGCGGGGCGGGGCTGACCTGCATGCTCCGGCCGCGGACGGTCTTGACGGTGCAGCCGTGGTGGGCAAAGGCGGCGCCGAGGGGGAGCCAGTAGAGCATGCGGAGCGTCCGCCCGAGCACGGACGGGCCCTGGTGTCTGCTCATCCCCGCGCGCGCAGTCGACCGTGCACCGAAACGGGCAGTCCGACACCGCCCCGGCTGTTTCGTCCCACCACCATGGAAGCGCTCCGACTGCAGAAAAAGTACCCCGAGGTCACGCGAGAGGACATGTTTGATCTCATCAACCGCTTCAAGTGCGTCTCGTCCCCGTCGTCCGCGACGATCCGCTCACGATCACCGCCAGCGCGATCTCGACCGACACCCCCGGGCGCATAGACAAGTCCGCCGTTCTCCACGCCCTGCAAAGCAGCGGCGAGTCTTACGATCAGGCGCGCGAGACGCTCAAGGGCGTGTCCGTCGATGCCAGCGGAAAGGTCGAGCTCGAGGATTGGGTCGAGGTGCGCTCATGATGTCATCTCTGCGACCGCGACATCGTGACCCCCTCGCCAGCTCAATGTCAAGCTGCGCACGCAGGCCAGGGCCTCCGTCTTGCCCACCAGAGCCGGCAAAGTCACCGTCAAGGGCTCCAACGCCAACGTGAGCCACACCATCAACGAGGATGAGCGCAAAGAGTTTACGAACCACATCAACGGCGTACGCGCACCCTCGTTCCATCCTTGTCTGAGCTCACACATGCGACAGGTCATCGAGAACGACCCTGATGTCGCCAACCGCTTCCCCATCCCCACAGACACGATGCAGCTCTTTGACGAGTGTCGCGACGGCCTGATTCTCTGTAAACTCCTCAACGATTCCGTCCCGGACACGATCGACACACGTGTGCTCAACATCCCCACCGCTCGCAAACCCCTCAACGCCTTCCAGATCACGGAGAACAACAACATCGTCATCACCTCCGCCAAGGGCATCGGCTGTTCCGTCGTCAACATCGGGTCGTCCGACATCTCCGACGGAAGAGAGCATCTCATCCTTGGCCTTATCTGGCAGATCATCCGTCGAGGTCTTCTTGCGCAGGTCGACATCAAGCTACATCCCGAGCTGTACCGACTCTGTGAAGAAGGAGAGACCGTCGACGATCTCCTCCGTTTGACCCCTGATCAAATCCTCCTCCGATGGTTCAACTACCACTTGAAGGCCGCGGGTTGGAACCGAAGGTAGCCTCCCTTTTCCCCTTGTCGACCCCCATCCTGACGTGGATGCAGAGTGAACAACTTTAGCCGCGACGTGTCCGACGGTGAAAACTACACCATCTTGCTCAACCAACTCAAGCCCGACGAATGCTCTCGTGCCCCCCTCCAAACAAGAGACCTTCGTCAGCGTGCCGAACAGGTCCTCCAGAACGCCGCCGCGATCGGCTGTCGCAAGTACTTGACCCCCTCCTCCCTCGTCGCGGGCAATCCACGCCTGAACCTCGCGTTCGTCGCCAACCTGTTCAACACATGGCCCGGTCTCGACCCGCTCGACGAGCAAGAAGCCAAGGACTATGGTGCAATCGAGGACTTTGATGCCGAAGGCGAGCGTGAAGCACGCGTCTTTACCCTCTGGCTCAACTCGCTCGGCGTCGAACCGGGCGTGTTCAACCTGTTTGAGAACATCAAGGACGGCCTGATCATCCTTCAAGCGTTTGACAAGATCCTCCCCGGCTCCGTCGTCTGGCGACGCGTCTCCAAGCCCAAGGTGGGCGGCCATACGCCGCGGCCGTCGCTGGACCTCGGTGCGGGCTTGGGTGCCAGCGAGGAGCAGGAGGACATTGGGATCACGCCGAACCAGAGCACGTTGTCCCGGTTCAAGCAGGTCGAGAACACCAACTATGCGGTCGAGCTTGGGAAGCAGAACGGGATGCACCTGGTCGGCATTCAGGGCGCCGACATTGTCGACGGCGCGCGGACGCTCGTGCTCGGTCTCGTGTGGCAGTTGATGCGGTACGCGTTCCTCTTCGGTGTGGACGTGCGCTGATCGTGCCCGTGTGTTTTTTTCTTTTTTGGGGGTCAGGTTGAACATCACCAAGACGTTGTCGGGACTCTCTGGCTCCGGACGGCCGATCACGGACCAAGAGATACTCAAGTGGGCGAACACGACCGTCCAGCAGAGCAAGCCCGGGTCTGCCAAGCCGATCCGGTCGTTCAAGGACCCGTCGCTCACGACCGGCATCTTTGTCCTCGACCTGCTCGACGCGCTCCGACCAGGGATCGTCGATCCGGCGCTCGTGATCAGCGTGCACGAGTCCGGACCGTACGAAGACCGGAGACAGAACGGTGCGCCTCTCTCCGTCGTCGTGTGTTCTTTTTTTTTTCGACGATGACGGTGGTGATCGTCTGTCCCTGTTTGATAGCTAAATTGGCGATATCGATCGCACGAAAGATGAACGCGTTGATTTTCCTCGTGCCGGAAGACATTGTCGACGTTCGACCGCGTCTGGTGCGGTTCCTTGTTGTTTTTCGTCCTTGTCCTTCATGTTTGACCTTTGCTCGCTTGGTCCTGGCAGATCTTGACGTTCATCGGTAGCTTGATGAGCATCGCCCACTAATGGGATGGGGGACAGAGCCGTGGGCGTCGGTGAAGAGAATTGTATATTGGGGATGTGTGCAACTTATTTATATTATCCCCCCCCGTTCCCCGGTAAAAGTGTCGTTGGAGTCGAGCGATTGTCCATCTGTATACGAGTACATTCTCAGGTTTCGATTGTAATTCGACCACGCTGATCCTACCCATCGTTTTTCAATGCTGTCCAAGAAAGAGCCGAGTGCAACTGCATGCAACGTCGTCGTCCCTCTCAGATCTGCCCACCTGTAGCAGTCACCGAGCCTATCGAACCTGAAGTGCCTCGTCCAACTCCTTCACCCTTGCCTCCCACACGCTCGCCTCCTCCAACCGCTTCTCCAACGTCCGGATCTCCTCCAACACTCGGATCAGATCGCCAGTGGCGGGGGGTCCACCACCGCCACTACCACCGCCAGCGGTCGTGGCGTCGTCCGGCGATAGTACATCAGACGGGGCGGGGGCATCGCCGCCCTCGACATCCACACCAGGCTCCCGACCAGACGGAGAGGTGGCAAGACGGGTGAACGTCCACCGGCCCGTGCCATCCCCAACGAGGGTAAGCAAGTGCGTGTGATATCTCGCCAGCGAGGGTCTGCACGACACGTCCAACGTAGGGGTCCCTTGAGTGAACAGAAAGACGGAGCGTTCTCGACGTACCTCAGAGAGATCGTGATGAGCGAGATACCGAGCGACTTGGCGTGCTCGTACATCTGTCCTTCGACGTCGCTCGACACCGCACTGGTACACTCTATTACAAGCACTCGATCAACACGCCAACCAGCTGGCCATCGAAAATACACGCACCGTCCAAGATGGCAAACTTGGGCCGATGATAAAAGACGCGCGAAAGCGCCATCTAGCGTACAATGGTGGTCCGCGATCAGCGAGGGACGTGACATCGTCGAACGAAACGCACCCGCTGCTTCTCTCCCCCGCTCAG
This sequence comes from Boletellus ananas, assembly GCA_038089895.1. Lineage (NCBI taxonomy): Eukaryota > Fungi > Basidiomycota > Agaricomycetes > Boletales > Boletaceae > Boletellus > Boletellus ananas. The sequence continues at coordinate 39,262 of JBBPLS010000013.1, read as the reverse complement.
CACGTCCCTCCACTCCTTGACCGTCCCCCATCCGCCCTCTCTCTCGACTAGATACCCTAGATGCGCAGCTTCCAAGATCGCTTGCAGCCCCTTCAACCCCTCTTCCGGATTTCCCCCATGAAGGGCGTAAAATCCGCCGAGGGTTTGCGGGTAAATCACTTGTTCCAATAATGAACCCGTCACCATGTATGCGCGCTGCGGAACCACGAATACGCCGGGTCTCGGACGTCCGTCCGTCGTGTTGGTGTCAGACGTAGGACGGGTGACACGAGCACCAGCACCACTTGGTGCCCAGAGACCTGCAAGGACCCGCGCGATAGCAGTCTTTCCTACGCCGTTGGAACCCGTGATCATGAGGTGCATGCCAGGGCGAACGGCAAAACTGAGCGCGCGAACAAGTGTCGTTCCAGAGCCGGAAAGCGGTTCCACGTTCTTGTCGGTAGCAGGCGAAACTTGCTTTCTCTTGGATACATCAAGAGGTTCCCCATTGGGTGTAGGCAAAGAAAGTGCGGCAGAAGGGATGCAGATATCAACACCCTGTAGCTCAAAAGTGTTGCCGTCACCTGGGAGAGCGGACGGGAGCGCTGTAAGACCGTGTAGGGTCGACAACAAGGTATACAGTCTACACGGCGACTTGAGACCACGGTCACGTGAGACGGTCGATGGCGACATACCTCCCGGTTAAACCGGCGACTTCGACCAAATCCTTGTACGCATACATCAGTCGCCCGCCGGCGTCCGCGAGCGAGAGGAGTAGCCGGCGGTTAGATATGTACGCTGAGACAGGACGAGTCAGCTGGCGTGCACGTCAGGCGACAGTCGCGGCGACTCACTCTCCGTACGATCTGCAATTAACCCGTCGTTGGCAGCCTGATCCTTGCCCTCGCCTCGCTTGCGCGTGATCAGCAACGGCACGGCGATGAGGCCATACCCAGCAGCGCTCCACATGTACTTGATCACGAAATCTTCTGTCCATTCGTAGGCAATCCGGATCTTGTAGATGGAGTTGACGTGTTTGATGAGACGTAGATATGCGCGCGTGAGAATGTCATGCTCGAGAGGACCGCCGTTGTAGAAGCTGAGACGGGAACAAGATTTCAACAAGGACAAACGACACGCCCAGGGACGGGTACTTGCGCCACTTCTTCGCTGTCTCTACCCACTCGCCCAACGCCTGCGCGGTACTCGCCCTCTAAACGGGCCTCGATGGCAGCAAGACGACCAAAGGCCGGCGTGACTGCTTGAAGAATCTGGGAACCGCCATCGGCAACCCACTTATGCGCAGGAGGGGTAGACGCGGACATACCTTGACCGTCAGATAATAGTTTACAAACAAGAGTGCTGTGCCCCTGAACCCGAGGGAGTGTGACAGCTGTGAAGTGAAAAGTAGTAGGTCGAGCGAGGGTTTCATCAAGTTCCCGCTGTATGCGCACGGTCAATGCACACACAAGGTCGGTGGAACGGGAGACGTACTAGATGCCCGCGATGCTGTCAGACCACGACTCGACATCGGCAGTGACGTACTGGTCGATGCCCTGGAGGGGGATGCGGTAGTAGCGAAGGTAAGGCACGGACGAGAGGTAGAGGTCGCGGATGCACCGGGTGAGACGGTCCCTGAAGGAGAGTGAGAGTCTGGACTGGAGGTAGCGGATCTAGGTGCACTGGTCAGCGCACAGGCCGCAGTGCAGAGACGGCACGGACCATGGAGTTGGTGTAGATGCTGGGGACGGCGAGCGCGAACCAGAGCGCCATACCTCTGAGGAAGCCATGCCCGTTGGCGCTGACGAGGTGCTTGACGATGTGCCCGTCGAGCCTGGCGACTGCGACGCTGAGGACGGTGCGGAGAACGAGGAAGGCAGAGTGGGCGGCGAGCAGGAGCGCCTCGCGGGAGTGGACGGAGGGGATGACAACGCGGAGGAGGGCGCGGAGCTGCTGCCAGGAAGAGCGCGGGGCGGGGGGGAAAGAGCGGGCGTCGGAAACGGGGGCTGCGTGGGAACGGTCAGGGACGGCGGACGGACGGGCGGGGCGGACGAGGGCGGAGCGCACGACGAGCAGGGAGGCAAGCAGGACGAGCAGAGCCCGGCGGGACGCGCGGTCCGCGAGCAGTCGGCGCAGACGGTCGCGGGCGGGCACGCTTGAGAGGACCATCGATGGGGCAGTCCACGCGACTCCAAGTAATATCCCAGGATGCATGTGATTCCCGCCCGGGTCATAGTACACCGTAGACAATCCACATCGTGACAACGTGAAACGCGCCCAGCATCACCGACACCTGCAGCCGCTCCGACAGCGTGTCCGCCAGCGCTGCCACCCCCAGCGATCCCAACACAACCGGTCGCTGCCGCACATCGTCCCAACGCAGTGCGACCGAGACCGCCTGCACACCAACACGGTGAGTGCGGATGATCCAGCTCGGCAGGAGCTTACCTTGGCCGCCAACACACATGCTTTCACACTCCTCGCAAACGCCTCCTGCGTCGCGTGCATCCCGAGACCCCTAAGAAGCCCGGTTTCTCCATCGTCCTCTTCGGGCAACGGTGGCGAAGGGAGCCGCAGGACTGCGCTTTTCGTGTACCTTTCGCTCGAGGGAGCTGAGCTTTGGCCCTCATCCGACTCATCGACTTCGGGCGTGGGCACCGGCGGCAGCGCCCGTGGGCTACTTGCGCTCAGATCCCGACGAGACTCTTCCGCCGACCGTCTGATAGGAATCAGCGATCCGGACGATCTTCCGGGAGTCGACGTCACCGGATTGAGCTAGAACACGACCGAACTCGGATCAGGTCACTCAGTCCGACTAGTCGTAAACGTACCCTGCCCTCTCGCATCGCACTCATTATCCGCTCACATGACGGACGTACCGATGGGTTGACGCTTAACAGGCCCTCCAATAAGATCAGAAACCCCCGCGGTAAATGCCGACTCTCAAACACGGCCAATAACGAGGTCGTCGATCGAAATCTGACCATACCGTCAAACACGCATCTGGGACCAGCGTCCATACCACACACCCTGGATACGCCAGAATTTCCTCCTCTAGTTTGTTCATCTTATCTGCTTCATCCCCGGCGCTTGCCTCACCTTCCGTGGCATATCGATACGGCAGTCGAAAGAAAAGCATCTTGTAAAGGACCATCCCCAACGACCACATGTCAGACTTGGAATCCACTTCCTGAAGAAGGCCCGTTTGAGGCGACGGCAAAGACTCCGGCGAAGCGTATTCCAACCTAGCATAGCAGGCGTAAAGGAAATCTCATACAGTCATATAAACGACTTACGTCCCAGTGTTTCCGGAGCGCGAGCCAGAAGAATGAATCATGTCGCGAGACGTACCAAAGTCCGATAACATCGCACGGGGTCTACGCATACGTGTCAGCATCGCTGTGAAGAATGAATGGCAAGTTGAGGTGCTTGCATCAGCCTGTCTTCGTCCCAGGTTAACAGCACGTTCCCCGGCTTCAAATCAAGGTGCAGAATAGACTTGTCGTGCTGTAGAACGGATGTCACCTCCCTAACACAGCAGCGAGTGACTTGCACGCACTAAGAAAGCAAGACCCTCGACCACATCTGAGAACAGGCTTTTGACTTCGTCTGCACTGAACAGGTGGACAGCCTTCAAACTCGTCCGACCAGCTACACCACCACCCGAATTCTCTGCCATCTCTCGACGAAGACGTTCTCGTTCTTCTGGCGGTGCACGTTTCATCGCACGAAAGGCCCGGATACGTGCTGATGGCGACTGGACATCGGCTGGAGAATCGGGCGTTGACCGCAGGTGAGGTAGCCTGGTGGGACGTCCCAACCGGACCTCGATCAAGTCGTCCAGACTGTCCATCCCATCTTCTAGCTAGGGCGACAAAATAAGTTTAAAGGTAGACGTACCTTCCCCCTTCCGCCCATTGCATCAACACGCTGTCAGTATCTATCAGTCCACCGCCCTACAGGTGTGCGCTACGGTCAACTCAACTGTAATGTAGGTACCTTGGGACCAAACGGGGAGAATTGACATGACTCCAACCAGGCGTGATGATAAGTAATGATGTTTCTGTGACGAAGCGTTTCCAACAATCGAATCTCCGAGACAATCCTGGTTCATTAGGGTTCAAGGAGAGTAACAACGACCTCACCTCACGCAAGGTGCCAAGAAGATACGAGTGCGACTCTCCGACAGCAATCTTCTTTACCGCAAAGTGCCCTGGTTAAATGAGGGCGTCGGTGAAATGATCGTATAACGGTCTCGCAAATACACACCCAACAGATTGCCATCCAACACGTGCTACAAACCACCACGGTTTAGCCCCACCCTGAGAGCGGACGCGAGCGGACCTCGTGCACACCTGACAGAGATACACACTTCCGTTGGCACCCATCCCGAGCCGATACTCCTCCTGGAAGAACGCTTTGAAGTATCCTTCGGCCATTGCTTCCCGCGGGAAGGCGGAAGCCCTGCTCCCGCTCCTGTTGCCGAGTGATGGCGGACTCGACGGCCGAGAGGTCTCGTTTGCGATCGCCAGCAACTGGAAATAGTTGGATGCTCGACTGTGCGAACCGCCCTCGTGCCACATGTCCTCGTCGTCCTCTCCATCGCGTCCGAATCCAGGTGGGAGCGGCCGGTGACAGAACGGACAAGGCGAGTTCGGTCGGTCGGGCACGTGTACGCTCACGTTGGGAGACTTGTGGATCGACAGGGCGTGTGACGTCGGGTTGTACAACACGACCTGGTTCGAGGCGTGCAGGATCGGCTGCCATTCGGGCTCGATGGGTGCGAGGGCCACCAGGGCTCGGTTCGGGGACGGAGGGGCGCTTTCCTCGAACATGGAGAGAGGATAGGTAATGGGCGTGCGAGGCGGCTGTACGGCTGGGCGCGAAGATGTAAGTAATGCTGCGCTCCGAACGAGTTGCACGCGACTCGTCACGTCAGGCCGAGGCAAGTTGCCGTCACGGGTTGTAGCCAGTCAAAGTACACCGGCCAGCGCTCACGAGACACCCGGTGTCGCGTTGGAGAGCGTCGCCTAGAGGGATGCGGACACGCCGGACCAAATGTGCCAGCGCAAGTGAGTTGAATCGCCACCAAGAACTTGTGACCACTCCAAAAGGAGACAGCGGTATTTGTTAGCTGCAGAACGCTATCACAGCGAAAATACAGTCCTGGTCAATTGTTAGAGGTCACAACCGCAGACCGGCCAAGAGCATTCGTTTTCAGACCCAAATTGCGACTCGATCACACTCCCTTATTGTCCGACCATGGTTATCGTTCCATCGGACGACTCTGGGGCCTCACCTAATATTATATTTTCGACTCGTAGCTTGGCCGCTTGCCGCAACTTGGACTACTCTAATTGATTCCCTAACGTTGGTGTTCTCTTCGCCCACTGGCACCAATGTATTTCCAGGTCTCGCGGTTCACGGCCGTACAGTCAGACATCCTTGGGCCCGAATGTTTGCTCGATTCGTGTCGTTTGCTGCAACGTGTTCGGATGTCTGCGTGGCCTCGTGTCGGCGCCTGCCATATCCTTATCGGCGTCTTTCGAGCCTCTCGTCCCCTCTCTGGTGCTTATCCCAGCTGCTCTGCAACCTGCATCGTGGGCCCTTCGTTCTAAAACACATTTTATCTTCACAGCTTGTTGACGCTCTCTGTTCCGCAGTCTTCTATACTAACGCCTCTCTCCTGCGTTCGCCCACCACTATCCAATCGCGTGCCTGCTACCGTCTTCCATCCGCAAGTTATTGTATCCACTCTGCTTCACCCCCCGGTCCCATCTGGTATCTTCTTGGGAAGGTCATTTTTCTGTAGCGTGTCCATTTCCTTCAGTTCCAATAACTTCCACGCCCTCCAGTCGTCGTGGTCTGGACCCCTGTTGTGGTCTCTTCCGCTCGCCTTGCTTCAAACCTTGTTTCCGGTCATTGCTCCTACGTGTTGGCTGCTCGTCTTCTGTCTTCTGTCTCTTGTCTCTTCCCGTCTGTCCTTGCCCATCTCCTCACGCGCTATCTGGTTTTATCACTGATCTCCTACTATCCCCTCCCTGTCTTCATCCGCCATCTCCCGTTCATCTCTGTAAGCTTGCGTCCATCTGACTCCATTGTGGCCTGTCCTATTCACTGTGAGTTGTGCACGTACTTGCGATATATCACCAAGATTCATCTTCATTCTCTCACTTCTTGCCGGTCTCATTTTATCTCTCCCCTTGCTTGCTACCTCTGTACACTTCCGCTCTGTCGTCTTCCCACTTTGTATTTGTTCTTGTGCCCTCTACTCTCCGTGAGTTCCGGAAATCTTTTATTCGCACCGATCTCACATTCGCGCTCTTCATTTCAGGTATTCCTGTCTGCCGCTTCTGTTTTCCTAACGACATCTCCCACTTTACTGCTCTCCGATTTCAAACCTGATCTTGTATTTTCTGTGATCTGCCTTATTCTATGTGAGTATACAAAAATTTATCACAACGTTGATCTCACTTTCTCCCCTTGCTATTCTAGATTCGTCTCACCTTCGTTCCGTTTGCCGTGTCCTCATTTTCGAATAGCTCCTTTTATCTTGTTCCGTGTGACGTGTTCTGCAGTTGCCTATCTGCCACCTTCGAGCCCTTCAGTTCCTCTCTCCGTGTTTGACCAGCTTGCCCTGCCCTCACCACTATTCTATCACGTTTCCTGAAACATTCAGCCTCGCTGTGTGAAAAGCTGACCTCGTCTCACCTCACGATAGCTGCACCATATCTTTCCGCGTCTGCCTATTGCCATCATCACTTCTGCCGTGCGATCTCTGCTATCTCGTTTTTGTCCAACCTTGCATAGTTAGTTCCAGTCTGTCACATCAAAATATTTCTGTGCCCTAGTTCTATCTAGGCCAGTTGCTATCCTTTCAACACTGTCCTTTGTCACCCTCATTTCTCCTGCATCTTGTCCTCTCTGTTGTCATTGCCAGTTTTCCCATCTAGTCACCCCATTTGATAGCCATCAACCTCTACATATCCTCAATGAGCCAGAATGACCCTGAAAAGGTTACATTCCAAGTCACAGGTGTGTTTTTCCTCCTTGACTGGTCTGCTGATGCTACCTTGCCTGGTTTATATAGTCACCCAGTTGAAAGTCACATCTCAACTTTCTGAACAAGATATCCATGTCACTATTAGTGTTGATGAAGAGTCCAAAATCACATGTTCAGGGGATATCTCAGAGGATGGTCTCACAGTAACATGGAACCATCCTTTCCTCTTGCAAGCATCAATTCATACTTTGTAGCTTCATTCACTTATCACTTCTTCTCTGCCTAGCACTAGCACTACCTCATCTGCTATTGGGGTTACCATATGGGCCCTTCCACAGGAGCTTACTCCTGAATGGGAGAAACAACTGTTGGGTGACAAGGTGGTGACAGATGTAGGGAGCTTGTTGGAATCTGGTAATCAATGGCAATGTAGGATTCATTTCTATCCTGCTAACTTGAATGTTGATGGGATGCTAGGTGATGTACCTAGGCTGTCTGTTGGTCCTGCAATCCTGTCCTTGGCATGCAGTGCCTGTAATGTGTTGGTGAGATCCATATTAAATCTCAAGTTATAAACAATTAAATATGTATATTAGACTATTCCAGATGGGCATGACTGCCTTTTGGTGCTGGAAAATCTTAGCATGGAGCTTTACAAACTTGGACAAAACTTCAAAAATATGTCTTGTGTCTCCACTAAAATTGAAGTGGATCTGACAAGATTGGATCTCTGTCCTTTGAACCATGCAGATCATGCTGCCATTTTGGGTTGCCTTGCAGTTGGCTTTTCATTTAGCTATATTCAGGGAGGCAATATCTCAGCCCTCAATAGATCTATTGAGATTCTTCAGACAAGATTGGATCTTTGTCCTCTAGGCCATCCAAGCCATATCCATGCACTTGGAGATCTTACTACCATATTAGGGAGGCATTATTGGATTCAGAAGAATCCAGTAGACCTCAACAAGCTTATAGGGATGCAACAGAAGTGGCTTGGTTTGTGTCCATCTGATGATCCATATTATGCAAGTGCCCTTGGAGAGCATGCATTATCATTATGGGAGAAATACAAGATCTATGGAAATATGTCAGATCTAAACAAGGCAATTGAAATGGCAGAGAAGAAGCTTAGTATTTGTCCAGCAGGTCATCCAGACCATCATATAGCTCTTGAAGCTGTTGCAGTCTATGTTAACAATCGTTATCGTATGCAGGGTGGTCTGGCTGATCTGAACAGAGCTATTCACCTTCAGGAGAATTGCCTTGAGTTACGGTCATCAAAACATCCAGATCATGGAAGGGCATTGTATAACCTTGCAATGTCATTTAGAGATCGTTATGAAGAGTTGAACGGCCAATCTGATCTGTCCAGAGCCATTGAACTGTCTCAAGAGGCATTGGCTGCTTATCCAGTCCAGCATCATGATTTTCCATTAACAGTCAGACTACTGGCCTCAACAATTCTTCTTCCATTCCAATCCTCATGCTCTAATCAGTCACTTAACCCATTGGACAAAGCTTTCCAGACCTATAGACTATTGAAGAAATGTGCTCCAGCAGTTTCAATCAATCTATGGCAGGCTATCCAGGTTTGGATCCAAGATGCTGAAAAGTACAACCACTCTTCTATCCTAGAGGCCTACCAAACATCCCTTAGTACACTAGATCACTTCACCTCCCTCACTTCTTCACTGGACTCAAGACATGAGATAATGCAAGCAAGGGTGCCAGTGGACAGCTTAGCCAACAATGCATTCTCGTGTGCTATCAGGCATGGCGACTTCCAGCTTGCGATAGAACTCCTTGAGAAAGGACGATTGATCTTGTGGAATCAGCTTGCAAGTTTTGATGTCTCAATCAGTGCTCTGGAAAGTGAAAGCAGACAGGGACACCATCTCGGAAGAAAGTTCATGCAATTGAGTGCAGACCTCCAGAAACACACCCAAGGGGGCGGAGGCGTGGGTGCATACTGGCGGGTGCATGAAGAATGGCAGTCAGTGGTGGACAAGATCCGCCGTATTGACGGGTTCTCCCGATTTCTACTACCTCCTCGCTTCGACGACCTCCGACAAGCCTCTGAACAAGGACCGGTCATCATCTTGAATGCTTGCAAATACGCCTGCGACGCTCTTATTGTTCTCCGCACTGGCTCACCTGTCCATGTACCCCTTTCTTGTGGGCTCGGGGATGTCATCCAGCTCTGTTCACAACTATCGGAACTCACCCAGGATCCAGATGCATTTGGAGACAACAGAGAATCGTGGGTCAGAAAATTGCTACGTGAGCTGTGGGACTCTGTGGTCGAACCCATTGCCAACGTACTCCAAAACGACCTTGGGGTGCCACCAGGGTCACGGATCTGGTGGTGCCCGACCTCCAAATTTACGGTCCTCCCATTGCATGCTGCCGGTCCTCATCGAAAGGCGAAGAAGAACTTGATGGACATCTACGTCTCTTCATATGCCCCCTCCCTCTCCGCTCTTATCCGTGCCCGCAACCGTGCTCGGGCCCAAAGGGAGGCTCGTGGTGCCTCCGGGACAGCGAACCTGATCTCGTTTGCAGCCGTTGGCCAGGAGAAGCCGAGTGGAGACACGGGCCTGAGCGAGCTCCCAGAAGTCAAGTTTGAAATCGACAAGATTCACAACGAGACAGACATGCCCCTTGACGTCAAATTCGAGTCCATCGTCGGCGGTGCGGCCACGATCGAGGGCGCCATACAGGCGTTCCGGGACCACCGCTGGGTCCACGTCGCCTGCCATGGCGCACAGCACCCTGAGAAGCCGTTCGAGTCGTGGTTCGCCATGGGCGATGGCAAGCTCACACTGATGCGCATCATCCAAGAGCGCTACACCAACTCGGATTTCGCGTTCCTGTCTGCGTGCCACACCGCGGTCGGAGATGCGTCGACACCAGATGAGGTGATCCATCTCGCGGCGGGAATGCAGTTTGCAGGATTCAACGAGGTGGTCGGAACGTTGTGGAAGGTGGACGATTCGGTCGCCCACCAGGTGGTGACACAGTTTTACAAAGAGATGTTCAAACAACCAGTGATCAATTCCGAGAATGTGGCAGTGGCGCTGAACAAGGCGGCATTGCAGACGACTGAGGTGTCGTTGGAGAAACGGGTCGTGTTTGTGCATATCGGAATCTGAACTTTTCTATTGACGTACGTCTCGTTCCTACCTGTCGGAGGGCGCGCGTCTGATTATATCCTTCAAGTTCTGTGCTGCTTTATATCACACTTAGCTGCGATTCCAGAGTGGTGTGTCACTGAATGAGTACTGTGGTGCATACCAGAGTATACATCTCTATCGTCCGTTTCTTTGTGTAAGACGAGGTATTGATACACGGTTTGCGTGTTCGTTTTTCGGCTTTCAGTACTTCGCACTGGCGTACCGGATGGTGACACAAGGAGATGTTCAAACGACTGGTGACTCGGGGTCGTATGTCCGGAAGGCCGCGCGCTAGGTTCGGTGTCTTCTCCGGCGGACACTGAAACCGGAGTCCAGCCTGGCCTGTGGGTCGCACTTGAGCTTGAATCACAATGTTTCAATGTCTAACCAATTGTTCCCCGTGGAAATATTCGGAATCCTGGTCCTCACTGTCCCGGAGAATGTTCTTAGTAGGGGCTCCAGGGCTCGCACATCCGGCGGTCTAGGCTGCCACAAACTTATGCACAGGACCTGACTTCTCACATAGAAGTACCGACTCTACAGTTACCTATGAGCGATTAGTCTTGTCCTCGGTGATTACACGGGAATGTTAATGATTGTTCGACAACGTGCCAAATGGGATAGTCTAGCAAGTTTGGCTCGCGTACGTTTCTCTCCTCATCGTTACCGGATCCTGTCGCTCCACAGCCTACACCCTGTCATGTTTCTCTCGGCTCGTTTGCCATAACTAACGAACCAAGCTGGCTGATTCATCGTTGTTCTTTCCTCGTTTACTGCTCACAATTATAGTTACTACAATGTGATTGCTTAGTTACTTAGTAGGGCTCGTCGAAGTCGGTTTGAATAGATTAGCTTGACCGGCAGCCACCAAACGATGTCATTGGGATGGCAGCGGAGGTTGGATCATTTGTGTGCCATTTTCAAACATCGCTGTCTCCGCATCGATACTAAGGCTCGGAGTTTAAAACACAGATTTATTTCAATCCCAGATATACACAAACGTCAATGCATCTCAACTCCGAAGGGTTTGAAACTCAGATCGACACCACTTTCCACGTCATGATTGTCGGAGTCCTCCACCGACGGCGTTTCCCATCCCTTGAGTGAAATCACCCAGCGTATCCTAGCGATTATCACAACAAGTAAGATCATTTTAACAGTATGTACCGGTTCTCCCAGCTCACCTACGCCCCTTTTGCGAGACAACAATCAGGGCATTGGTGACTCTTCTCATCATTGCTCGTAGTGCAAACAAATCCTTGTGGCTGATCTTCCAGGCTGGAATAACTCCCCGCTCCACCGGATGGTCCGCAGATGCGCCGGTTCTAGACGCCTCGGACTGCGTTACGACCTCGGACCGCGAACTCGAGGCGTTTCAACAGTTACGTAATATACGACGCGTGCCTTTCGGGATTCTTCACGTGCCTTGTAGGGACCGGCACAGCCTACCTTCTCAGTCGTCTGGCAGGGGGATACAAGGGTCGGCAGTCCAAACGTAAACTCGCCGTCTTCGTCAGGTGTGCGTTGCGGACCTGACTTGTAGCCCACTCGCGGACTTGCGGGGCATCAAGGTCCACCCATGAGAGGCGGCCAATCGGGGCTGATCGGACACACTCAGCTGGTAGCTGTAAAACGACGGATTCCTTGGTGGCCCCGGCGTCTCATGTGCACATGTTGCACTGCGGGAGAACGGATTGATCCATTGACACTGGTTGATCAATATGCCGTGATAAGCGGCGTACTCAGAACCTATGAACTCTGCCAGCGCATGCTTTCCGAACTAGTTTCATTTTCCATTTACGTTCCTCTGCCCTCAACGCGCTACCCGAGACTGAGGGCACTCGTATAAGTCAAACACTTCGCTACAACGTCCACAATTTCACTCGTAGGTTTCCATTCCTGTTTCGCGGCGCTTGTACTCACTCGCGACTGGTCACGGAGGTACAATAATAACGCATCAGAACGCTCGTAATGATGCAGAGGCTGCGCCAACTGCGCGCATTGATCCAAACTTCTCCCCTGCCATCTGGCGACGCGCTTAAACAAGCACAAAAAGAACCACAGTCAGGTGAGGAAGCATGATCCGCCATCCATAAAAGAGGATCGTTTACCATGCGGCGAGCAGCGCAGGCACCCCCGCCGGACTCGGTACCACCCAGCGTGTGCAATCCTTCTGGCTGGACATCCTTCTGGTTCTCCCAGCCATCCCATAGCAGTGCCAGTCTACAGCTTATCTGGGAGGAGCCACTCTCCCCACCTGCCTCCCCCGACCCCAAACCCACCCCCCGAACTTTACCGAGACCTCGATCAAGGAAAATGCTGAAGTCGAGTTCACGTTCAGAACGCCAGACCAAGGGGCCGGGCCAGACTGACGATGCGTCTACCAGGAGGCGGGCAGCGTCTAGCGTGGCCAGTTACTATTCCGCACCCAGAACGGTGTGGAGCACCAACGACACATATCTTCCCCGTGCTCAGCCACCACCACCGCTACACATCTCCAAACACAGGCGGAATAATTCCGAGACCAGCCCACGGTCGCCGTCTCCGGAGCTACCCGCTAGACCGTCCACGTCTCACCGCGAGTCTTCTTCTCGAAAACCGCCGAAGTCGAAATCGATGATGCTTTGGACGTCGCACCGAACGGCGTTTGATGGGCAGGTTCCCGACGTCTCGAGTGAGCGGCGTAACGAGCATGTCGTCAACATGCAACGGGCGCTGTCGCGGTCGAGCACGGTGACCTCTACCATGGGATCTGACGAATCCAGACCTGGCTGTACGTGGCAGCCGCCAGCCAGTTGGGCTGGACCGCCTCCAGCCGCGTCAGTGGGCGAGAACGGGAAGTCCGCGCTAGCTGGCAAGGTCAAGCTGATCAGGAAGCGCTCCAAGAGCAGTCCGAATGGTGTGGGCCAATATCGTCTGGGCACTGCTCCGGCGCCCCCGAACCGGGAGCCCCTTCTTCCGGCTAACGCCAAGAAGCGAGGGAAAGAACCTTCTGTCGCACGACCGGAATCTCCGCCCCCAGAGAAGGTCAAGGTCCAATATTACGAGGGATGGGCAGAGAGACCCTTGGACGACGTCGTTCACAAGCTGAGGGAGCTCAAGTGCAAATAAGGAGTCGGTTTGATCTTTTAATTTAATTTAATTTTTTTGTGGGGAGAGGGGGGGGAGGCACAACACCGTTGAACGACGAGTATATCTTGGACCCAGCGGATTGTTGATGCCGTTCCTTCGAATCGCCGACATATGTGGCGGGCTCATGGTTGGTACCTAACACCACGGTAGCGAGAGCGTTCTTTTGTTCGCCTGATTTCCATAGGGATCATTCCCATGTGATTCAGTCTGATATATTGTGGGCAAACAAATGGCGACATCGATCTCATTCCAAGTGGCGCACTTGTGAGAGCTCACAGCCTTGGTGATTGCCTTGGCGCTGTCATCCGCTCCCGTAGAGCCCGTCGGCTAAGGCCAAGTTCCTGAATAGGGCGGGGCACAGCAGTTGTCGGCCAGGAACGGATTATTGTCGGGCGAAAAAGGCGCGGTGCGCAGTATAGTGGCGCAGCCGACAAGAGAATTAAGGGATCAAATTAACTCGAAATTAAATAAAAGAGAAATACAAGGAGAACAATAGAAGGGCGGCGGGAGGAGGACTAAAGCAGAAGGCAGGGTAGCAGAGGTGTGGATACGACCAGCCAAGGAGCATCCATCAACGCGGGGCGCTGATTTCAGAGCCTGCACCAACCTTTACCGTTGGGGAGGAGGGGATCTCGGAACCCTTAGGTAATTTCTTTCTCTAAAAATGGCCCACGGAGCGAGGAAGAGATTTCCCGGACTGGTCGAATCGGGAGCGGTAACCAAGTCGTGCCCGGGAAAAAGGCTAGGACTGCGGGCTTGCTGTACTTGGCCAGGGTCGGGGCTGAAATGGAAAGCATGCGGTGAGACTCTGGGTTTTTCTAACTTCTGGAAAGCGGCGGAACAGGTGGCGGGTGTTCGAGAAATTGGCGCGTACAGGTAGCGGCTCGAAGGACGGGACGCCGAGAACCCCGAGAGAGATCACATGGTTGCAGCACGCGCTTTGACCGAGCCGCGAGTGTCGGCGTGAGAAACAGTATGTATTGTGGTGGGAGTCAAAGCTCCACGATTGTCAAAGGCTTCGAGAAAGAAGAGGTACGGCTGTGAGGAGATGCGTCGTGTCTATGGCTGATGGGAGGCAGACCGATCAGTGCAGACTGGGAGGAGTAGCTTAGATAAGCAGTATATATCGACGATGACCGCATCACCCTTGCGTGATGATCAGCGGGGTGTCAAAGTGTCGTTGTTCATCAAGTTCTCTCACGGAGCCATGACAATGAAACAGGGCTTGTCATTGTTCTTCGACGGTGAGATATTCATGCTTTGGGACACGTTCGCAGTCGTGCCTACTGCGCTTGCCTTGCTACAGTTTACCTCGAACCGCATCGTCTTACGGACGAGGAGAGCGCACCGCCGCCGTTGCACCGGGTTCGTGCGATCATATGAACAAATATGATTGTGATTCTGGCTTCAGAATATTCACCCAAACGGGGCTTATCTGAAAATGGTTTCCCTTGTCTTTCTACAGCAGACCTGCGGGCACTCTGCATCATGTCGCATTGCCCTTCCTCAGTCCGGTCCGGACTACGTGTTTCACGCACGCGGACGCGCAGTGCGAGAACCATGAAGACACTCTCCTCAGATGACGACCCCTCGCCCGTTAGCGCCCCCACGATTGCTGTGCCGGGTCCGGGAGGCGGTGCGGGCCACCGAACGGCATCCTGCGCCTCTTGCACCCGCTTCGCGACACCGAGCGTTCCTTTCGATGCCTCGACGAGCAACCGTCGTATCGGTGCTCGAACCACCCCACCGACTCCCGTTGGCGGTGGGGACCACAGCCATGGCCCGCCTTCTTACACGAGTGCCTGCGCCATCTGGACCCCTGTATCGGTTGGCCGCTTTGACATTGAACTCCGCGCGAGCCCCCGTCGACCGGGGTGACGTGAAGCACTGGAAAGCCGGTCATACTAAATAGACTCCCCTCTGATCTACGCTTTCTCATAATTCTTTCCTCGTGTGCCAAAGCGACCTCCGGAAGATATCCGATTATTTAAAGGCACTTGACACGCTTGATGCTGCATGTCCCTCACTCTTTAGCACCTTCGACCACCATGTCCTCGCACCAAGGGTAAGCCGCACACCATCTAAATTGTAGAAAGACCTTGACCTCCTCGTCTAGATCGTATTATTATCCCGATCCGAGCCTTTTTTACGAGGGCAACTCAGGTTCCTCTACCGCAAGGCAGTCTCACTCTCCGGGGCCGTCCTGGATGCCCAGCTTCACATCCGCACAAGACGGTTACTCTCAACCTCATCAATCGTTGGATCAAGTCGGAAACCTATTGGAGACACCCCATGGGGAGGTATGCACCTGCCACACCATCGACAATGTCGCAGCTTATTCTCTCTTCTTTCTGGCTTGTAGGACACCCATTATTCCTACCACCATCCCCCCGACTACCCTCCACAAGCTACACCATTCCAGGACATTAGCTCCAGGGCCGACGCCACGTACAATGTGGGGTCACTTTCTCACTTTCGTGCTACTCCTTCACTGATGTATTCTTCGGTGTCTAGGACGACATCCGTTTTGCTTTTGATGACTTGCCATTTTATCCCTGCTCCGATTTTGATCACGGTCATTCTCAAATCCAGGGGTCTCATATCGCCTACGAGCCAACCCAAGATTTCCCCAGACAGCCTCTGACAGACGGGGAGCACGCAATGAGCGACCTGACGCACACTCTCGGTATGCATCATGCACAGGACATGCCCCCGCCACAAACATCTCAAGCTCCTGCGGCACTGGTCTATCCATACTCGTCGTCGACACCGCTTCTCTCTCTGGACCGTGGTGGGCCTGTGTATGGGGTGGCCACGAGGCCCACACGGCCTGCCTCGCAGGCCTTGACCATTGACACGGGGGGGATAGAGCACCCCAATACGGACACTGGACCACACAGCCACCCTCCTGTGGCGACTTCCTCCAACCACAAATTTTCCTCTAATCCAAGCCGCTCACTTCCGAGTTCACCCGATAGAAAGCGCTTATTTCCTTCGACCACCGCCGAAGAGCTCTCTGTGAGTGCTGTATTCCTATACATGCGCCAGAGTACAGCTGACACCAAGGCAGCCAACACGGAGGGTGGCTCCCCGTACCGACAGAGCATGGAGTGTGCATTCCGCGTCATCGGATCCACACAGGCGTAGCCTCAGCACAGACGCTTTTGGGCGGGGCCCCTTCATCCCTCAAGATCGATATACAACTAGCAGCGTCTCGAGTCGCACCACGGCTGAGCAGTACCCTCACATCACCTTTGATCTGGAGAATCCAGACCAAGTCGGTGTCCCAATCAGCGACGTTCTGAATAAATCGGAGGGGTATAATCGCATACGGGATCGCACACGGGCTTTTAATCATATGGGGAGGAAGACGTTCACGCTGCGTTTGCAGGTGGGTGGTTGGACTTGGAGTGGTGATTTTATCGGGGCTAAGCGCCAAGTCCTCCAGTGGCCTGGGTACAGACCTTGGTCCAAGACAATCGCTGCATTGGACTGGACAAAATCCCGTGCACCTATCACACGTGTGAAGCTCGCAGAGGCGGTCGCCACAGCCATCCGGGACATGCTCCAGGTTGGAATTTTCTGTGTCGCTCCAGTATTTATACGTAAACTGACATCGCCTTGCTAGAGAAAACGCGACGAGCCATGTGACCCAGATTATGCAGAGTGGAATATCGGACCAAATGGCATTCAGCTCGACCAGCTCTGTCTCGTGGCACTGTACCATGTGTCGAGGGGCAGTTGGCAGCCTCAGCTGTGTTTGCTTCAGCCCCGCCAACATTGATGCCGCCTGGCGCGGTGTAGGTCTTTTCTACAGCATATACCCATATTTATTCGATCATGGGCTTCGTTCTATCCTTTTGTCTTTCTTTTGTCTATACTGGCATACTTTCATTTCACATCTTTCTCGCAATCACCGCTATTTTTTTCAATCCACCATTTTGCATTGCGCATTAGTTAGAGTTTTCACGACACGGCATGACAGTGGGCATTGATTCAACTTAGACCACAGTATAGCATGGTTACTTTCTCGCTCCGATTTCGTCTTCGATTCTCACATACTACCGTTTTTATTTCTCGGACTGTCTGGTGGTACATGAAGCACAGAATCCTTGGACGACGGGTACTGGGAACGAACTGAACGAGAGCGCTCGCGGAGTTGAAACAGACCCCGAGTCGCTGCGTCTTCATGGATTTGCGTCACGCAGGGACGGCTCGCCTCGTGTGGATCTTGCGGGCCAGCGCGAGCTCGACCCTTGCCTGGATCGACCGACTACACGTGCATCAGTCGCTTCCGAGATCTTTCCCCTTCAGATGGTGTCGTTTTTCGTCTCGTTTGCTCTCGGGGGGCGAGTGTGTTGATGGTCTGACAGCGACGATACCCATCGCTCACGTTCGACCTCCCTCCGTCGATCCCGGTATTCGGACCCCGGGCAGGCCGGCTTGCGCTCATCCGCGATAGCTCTGAGGACGACGTTGCCGGCCGGACCGTACTAGCAGCGGGCGCGCACGACGCTGCCACTCGTACTGGCACGGCGTGTGGCGCGACCGCAACCACAGCCACGACCACAGCCACGTCTGCGACCGCGGCTGCGGCCACGATCACGATCGATACGCCCAACATCCTCGTCGGCACCGTGCGGGGCGTCGTGCCCCACCTCTCGCGCGATCACGCGAACACATCCGATGCGGTCTGGTGGATAAACATCCCGTTCGAGTCCTTGTGCGTCGGTTTCTTCTGCTTGCATCGAGGTTTGCTGATGCGATATGGGTTCACGTCCTGCGTGCGTGCCGTGGACCAGTCTGGAGCACGTGCCCCCAACCCCGACTCTGCAGGATGGACCACACCCGTTGCATCGGTTCTTGGGGTTCGACAAGGACCGCCACATCGCGTCTCTCTGTCTTCGCGATCCTCTCGACACGCGGGAGATGCCGCCCAACGGGAACGCGTACGTCTCCGCAAACTGCGTCCGGGGGGTGAAAAAGGTCTGGCCTTCCCGTTCTTTTGCCAAAACGGCGAAACATGCGTTTCTGATCAGAGCATCGACGATCACCCCTCTTTTTTCTACACACACGCCTGTGCATATGCGCGTCGGGGATGACACCTAGGTTACGCTATCCGACTGGCGACAGTATGTGTACAAGACGCAGCCCGACGTTGTCTTTGCGCTCACCGACACACCGTTCACGCCCCCTCCGTTCTCTCAGAAACGCATCTTGAAGAGCATCGAGCGGAGCGCAACGTGGGTCGCAGACATCCTCCGGCCCCTCCCTGGCGACGGCGATGGCGACAGTGCGGGCAGAACTGAACCCCATACGTTGTCCCTGTCACGACATCCGCTCAACGTCTTTGTGCACGTGGCAGGCGGGACGTCGTTGCCCGCACGCGAGGCATTCGCCCATGGACTCGTGGAAGTGCTCCATGGCGCGGAGGCGGAGGCCGTTAAGCCGCTCCGCTCCCTCGACGAGGGCACCTCTGGCTACACGTTCGACCTCGCCGTCCTGCGCGGCGTCCAACCAGGTCCGAACACGTCGCGGCACCAAACCGTGCCCAACTACTTTCTCCGGGGAGAGCGTCCAGACACGTCGCAGCGTCCCGAGTCCGTCGCGGAGGTGCCAACCCCGCGCACGGAGACGGTGACGCCGAGTGTCTTCCTGATTCCCGAGTCATCTGCGCCGTCGCCAGACACGGTGTCCCTGCTCAGAGCATCGCTCGAGAAGCTCCCTGAACGGAAACCGCGCCTCGTGACGGGCGTCCGGTCGCCCCACGAGATGCTCCATCTCATCCGGGACGTGGGCGTCGATTTGTTTGACGCCGGATGGGCTGTGCACGCTGCCAGCGTCGGAATCGCGCTCGACTTTGCATTTCCAGTGTCTACCGCGGACGAGGGCGGTGAAGCACGTGGAACACCACAGCGGCGGAGTCCGGGACACAACCTGTACGACGCCGTCTTCGCACGCCAGTTTAGGCGTCTCGCGGACACGCTCGCGGGCGCGGGCGAGCGAGTGGATGGCATCGCCACTGCGGCGCCGCAAGACGTGTGCCCATGCATCGCATGCTCCCCTCACTCGCCGTCCTCCCACATTCTGCACAGCGCGCTCGACAGCCAGTCCTACGCGACGACCAGTGGTGAGGTGGGAGGAGCGCGGGAGCAGGGGACCCGATATGAAAAGCCATACAGTCGGGCGTACGTACATCATCTCTTGCAAACGCACGAAATGTCGGCGCACACGCTCCTCGTTTCACACAACCTGGCCGTCGTTTCCGCGTTCTTGGCGGGTGTTAGATGCGTGTGGGTAGAGAGTGGGAACGAACGCTTTGCGCTCGAGGCGGAGCGGTTCGCGCATGCATATGATGAAGGCGATGATTTGTTTGCCGCTGCGAAGAACGATTGGGAGCGTGTGGACCGGGTGAGAGGGAAAGGGAGGCTCGCCAGGGAAAGGGAGATACATGGGCGCAATCAGGACAGGTAATGGGTGGATGAAACATGATAATCAGATGATGGCTTGGCGGCCGACACTGGATGGCCAACGCCCAACCTTCAGCCGATGAGTTAATCACTTTGGAGATACAACGCCGATACAATGAGAGGATGGTGTTTTCCGGAGCGGAACTCTTGATGCAATTGAGTAATACCGGGCTCCAATGCTGCCCATTAACAAAGGTAAGTAATATTCACTCACACTTACTCAAGTAGGCAGAGTAGGAAGCTGCAACTCAGGCGTCGAACAAGAGGACGGTCCCGGTGCCACACAATGCAAAATATCTATTCCCTGAATGTGGCCGTTCAACCGGGTGAGCTAGGGGAAAAGACACGACAAGAGTGTTTACTCGCCTGTGGTACACAACAAGGGTCGGTCGCGGAACAAGTATGCTAATGGTGTGACTCTGCCTCCTTCGCAATCTGTGCAGCATACGGGTTCCTTGGATCCTTGGCATACGTTTCCGCTGAGGTGGGGTGGGAATGTGTTGAACGTCGAGAGCGTGCAGCGAGAAAGCAGGTTGATACGTACTGCGGACGCCAAAGTCTTGCATCTGGTTCACGAGGTAATAGGTGACGGCAGAAGCGGCGATGAATGGTGCCAACGGCTTCACGACCTGTGTCAGGGCGAACCATGAGAAAAGACGCAGAGGAAACCACGAGGACGAGACGTACGGGAGTGTTGAATCGGCCCCTCCAGAAGAAGACGTATTGCAACATATTTATCTCGTTTTTTTGGGGTTGCTGAAGAAAGGGATTGGACAGGACTTGACTCGGTGAAAGACCCGCTGGCAGAAAACAAGGATGGCGTTCAGCTGGAGACGAGTTGTGGGATCAAACCGGAACGAGCACCCAGAATAGGCATTTTGTTCTCACGTATGTTATCTCTGCGACTCCTTAGACCAGTACTGGCGCGATGGTGAAGCCTTCGCCATGTGTACGCACGTCCTCCCGCTCTCGCCCCATATTCCCTCGCAGAGCTGAATTGTCGTCCTGTTTTTCTCTTGGGCGTCGCTGGTTCTCGTCGACACCGCGCAACGGAAGGAAGCATATAGACCACTATGCAGCCCTCTCCGTTCCACGGACCGCTACCAAGGCCCAGATCAAGGTACCGACCAGCACCGACCAGTGTTCGTCGCTCACCCTTCCCCGCACTAGACAAGCTACTATCAGGTGAGACGACAGACAGTGCTGATATCTTACACCCTTCTCACCTCCGAGGCGTAGCTGAGCAAGAAGTACCATCCAGACGTCGCCGAGGATAACGCGTCCCGGACCAAATTCCACGCTGTGAGCGAGGCGTACGCCGTCCTGGGCGACGACCGAAAACGGTACGTCGCTCCCTTGTGTTCGCGATCCGCCGCCTGTGCTCATGGTACGCACAACCTCCTCTTCTCTGCCCCTCCCTCGACCAGACGCGAATACGACCGCTCCCTCGGCTCCCCATTTCATGCTTCCCGCATGCCGGGGCAGCACCCACAGGCGACGACCGGCCGGCCGTCCCAACAAGCCGGCTTCAAACATCTCTGGCCCAACCACCCCAGGAACCGGACGCGTCCCGACCACCTCTACGAGCACACGGGCCACCCTCGATCGGGACTCGGAGCACAACGGGCGCCCCACGCGGAGTCGGGGTCACGCGGCACAGACCCGTTTTCGAGCCCGTTCGTGCAGCGCGCGACGGGCCATCGTCGTCGCACGTCCGGGGCTACTGGGTCGGGCCACACAGGGTCCTGGAGCGCGGGCGCTACCTCTTGGACGGCGCCAGGCGGCGAGGAAAGGCGTGGTTCGGCAGCGGACGCGCGGCGCGCTCCGACGCAGGACGAGGCGGCCGCAGAGAGCGGCGTCGTACGCGCGCTCGGGGCAACCGGGCTCGTCGGCGTGATCCTGCTCGTCGCTGCGATTGGGGGCAATTCGAGTCGGACATCGTAGACATGGCCGTACGTGTTACTTCTCGCAGTGGATAGCTAGCACTTTTTCCCCTGCCAGCACACGTTGGCAACAGGGACGCGAATGGAATAGGACTTGGATAATATGCGAGACACATGAGCTAGGTGGACAGAGTACGTGACGATCGGGCCCTAATGCCTCACGGGACGACGACATCTCTCCTGCTGGCGACCTTTTTAACCCACGTCTCACCAACATATATGGGCGACTTCCTTTCATTGATGGGGTAATAGCGATACACGAGCTCTTCGCCTTCGGGTGGAGAAAACACCACGGGCTCGAGAACAGGTGCTCGTTGCGCTCGTTGTACAGGGTCCTCTGCGAGAAGCACCTGAAGAGCACCAAGATCCACAAAGATGGGCCCACGCGCACCCTCGTTGAGATAGTGGGTTAGAGAGCGGCGCTCGCAGCGCACTTCGCCCTCGGAGAGAGCCACCTGGCCAAACGTAGCCCATGTGGTTGCAGCAGGGCAAGACTGCAGTAGCGTGCCCTCCTCCGCCGGGTGCACCGCGACTGGGACGCTCCCCGAATAAGATTCCCTGAACCCCACCCTCTTTTCCCAAGGTACCCACGCTTCTTCGTCTTCTCCACCACAGTCACAGTCACTGTCCGGATCGTCCGGATCGACCTCCTCGTCCGCTGCGAGAGGAACTTGCAGCGCAATGGTGAGGGCGTTGACGAGTGTCTGGTAGTACATCTCAAAGTCAGTGATCTGCATTTCGTCTAGCTCGACGGGGATCGTGAATCTGGCGCTCGTCGTCGTGACGATCTCCTTGGCTTGAATCTCGTCCAGGGTCGAATTCGGCATCGTTGCAGTGACCGCGCGGTGGTGCGGGCGCGCAGGTCGCCATCGCTTATACGCAACATATCCGTCGCGGACTAGTGTTCCACGCAGTACGGATGCTAGCATCTGGTGGAGTCCTGGGCTGACTTGGTCGCCTGGCTTGTCGTGCCCAACTGCCCATTTTGGCGACACGTCTGGGATCACACCCGCACGGACATTCAGCGGCGCAGAGAATGTGCGCGCAAGTCCAGTCCGCGTGACGACCGCGTTGATGATATGACTCTGTTTTCCTGGCACCGTAGCGTCAGAGGTGGAGAAACAGATATGGACGCTGCGTCGAGACCGTACCTGCAAAGAACGTCAAGCCCGAATCGGCGTTGAGCTCTATCGAATAGTTCGCGATCGATGGGGTTTCCGCACGGTCTCCCCCCAAGACACGCGGTCTCTGGAGCTCTACAGTCGCTGAGCTTGGCCCCTGAATGGCACTGGCTGGGTCGTACAGTGGCTGGAAAGACGTGAATCCTGCGAATACATCTTTTGTCGTTCCATTAGAGAAAGATATTTGAGCAAAGTATTCGTATATCCATTCAACAGTCACGATCTACATCCAAGCCTGTGAAAATCCCCCTCACTGCTGCTTCAAGGAGTCGACGAACCTCTCTGTTACTAGGCACTCTAGAGCTCCATGTCTCAAGACCAAGGGGAAGGTTTGTAGATGGAACGAGGATAGCAAAGTCTTGAACAGCGTCACGAAGAATGCCGTGGTGCCCGATCCCTTGATCAAATGACTGCACGATTTCGAAGACCGTCCTTTCCTCTTCTCGGATGGTCCACAAATCCTTGTTGGTAAGTAGCTCCTCAAACTCCTCCAGGCGACTTGCATTGACGAAACGGGACGGCCAGGGTGAGGTACTCAAATACTCAAGACCAAGAGGCATAGGATACAACCGTTTCACGTCTTCTCGAGAGCGCCTAATCGAGGGAGACTAAGCATCCTGAAAGAGCGGTGAAGATGGGCATACAAAGTTTTTGCAAAGGACCTTTCCTTGAATCGCAATCCCAACGAGACGCTGTCGGTTGTGGGACACTCGGCGCTTATCTTGACTCTAGCATCTCCCTGTACGATCGTGTCCGGGACGAGATCTGGCGCTCTGACCCACGCTTGGACAGTACAATCGTCAGTAGAGGGAATACGTCCAAAAACCGTGCCCAGCAGGACTAGGAAGCAGAGAAAACACCGTAGGGGCCTTGCACACATGAGCTCAGGGGAGGAGATAAGGAGGGATCAGTGCCATACCCGAGAACACTTGACTGGATAATGCCGGCGCAGTGATGATCACTTTTCCGCAGTCCGCGCACATACCGACCACAGCAAGCAGGCTGTCGAGAAAGGCTACATGCGATCACGAAGTGGATTTTTGACAATCGACCGAGCTTTCATGCTGACGAGCCACCGAATGTAAACAGTCAACCGGTTAACTGTGCATCGAGGCTCAAATTCACGGTTCTGGAGGAAAGCCTCGAGATCTTGTTGGTTGCTACCGTGACAGAAGGCTGCGAGTGGTGTGTGGTCGGGCAGAGCGTGTGCACGTATGCATGTTTATGGCTGGCCATGGCTCTAATCGAGTCCTAGTCAACCTTGTGCTCATATTCGCCTCGCAGAATTTTGAGCGGTGCAGACGTCTTCCGTGCTAATATTCAATTCGTACCAACTTGCAAAGTGGGTATGGCGCACGACCAAACTTTACAATGGATAAATGCACCTATAGCTCCCCATCACAGCGCGCCACAAGATTGAAGAATCGCAAACGTCGAGCCTGCAGGCACAAACCCGCCATAAAATTGAGCTTGCACCTGGGCAGCGATCGAGCCTAGGGGGGAGCAAATCCTCGTTTAATACTCCAGCGGCTCGTACGTCGATGTGGCACATACCGGCCTGTATGCCAGACGCTGTAAACCCGAGGATCGCAGCGAGACCCTTCGCCAGAGGATGAGCGAGTAGCACGCCCAGCACCAGGGCTACGGTATACCACGGGTTTTCGACGACTGGATCGAATAACGGTATTTGGCGACCTCGCAGAGGGAAATGACTTTTCGGACCCACCAAAGTTCCTGACCGCCTCCCAGGCCTTGCTGACATGTGGCCACAAGACGTCGAACAGGTGGATGGCAGCACCACCAACTGCCCTGAGAATTTCGGCAAGGATCTCTCTCAGGAGCCTAATCCATTCTTTCTCGCTCTGCGGAACGTTCGCCTTGGGAGTCATGGCGTAGTCGATGGGTCAGATGGGGACGGAGAGCAGGACCTTAGCTTGTTGCTTCTTGTAGGCCATTTTATGAGCACGAGAACGAGCACATGGCATCTCTATCAATCGCCGAACGGCACTGGCATAAAGCAAGCTCGAAGGAAAGCGAGATGATCCAAGGGAGAAGCTCACTTGCACGCGAATTTTTCCGCGGGTTCCTCGCATGTCGATGTCAATGGGTGGGTTCGGTGCTGGGCTACGATGAGGACCGGGCTTTGACGCGCCCGCCACCCGGTGACCCGTAGATCCAACACCGGCGCAGTCTCGTCGCCCTGGGAAGCGCACACAGAACCGCATGGGCGTCTTCTACAGGACAACGACCACCGGGAGCATGCCAAGACTTCGAAGTTGCTAATTTCTCTGCAGGATCCGACAGAGTTCGTGTTTGTGTCCGTCAAGCGGATACTCAACGCCCCTTCGACCCGGATTCTTGTCTTGTCTCCCCAGAACCGTAGCTGAGAGTCCTATGAGTCGGCTTGGCTTGTCGGGCGTCTGTTCTGATCGCGATGTCGACCGTGGCCACGCGTATAGCGATCAGTAGCCGCGAAGAACATATCCTTTGACAAGATCACGGATCGCTTTACACGAGGATCTATGCAAGAGATGTTCTGTGCCACAATGCCCTCTGGCGTAGACGTGCAAAGCAGCGTAATCAAATCAACGTGTGGACACTTCCTCGAATACTGCCCATCACGGGAATTCGACGAGTTCGGTCATGCGTCACCGACGTGGTGGAGTGTAGGAACGTCCACAAAGGTATGTTTGGGCTGTACCACGAAATATATTCAACATTGGAACCCTGCTATGACGTCTGGGCTGACTCTAGAGTAGTAACAGGAGTGGGTGCAATAGATGGGGAAGGGGGTGGGATCAACAAGTTGCCTAACCGAGGTGGTGATTTGCGATTTATGAACTCGTAAGTAGTCGGCAACTTCGCGGAACCGAGGCGTAGAGCTACGGAGGTGGTCAGTCGCGGTGGAGTAGGGACTATTATGAGACAACCACCTTCTCGGGCAAGCTCCTCGCGTATGGGAACGCCGCCAACCTCAAAGATGACGCGACCGGTAGGGACACTGGAGCGCCTCAGAGCTCCACAGAGTATGCCAAGAAACGGGAGACATACCGAGTCGCCCAAAATTCGAACGTTCCCTTGCCCTTCCCCATGCGCGTCTCGTTTCCCTACGGGTATGCGGTGTCGATATCCCCTCCAATTCGTACAACAGAAATAAGACGCACTTTAATACAGACGGGAATATCTGGGAACACCCGCAGATATACCTTTGCACCTTTCACAACCTTGATGGCCCGTTTGATGACCTCTTCGGCAGTCGCAAGTTGTTTTGCGGTAAACCGGACACCTTGTCCCTTGATTCTGATGCCATACTCCCCATATGCGAGCGTCGTGCCCCGCGTCGATCCGCCTGTGGGGATAGGAATGCGGCCCTTTTGACGTTTGGCGTACTTGACTTTACGCGGGGCTATTTGGTTGCGGAAACGCGCACCAAAGGCACCATTTGGGACGAACACGGGTGTTATCGCCTGTCTTAGTCTTGGCAGCGCGGAGGAGAGGGAAGAGAGCGGGAACATGGTAGTCTCGGTAGCCCGACCCAACTTGGAGCAGCCACCCGAAAATGCATGTGACCCCCCAATGGAAGGGTCGTGGCATTAGCAGGCGTCCGTCTGCAGGACGTTGTCGACAACCGCCACGACCACCATCGGTCGCTCGCCACCATGAGCGACAAGAAGAGAGCGTTCGAGGGCAACGGCGAGACTTCTGTCGCAAAGAAGTTCAGAAGGTAGGGCAGCCCTGTTCTTGTTGGCACTGTCTCTGATTCTCGTCGTGTTCTTTGCAGTGATGCTGTGAGTGCTCTCCTCGTCTCTCAAGGTGATTCAGCTATCGCACTTGTTCTAACACGTTTCTATAACCCTTTTGCTCCTCCACAGACACCCTCTAATGGCTCCTCGACGCCCACGGCAAGTGTCGTCGCTCGCGCCGTCGTCCTCCCAATCTGCTGACCGCCCTGCCATAGTTGTCAGGAGATGCACTCATTGCCCAGAAACGGGCGGAGATTGCTGCCAAGGTGGCTGCGATGAAGAACAATATTCCAGGCGTCCAGAAGCCTCCCCCCGTCACGACTCCTCCTGTCAAGGCCACCAGCCCTTCTCCTGCACCTAGCATGGACGATCTTGCGCGCAGAGTCGCAGAAGCAAAACGTCGTGTTGCGGAAGCTCAGAGCAAACTTGCTGTCAAAGACAACCCCTACATGGTGAGTGGCGCTGGGTCATTTTCGCGCTATCTGGCTGATGACCCCGCATAGTCGATGCCTCAGACAGGAAAGAGGAACAAGCCACCGGAACCTGCGCAGCAAGGAGCGGGTTTGAAGATGGCTGCACACCCACTGTTGCTCGAGACGACTACAGTTGCGCCACAGTCCAAGAAGGACAGGTACAAACCAATGCAGCCCAAGTTTGCGTCCATTAAAGTACGGGAGTCGGATCCCTTGACCATTGATTTGTGCTGACACAATCTGCCAGGCGAACATCCGCAATGTGCCCACTCCTCCCCCGGCTCCCACTCCGGTTCCCACTGCCGAAGTTAAATCGAATCCCTACTCCTCAGGATCTTCGGCCGTCAAGGACAGCGGCTTCGAAGGTGCTCCAAGGGAGCGAGCTGGTCGTTCGTTCAGGTTTAATGCCAGAGGCAAGTATGTGCAACTTGGAAATCAGATGCGCCAAGAGGTTCAACTCGAGGCGCTAAAGCAACGTATCGCGGAGAGTGCTCGTAAAGCAGGACTGGACACAGAATTCGAGACTCTAGAAAAGAACATCAAGGTGAGGCTCATCACCGTCAGGTGAGCTCGAACTGACTTGGCATGTAGCGTGAGCCACCTCCGGATGTGGAGTGGTGGGATGCCGCCTTGCTACCGAACAAGACGTACGGTGACCTCACTTTTGGTTTCGAATACCTCAACATTCGCACTCCGGATTCGCCAGTCACGCTTTATATCCAGCATCCCATCCCGATCCCTGCTCCTGGAGATAAGAACAAGGTCGGCCTCAAACCACTCAAATTGACCGCCAAGGTATATCACATCGTTTGGCACACTTGTCCTTCACCCCTGATCCGGTCTTTAGGAGCAAAAGAAGATGAGGAAGCAACGCCGGCAGGCCGAACTACAAGACAAGCGTGACCGTATCCGGATGGGTCTCATCCCTCCCGATCCTCCCAAAGGTACGTGGCACAAAGTGATCAGTCCAACATGACGCTGATATTTTGTAGTTCGTCTCGCCAACTTGATGAAGGTGTTGACCTCAGACGCAGTCCAAGATCCCACGCGAGTCGAGGCTCGTGTGCGCCGTGAAGTCGCTATGAGGAAGCATACGCACGAAAAGATGAACGCAGAGCGCAAGCTCACCGACGAGCAGCGGCGTGAGAAGGTTGAGAACAAGAAGGTAGAGGAAGAAAAGAAGGGGATTTGTGGTGCTGTATTCAAGTAAGTTCGACGTTGTCATACCTGCTCCACCCCTGATGTCTTCGGTAAAGGGTCAAGAACCTGTCGGATCCTGCCCAGCGCTTCAAAGTTCGGAAGAACGCGGAGCAGATGAATTTGACGGGTTTGTGTATCTTCAATCCGGCGTTCAGCATGGTCTATGTTGAGGGTGCACAGAAATTTATACGACAATACAAGCGCCTGTTGTTGCACCGTATCGCCTGGACGGAGGCCGCCCGCCCTCGCGGAGGAGAGGACGTCGAGATCGAGGCCGACGAGGAAGAGGGTGTGGATAGCCGGGAGAAAGAAAGGGACAGTGGGGTCGCTAGTGCAGAGGGGGAAGGCGTGGCTTCGCTGGAGGATAACGCATGCTACCTGGTCTGGGAGGGCTTGCTCCGGGAGCGGGCGTTCAGCAACTTCAAGCCGAGGAGCTGCCCTACTGATGGGGCTGCGAAGGAAGCGCTCGGCCAGAAGTTGGCGGGATATTGGGATATGACCAAGAACTGGAAGCCAGAGGAAGAGGAGTTGTTCTAGTCCCCCCTGATATTTCTATTGAAGTTGTTTGCGGAGTTGGAAACACATTTGTTGATCGACATGCGTCTCGTCCCCGTCGCTGCTCCGTTGTTTGCCTTCGTTGTTGCCTCCCCTCTCATCGACATCAGCCCCAGCACGGAGCAGCAGATACTTGATCCCGGTTTGCACGACGACATACATGTAAGTGCGCCCGCCCAGTGCCAACCTGAAGGCACTCTCTGTGACTGGCCAGCTGGCTCGAGGGGTCCTTGCTGTCCACCGCTGCTTTGCATACCGCTGATCCTTCAAACATCGCCTCACATGGTTTGTTCTTGAGGTCCCCGCTTTTCGTTTTGCAGCATCTTCTGGATGGGCTGATGTGTGTCATACTCCAGCCTGTCCTGTGCTCATGATGTCTCCTGGGCTAGCTGCCGTCCGCTCCGGACCCATTGCTATGTTCTCTCATCTGGAGATGTGAAAAGGTTACGACGTTTCGGACGCCGATATTAGCCATGTGCTACGGCGGTAGCCCAGACCCTGCAGATTGGACCCGGCTCTCTTCGATAGCCATATTTTTCCAGGCATACCGTCG
Organism: Boletellus ananas; assembly: GCA_038089895.1. Taxonomy (NCBI): domain Eukaryota; kingdom Fungi; phylum Basidiomycota; class Agaricomycetes; order Boletales; family Boletaceae; genus Boletellus; species Boletellus ananas. The sequence goes on along the minus strand of JBBPLS010000013.1, from coordinate 9,857 downwards.
GTGCTATTATTTCTTGTTCAGTTCTTTTCGAATACGACTTCCCCGCGACCTTGCGCACAGCGGAAAAAGCAAAAGTGGACAAACATCCCGCTCCTCGTCTGGTCTGGTCAAACTCGCCACGCTCGCGTCATCCCGCCGTCCGTTTCAAGTACAAGGCAATGGCAGCCTTTCCCTGGCGTTTGAAACCACAACGAATCATCGTTGTTCAGATGAAGTGCATCCGAACGCACTGTTGTCCGCTATCCGCGCTTCCGCCCTCCGACCAGTGGCGAATAAGAAGCGAGGTTGACGGTCCGTTTAGCACCCCCCCTCTTCTGACGCGCTCTACCTTGACACGGGCACGGACCTCGCTGGCTTGCCTGTGGGTCCTTGCAACTCTTTCTCCTGTTTGAGATCGAGGTTTGCTGCATGAAGATCATGCAGCGTTTGAGATCACCTACTTTGCTCCCGGTGCTAGACCGAGATAAGACGGGGGCCACTGTGGGATCAACTCATTCCTCTATCATTTCCGGCTCCGTGTCACTGTACAGAGCGTATCCTTCGTGGCGCCAATATCGATCATACAAACCTCGCTGCGACCTATACCTCCATTGTGTCTCCACGCGCCTTCACCGCCGACCCAGGGCAATTCTGGACCCACGCACGGAGGAGCAACGCCAGGGCTATAGCACCCTGTGCGACTGGCGGGTCACCGGTCAGGTCGAGGGGGCCTGTCATATGGCACGCTGAGCGGCCTGCTGAGGGTGCACACCTCACCTAACCTGGGACGGTATCTACTGCGACTTGGGCTCCATCGCTGTGTGCGCTAGATCACGTAAAGATGTTGCAGAAAAGAACACGATGTACTCAAGACACGAGATCAGACAATCAAACGGTGCTTGGAGGAGGAAATTCACAAAGCCGCAGGGGAACCTCGACTCAACGATGCATTGCTCCACTGCGACCAGCTGACGAGACTGATAATGACAATGGGGTATGCACTGTCTACTGGTACCGTTAGCAACACCTGACTTGAATGCTTACGAAGGGACTCTGTTCAACGTCTTCTCCCCTGGCCCTCTGAACATATTTCCGCGACACCGACGATCAAGGCGATGTCGGCGTTGACGTCGTCCGACGCCCAAGTAATGTCTCCACGAACTCGGCAAACAACGCACAGATCTCGTCGGGTGGTGGCAGGGCATCTGACCGCGATTCGTCCCCGGGACGATACTTGCCCGTTTTTACTGTAATATTTATTTCATTTGCATGACATGCGTGCGTAAAGGAACAAGCTCGCGAACAAGGTCCAGACACGCACCTAGGATACGCCAGAGACCGAGCTCGACGGCACCTTCACCAAGATCGGCATGCACGTCATCGCCGATCACAGCGATCCCCTCCCAGCGACTCGGATCAGATGGGTAGTGGGGTGGTGCATCCGAACCGTCCCCGCCGTCTCGCACAGCGCCGAGGTCGCGTTCGAGATCGCGCAAGACGGCCTCGAAAAACGCCCGCGTGGGCTTCCCGACGACCGTCGCGGACGTCCGCGCTGCATCTTCGAGTGCATGTACAAACGGACCAGGACCGAGGGAGAGGGCGTGATCCGAGTCCTCCAGGTACCGCGCCTTGTGCAGGGCGATCAATGGCGGACGGGGCCGTCCATGCGCTTGGGATTGGGCGTCCCCGCCGCTGGATCTCCGGTCACCAGGACTTTGGGACGTCGATCTGTTTCGGGGCCGGTCCTCGCCGATGAGGATGCGAAAGGCGGTGTTGAGATGGGCATAGCTGAGCCGGTCGGGCGCGAGACCGACGACGACGGCGTCGTGCGATGGTGAGGACGATGGGTCAGATAGAGGCGAGTTGTCTTCCGTCCCTGGCCCGCTGGCGAATTCTTCTAGGGCAGATTGGGTGAGGAGCATGTACGGCCTGAGTGCCAGACACCCGATGAGCAGACGATCCCCGAAACATGGACACGGGGGAAGACACGCTGGTGGGAGAGGCTTACTTCTCCACCGCCAGCTTCTTCAGCACCGTTCTCAGCACGCCAATGCTCGTCCACAGTTCCTCCCGACGCACGTCCAATCCAGCCGCCAGGAGTCGCTTGTGGGCAGCGTCACTGGACTCATTGCTGGTGTTGCTGCAGAGCCGGAAGGGAATGCGTGCACCACGAAGCTTTGCGAGTGCCTGGACAGCGCCAGGGATAGGTGATGATCCTACGAGGAGAGTGCCAGAGATATCGATGAGGAGCCCGCGGATGGGGGGAGCCCGCAAAGCCATCTCGGACGCTGCCAAAGATGCCCCAGCTGGACAACAACCGTGTACATTCGAAATCGCACCCCCCTACTGTTCAAGCCAGCAGACCCCCATCTCCGTCTCCCCTCGCTGCTATAACTAGATGCACGACCGCTGCCCGGGCTCACTTGGTCCTTTGCTCTAGCGTCTCGAGACGCCGTCTCATCGCGTCCAGTCGTGCCTCTATTTCCTCGGCCTCTCGCACCATCAATCCAACCTCCTCCGTCTGCTCAACAAGGCTTTTCTCGACCGCCGCCGCATGCTGGGGACAGAGCTCAACGTCGCGTCCGAGCCCGAGCAGGACGTCCAGTTCCGAGGGCGCGATGAACCGCCCGAGTACCGTCGTCGTACCTGAAAACGCGCAACCGCTCATCCATCCATCCCGAACCCCCGTGCTGGAGAAACGCACCCACTAGTAGACGCTGGGCGTTCTCGAGAAGCCCAACGTATGTCTCTTCGAGCCCTGGGCTTGCACCGAGCTCTGCCAATCGTGTAGCAGCTCGAGGGGGCGTCATCGATGGATCGGACCCGTGGGCGCGTCCGATAGCGGCAGCAGCGAGCTGGATGGCCATCCAAAGACTGCGTAGACGGAGTCTAACACGCAGACGTGGGCTACAGGCAGCCTTATATACGTCGTTTTTAGATTGGTTTCAAATGTTCACGATGAGCGGGTGTATTGCGAATCCGTTCGATGGACATCGTTCCACTCTACAAGGCCAGGAAGCTAGCATGTACTGGGGCAACAATCCACAAATGCAAATCAACAGACAGTCTATATGTCAAGTTACGCACCGGCTCTCGCAAAGTCCCATTGTCGAAAACATCGTCCTAGATCCCGAAATTGAGTGTGCCACACCACGATCCCGTCACCAACAACCAGCTCAGTCCCGCTTCCTTTCCCGTTCCAACTCGGCAATGATCCTGTCCCGTTCCTGAATAGCCACAATCGCCTGTTCGGAGATGTTGACCAGCTCTTTCAGCGAGCCTGCCATAAGCGCGTCAACACCAGAACCAAAAACTCATTTTTAGCACTCACGTTCTATGCCCAACATCATCAATGTCTATACAAGACCGGACGGAAAAAAACAGAGGTCAGTCCGATCCCGCCCCGGGGCCAACGACCGACGAACCTGGCGGGAAGCCTCATCCCTCAAGATGTCCGTCTTGGTACACTCGCTCACACTCCTCCCATCCATGACGTCGTCAACGAGTCGCCACAGCGTCCCATCGCCCCTCTCTTTACCCATCGCGTGACCATCCAAGTCGCCCGCCAGTCGCATGTATTGCTGGATTGCCCGCGTCTCCGTCAGGATTTGTTGTGGGAGCAGCTCCAGCGATGGTTGCGTTTCATGGGTGTGCGAACTGCTCGAGGTGTCGTCAGATTTGGAAGTCGACGCGATCGCACCCGAGGTTTCCCCTCCGTCGTCGTCGGCAGTAGTAGGACCTGCTGGCGCTGATGCGTCCTCGACAACCTCGCTGGTTTCTTGCCGCTCGACCACGTCGCGGAGGTCAAACTTGACCCCGGTCGAAGTGCCAATGTGTTGCACTTTTTCGCTCAGCTCGCCCTTGGTGCGATCGTGGTATCTCTGAGCGACGTGTTTGAAACTGTTGCGTCCAAGAATGCCCTTGTACCGGGAGGTGTAAGCTTCAGAAACAACTGTAGGGCGGAGGCGTCAACGTTGCCCGCTAAACCAAGAGCACTCGAACGCTGACCCGAAATGAAGATCGTCATAGTCGCAACCCCGACCAAGGCCCACACAACAAAGATGGAGCGACCTGCCGGCGTAGTGGGTGCCAAATCGCCGTAGCCAATCGTAGTAAAAGCGATAAAGCCTAATAGAACCCCTGAGTAACAAAATTCCTTCCAGCTGGGAATACTGACAAAAGTACAAAGATGACCCGTACGTCCAACCCTCGGTCAGCTTGAAGATGACAGCACCGCCCTGGAAGAAGAATCAGCAAGTAACCCCTCGTCGTCGTTTCGCGCACCATCCAGAAGACGAGAAACCAACACCAACTCAACCCAGAGCGTTTATAATATGCCTTCTTCTCGCAATCTTCTACGTCTGCACGATAGTCTCCGCCCTCTGAAGAGTTCGTCGCGAGGCTCCCAGAACTATTGTGAGCAGCTCCTGGTCCACCCGCACCCTGATCACCACCGCCTCTTGGGAGGGAACCGCCTGCGAACTCGTACATGGAGAAACTCAACCTCGTGAGCATCACGGCCATGCTGCCAAGCCGATAGTGCGTCAGTGGCAGGTGGGCACGTTCGTCACGATGGTAAACCGAATGAGCCGCGAACCACGACGGCGAAACATGGTGCACTTCACCCGTATCGTGCTGACAAGTGTCGTGATCATATGTATCATAGAAATCCGCGGGGAGCAACGTATCGAGCGGAACGCCGGCCTCGAGGGCGGCAGCCTCGAGCTGGCACCGTGGAAGAGCCTGTAGATTAAGCTCCATGCCGTGATGGTGGCGCTGCTTGTGTTTGCTTCTCCTCCGGGCAGTTGTCCAGATGAACGTCTCGAGATACCAAAATGCGGATTTGAGCATCAACCAGAGGGGCCTGCGACCCTTTGTGGCACTAGGAACCCAAACGGGGACATGTTGTTCGCGTAAACGCCATGCGACGGCGTGTCTCCACCGACGCTCGGCACGCTTCCGACGGAGGGTAGCTCGCCTCTTTTCCTGCAAGGCCGAAAGACGCCTCCGATATCCAAAATCAAGGCCCTCCTTGACAGTCTCGCGAACATAGCCGACCACGAAAGCGAGGTTGATCACGCCTAGCGTGGCGTAGAAACAGATAAACACCCTGGAACCCCTGCCGTTTGGAACGATGTCCCCAAAGCCAATGGTCTCGATGGTGACAACCGTAAAGTATAGAGCGTTGATAAATGTCAAGTCGAGGAGGAGCGAGTTGACCAGAGCGCCAAGTGCAATGTAGCAGAATAGACCGATGATGATGATGACCAAAGATCGTTGTCTTCGGGTGAGACCGCTTCCTACGTCGAGTGGTCATCTACGAGCGCCTTGGAGCAGTCTGATGACATACCGCTTCGCTTAAAATCGGGGGTTCGAACGAGATCCACGATGAGGGTCACGTTTGTGAACATGGACACGATCGTGGAACATAAAGTCATCCAGAACGCCTGCCCGTACGTGAAGCCATCCTTTGTTCCTCCGAATGCGGCAAGAGCGGCAATGTTGATAATATCTGAGCACAATGACGGAGTCATGAAGGGGGGATAGTAGCGACCTTACCGTGTAGTGAGAGAAACAGAGTACACAGAATGGTCATTGTCTTGATACGTTTTTCCAAGAAACGAATGACCAGACAAGTGTTGGCTGCGATTGCACAAAGTATACTCAGCGCGATTCCAATATCGAGTAATGGGGGGTTGGGTTTCCATGTCACGATAGTAGAACCTTCCGTACGAATATACCAGTGTTCTGTTAAGCCGGGTATCTCCAGCAAGATGCAAAACGGGATGATGATGCCGGACATGATCGGTAAGACCCGGTAATGGGGAATGTACGCTTGAATCTCTTCTTCGTTGCTCGGGGAGGGACATAGAGACGACCATATTCTGGAAGCAATGGAACGTAGACCGTGCGGACTCGCGGTTGGTTGAGCGTCCAACTCGACGTCGGTGGGCGGATTGTCATACTCCTCATTGTCATGTTCCGAGTCTACGTCAGCGTCGTCATCTGTCGTTCCACCATTCGGTGCCATGGTACCAGCATCCCTTGCCGCCTTTTCTGGATCCCTATTGATTTGCGAGTCTTGCGAGGATGTCACCTGGGATCCGTCAGGGGTGCCCTTCTTCGACAAGTGTATCAAAAAGCCCTTCAAGTTCATCGGAACGGTAGCCTGTCGGAATGATGGAGAGACATGGAACTGGGAGTGTGCATTCAGACCCGAGCACAAGGACAACAATAGTCGATGCCAAAAGCACACGTGCGAGCTCAGCCTGTCGTGGGACCAGCGCGACACGGCTCCACTTTTGACCAACATGGCCGACATCGTGGCAGAAATCAAGAAAATCCCTCCGGTGACGCGTTTTCTCGTCCTGTCGTCCCTTGGCGTCACCGTGCCCGCCATCCTTGGCCTGGTGCCTCTGCACAAGCTGGTCTTCATCACTCCACTTGTCACCAAGCGATGGGAGGTAAGCGCCGCCGTGCTACCCCCTCGCACTGCTCAACGATTCATAGTTGTGGAGAATCTACACGAGCCTATTTTTCGGGAGTAAGTGCACATGGGCTCTTCGTCGTTGCTCCAGTCTCACTTTCGACCATCTAGCAATGAAGCTGGACTACTTGTTCCACCTCGTGATGCTATAGTTGAGCTCTCTGTCTCATGCATGTGTCCGAGTCTTGTAACGCGGGATGTTCCATCAGTCGAAGTTCCAACAGTCTCGAACACGCAAATTACGAGCGTCGTTCCTCGGACTATGCGTGGCAGCTCTCAATTGCCTCCCTTGCCATCATCGTCAGTCTCTACCATCTCCATCCTGGCGACAGCTCTCAACGAATCCTAGGCTCTTAACCGCCCGTTTGGGACCGTGGTCCATGATCATGCCCTCGTGACCTGCATCACGTATTTGATGTGTATGTTGTCTCCGCCGGGTGCACAAACGTCGGTCATGGGCCTCGTCGCCATCCCCGTCAAGTACTTTCCATTCGCCCTGCTCGCGATGGATGTCATCAATGGTCGCGCATCCGAAAGTCTGACCGGGATAATAGTTGGTCATGTTTGGTGGTGGTCCGTGTGGGGTGCGGGCACCGGGGCTGGAGGCATAGAGCAAGGAAGATCCGCGAGCCTCGCTCTCGCCCCGGGGTGGCTGAGAGATTGGTTTGGTGAACGTCGGGGGGAGCACCGGGCTGCAAACAGGGATGGGTATCAAGTCCACGCACCTAGACGCGCTGCACAGGCCGCAGAGACGCGTGCAACTGGCTACAACTGGGGTTCCGGTCAACGGCTCGGCGATCGGTAGGGTGTACGCTGGCGGTGTTCTGTCTAGCTACGGGTACGCAGCCTGCTTGGCGGTCTGTAGTGTTATGCTTTCCAGCCATACTCGTCCCAGTATGCCCTCATATTGCTCAACACGTCCGATTGCCCGTTTTTCTCCAGCCAGGCCATCAGTGTCCTCATCCTGAGCACCGACAGCACGCGACCTTTGCCGCCGACGATGCCCTCCACCTCCTCGACCGTGTTCCCGCCGTCCTTGCCCCGCTCCTCCCTGTCGAGCAGCTGTACCACGCCCACCACCTCGCCCCCCGCCTGCTCGATGGCCTCGATGGCCAACCGCACCGCCGTCCCGGCAGTCATGACGTCATCCAGCACGAGCACCTTCTTCCCCTGCACGGGCACCCCGACGAGCTTCCCGCCCTCCCCATGGTCCTTGGCCTCCTTGCGGTCGTACGCGAACCCGTACGAGCGCCCGTACTTGGCGCTCAGCACCAGCGTCGTGCACGCCGCGAACGCGATCCCCTTGTATGCCGGCCCGAACACGACGTCGAACGTGGGCACTGCGCCCCGGTCGAGCGCATCGACGATCGTCGCCGCGTACGCGTTGGCGGCCGTGTCGAGGATCGCCCCGCTGCTCATCAGACCGGCGTTGAAAAAGTAGGGCGAGATCCTGGCGTGTGCGTGGGGCGAGGGTCGTGTCACTCGTCGCCTTGTAGACGCGTGCGATTGGGAGCGTACCGTCCTGATTTGAGGGTGAACTGGCCAAACTTGAGCGCGCCGACGTGCTCGGCTTGGACGAGGAGTTCTGTTTGATAGGACTGTAGGGACATGAGGACGAGACGACGGAGAGATGGAAGCGCCGAGTCACACCAACCCTCTATACATTAACCGTGCTACACTGCTCGAAAAACATGAAGGAAAAAAAAGTAAAATAAAGATCACAAACGACGTATGACGACAACAGACGACAGCAGCGAGAGGCCCTGATAATATATAGCCGGGTACCAGAAGTGCAAGGTCCGTCCCCATCCCCAGAGGCCAATATACCCCCCTCGGCTTGCAGTCGATCAACGTGTATGTACCCGAGAGAGATGGGACAACAGACCGTCACACTAGCATCCCCCCGAACGCGATCAACACAGGCACAACTCCCCTGCTCCACGTCGGCGCGTTCGTCGACATGAAGGAGCTCGCCCGACTCGTCCGTCCTGTCGCCGTCGCGATAAAGGAGTTCCATGCCTCGACCGTCGCCGACGGGAAGACGTAGCTAGACGCAGTCGTCCCCTGTCCGTAATAGATCGCCGCTTCCCCAGTCATGATCTCACCCCCAAAGGAAGACACCTCCCCACCAACGACAGTGACCGTGCTCGAACTGGTGCTGTTGATCACTAGCCCAGTCTGGTTGTTGCCAAAGATAAATTCCCGCGCAAGCGTAAGGGCCTAGGGAGAGGGGGGGTTGGAAATGCGTGGGGGGCGGACGAACCGTAGCAGGGCGGAATGAGTGCTCACCGAGACGGGATTATTGTATGCAAGTAGGTGACCAGCGTTCGCGACAAGGACATAGGTCCAGCCACGCTCCTGGTGAACAATCCCACTAAATTCCCCGCCATCATTGTACCATGGCGTGTCTGGTTTACGTGTGAATCCCTGGATTCCTCCAAAAGTCGTGTTCTAAGGCGGAAAAAGAAGTGAGACACGGATACGAGTTGCAGCAGCGCATGAAAACCCTCACTTGGATGGCAACTGCACACGCGTAGTCAGTAGGTTACAACGATCGTGTCGGCACGGAACAACATGCCTTGAGAACCGAAGTGGGAGACGAGCGAGTCATCGTTACCAGAATAGATGACTATCCTGATGTTCTGCGCTGTCGCGTTCGTGGCAAGGTCGGACAAGAAGGCCATGGGTCTAAGGTTGTCTGAGTGCCCCATCAAGTCTAACCGTAACGTGAACTCACTCGACACCTAGAGCACAACATTAAATGCGCGTACACTGCACAAACGAAACGATGCTTACTCGGGTCTCCATATACGTTGGCTACGAACAGGTCGCGATTAATCAGTGTGAATTCCCAGAAACAGTTGCTTACTGGGGGCATTGGTTGGCGCAAACGCCGCAGGAATGATTTCTACCCAGTCTTTGCTGCTTGGTGCATGAATCGCACTGCGTGTGAGGGCATCTAGGAATTGCAAATGAAGGTCAACCGAGCCACCCACTACAAACAGCCTTTCAAACAGACACACCGTTAAGAAAGACACTTGCGTCCATCGTCACTTCGGGATTCAACGCGTCAGGAATAGCGTAGAAATCAAATTCACGAGACGATGCTAAAGAGAGAGGGGTATAGAATGGTGAGCTGATCGAAATTAGAACGAGCGAGGCATACACCAGGGGAAGGTAAAGTTGATGGAATAGTCGACCATCTCGGAATACAAGTCACACTCATACCATGGGTCGATCGTTCCGTTCGCACGACCAGCAAGGTCACGTTTCCACGCGCTGTGTGCCCGGCGTCTCTCGTCATCTCCCAAGAAATTGTGGCCACGTTCAACGAGCTTTGCGGCGAGCCGCTGCTTTGTGAGTTTCCCACCCGCTCTGCTAGAGGACCCTC
>JBBPLS010000012.1:0-279643 GCA_038089895.1 Boletellus ananas | reverse complement strand
TCGCCATCCCCCTCGTCGGCCCGAAGCGATGGAGGCGGGCGCGGAGGAGCATCAAGGGCTCGCTCCGAATTCAAGCGGCGCCTCAATAACCGCCACATGTCCACTCGTTGCCGGTCCTCCACTCGCGTCGTTTCCGTGCCGAGCCAGCAACCACACGACACAGGCCAGTCTCACCCATGGGTCGCGTATTGCTCAAGGTCCCCGTGGTCCCCCTCTCCTTCCGTGCAGCGGCTGACTGGCGCCCGTGCAGGTCATCATCCTTGGAGACAGCGGGTACGTGGCACAGGGTCCCGCTCGGTCGGTCGCTCACCCGACGGGCTCTGCAGAGTGGGCAAGACCTCGCTCATGAACCAGTATGTAAACAAGCGATTCAGCAACCAGTACAAGGCGACCATCGGTGCCGACTTGTGGGTGTGCTTTCCGGCTCTGTGCCAGTCTGGGTCGCTCAACGCCGTCTAGCCTCACCAAGGAAGTCATGGTGGACGACCGTCTGGTCACGATGCAGGTCTGTCTCTTCTCTCTCGACCGCTCCCCTTTTCTGATGGGCGGGCAGCTGTGGGATACGGCTGGGCAAGAGCGCTTCCAGTCTCTTGGCGTGGCTTACTACAGGGGGGCGGACTGCTGCGTGCTCGTGTATGATGTTAACAGCGCGAAATCCTTTGAGACGCTCGATAGCTGGCGCGACGAGTTCCTTATTCAGGCGAGCCCGCATGATCCGGAAAACTTTCCGTTTGTCGTCCTGGGCAACAAGATTGACGTGGAGGAAAGCAAACGGCAGGTACGATCGTCCCCTGGTCGTGCGTGCACACATCCACACGGCGTTGCAGGTCACGCAGAAGCGGGCCATGACGTGGTGCCAGTCCAAGGGGAACATCCCTTACTTTGAGACCTCGGCCAAGGAGGCCATCAATGTGGAGCAGGCGTTCCAGACGGTGTCCAAGAATGCGCTGCAACAAGAGGCGGAGGAGCAAATGTGCGTTGTCACTCGTCGGGCTGACGGACTGACCGAGCGTTGGACAGGTACGTGGACTATCCGGACCCGATTCAAATCGACCGGGAGAGCACACAGAATTACGGGTGCAACTGTTGATCTGCACAATGGATATGTCTTATTTCTGTGTCATGTTAGCGACGAGTGCCGCCGCCTGCTACCCATTTGTGATTCTGTTGAGTGTTTAATTTACTGTCTCGCCGCCGGGGTATCTTATGTTGCTGGTCATGCCAAAGATGAAGAGATGCGTCTGGAGGTACAGTGACGATACGACATGATAAGTAGATCGTGGTGGTACGAGTACAAGTGGATGTGCCTGACAGCTCGACCGACCCTTCACAACTTGAACGGCGCTCTCGGGAACTCTACCTTGGCGGCGGCAGCGTCATCGACGAACCAATAGACCTGGCCTGGATGAGCAGGCCGGACGAGGGAAGCGGGAAGCTTGTCTTGCTCTGCTCTGTCCAGGATGCGGGGGAGGACGTCTGCCTTGCCCTCGCCGGTGGCGACAAAGGCGACGCGAGAGGCGTGATTGAGGACGGGAAAGGTGAGCGTGATGCGTTTTGGGGGGGGCTTGGGAGAGTCGTCGAGATAGGCCACCCATCTGTCGCTTTCGGTGAGCAGCTCGTGGCCTGGGAAGAGCGAGCAGGTGTGGCCGTCTGGACCGACACCGAGGAGGATGAGGTCAAAGACGGGGAAGCGAGCCGAGTCCTTTTGGGCAAACTCGCGGATGAGCTCCTTTTCATAGGCATCCGCGAGCTCCTCGAGATCGTCGAGCAGGGCGGGGTCGATGGTGTGGATGTTCTCGGGGGGGATGGGGACCCGGTCAAACAGCTCGGTCTGGGCGAGCTTGTGGTTCGAGTCGGGGTCATCGAGGGGGACGACACGCTCGTCGGCGTAAAAGACCTGCCTGTGGGCGGGTCAGGGCGGGCGATGGACCGGGGAGCGAGCGCACCACTTGTCCCACCTCGCGGCAGGGTCGGCGGCGAGATCGGCGAGGAGGCTCGGGAGGGAGCCGCCAGAGAGGGCGACGGAGAACCTGCCCTTGCGCTCGATGGAGTCGCGCTGGGCCTTGAGGACAAAGGCGGCGAGCGCGCGGGTGAGCTCGGGCCGGGACGAAAAGGCGTGCAGCACGGGCGGGTGCGGTGGCGGGTGCATCGTCGTCGTCGTCGTCGTCGTCGTCGTCGCTCAGCGCTCAGGGGGCGCAGCGCCGTCTATTGCCACTGCTACAAACACGCGCAAACACTACGACCCCATCTCGGGCAAGACGCGCAGCAGGACCGCGTCGAGCACGAACACGGCCAGGTGTCGGTTGCACGCCGCCTCGCCCAGCGCGTCCACGGCCGTCTCCACCGTGCCCGTCGCGCCATCCCCGAGCACGACCCTGCGCACGACCAACGGCAGCCACCCCGCGAGCCGCCCCACCAGCGCCGCCCGGACCGCCGCCTGCTCCTCCGCCGTCGGGTCGACCGGTGCCGGACCGGGGTATCCGCTCGGAAACAGCGTCCGCTTCGAGAGCCGGGCGACGGAGAGCATGCTCGACGCGGACAGCACACGGGTGTACAGCAGATAGCACAGCAGCCTGGCGCACGTCAAACACGGGAAACCAGACAGCGCGGCAGACGCACTTGTTCACAAACGTCTCGAACGAGCAGCAGAACAGCGAGACAAGCTGGACCAGGGCAGTCGCCGCAAGTCGGTTCTGGACACGCAGCACCTCCGAAACCATCTCCAACGGCCCGCGCGTGAGATCAGCCGAAACGTCCGCCTTGCCCTCGGGCATCGCCTCTGACACAGTCGATGGCGTGGGGGATGGAGACGGTGTTGTGGAGAGAGGTCGAGAGTCGTTCTCTGCAGCCGACCCATACGCCGGACGCGATCGGGAAAAGTTCGTCTGGTTGACGATGGGGATGATGTGAATGACTTGTTTGTACGCGTGTATGAGCGTAATGCACGTCCCAGACAGCTTTTGGATGGTCGAAAGCAGGAGCACGACAATCCCGGACTTGGAGACGCGAGAAGCCGACGAGGCGGACTAGGATGGGATAAGTGCGGTGCCAGGCAAGGCGCACGGGACATACCTGCTCGGCTGACGCATCCGGACAAGGGCCAAGCATGTCCAACACCATCTTCTGGAGGAACCAGGGCTGCGTGACGAGAGGGATGACGTCCTTGACCACGAGCTTGACAAGGATCTCCCTCACAATAGACCTCTCGGCCTCTGGCGCATAGTCCTCGGCAGGAAGACATTCCCTCAGGATGTGGTCGAACGCCTGTCGATAGTATTCCTCGTCTATGGTGCCGTCAGCGGAGACCGCCATGTGGGGCTGCAGCTGGTGAAAGAGCTGGGGAAGCGACAGCGCACCGGCAGCAGCGTATGCTGTCGAGACTTTGGAAGCAGCCTGGCGGTAGTCCCTGTAATGTTGGGTGACGAGAGCGGGGATGTCGCTAAAGACGAGCGGTGCCAGATCTGCATCGAGGAGACGTCGCTCGAGGGAACGGAGGATGTGTACCACGATGCCTGCCAGCTGAGGAAGGAACTCCTTGTCGTACCTGGTGAGCTTGGTCCACCAGGTGTTTACAAAGGCCCGAAGAGCAAGCGCGATCAGGTCGTACACCTCCTCGTTGAGTTCTGGCGGACAGGCGGGGGAGAGGAACAGCGGGGGCAAGCCCGAGCCCGGTGGAAGGTGGGGGAAGAGAAGACGCCTGGCGAGGCTCGCGGGCTGCTGGCGCACGCTGTACGAGACGGTCGACGCTGCCGAGCGTGTCGAGTGGCCGTGGTGGATGCTTGCCATCAGGCGGACGCGACCAATCGAGTCCGTATGTCCCGACCGGGGCCGTATAAAACCGATATAGCGTAAATCTACCCGTCCTCCTCCCCACTACCATGTTTCGCTCAGCGTATTCCCGGCCAGCAAGACTCGCCCCGCTCAAACACATTCGTGCGTCCCAGTCCTTTTCTGTGTCCACGGCCCGGTACGACATCGAGGTATCCCCGTCTCGGACGCTCCCCGTCTGCCCAACTCACCCATACCCCCTCGCAGCCGTCGCAGCTCACGGTGACGCGCACGGCGAGCCCTCGCCAGCTGCCCCCGTCCTCAACGCTGCTCTTCGGCCGGACCTTTGTACGATCTTTCATTCTCTAGATTGCCTTTTGCGGCTCACTCGTGTCTCGTGCAGTCAGATCATATGCTCAGGATCCCGTGGGCCGAAAAGACCGGATGGGGTGCACCTTCCATCGAGCCCTGTGAGCCGCGCCGCCCGTCGTGATCCGCTCTCCTTGACATGCCCTAGACGCTACCGTCAACCTCTCTCCTGCCGCGACCGTCCTCCACTATGCCCAGGCGCTCTTCGAGGGCATGAAGGCTTACAGGCGTACGGATGGCACCATCACCATGTTCCGGCCAGACATGAACATGAAACGGATGAACACCAGTGCGCAGCGTTTGGCGTTACCAGTCAGTCCATTCACTGTCACCGACCCGTTGGGTTGATGGGTCGTTTTCGTTTAGACTTTTAACGGCGATGCCCTCATCGAATGCATTAGGCAACTCGTTTCATTAGAGCGTGATTGGATACCCACGGATCCGGGTCACAGTCTGTACATCCGCCCTACTCTGAGTCAGTCCAGCGGTCGTCCATCCTCGTCTGTGCTCACGGACCCTGTTCCAAGTTGGTACCAACGGCACCCTCGGAATTCAGCCACCAACCGAAGCCCTTCTCTTCGTCATCTGCAGTCCCGCCGGTCCTTACTACCCCCAGGGTTTCAAACCCGTCGCCCTGTATGGCACCACCGACGCAGAGTACATCCGCGCCGCCCCGGGAGGTCTGTACTTTCTCCCTCGGGTGGCTTTTCGAGGCTGACTGCATATGACAGGCACGGGGGCCTTCAAGCTGGCAGCCAACTACGCACCCGGTGTCGTGGCGCAAAAGCTCGCTGCGAAAGCGGGCTACGTCCAGAATCTGTGGCTCTACGGGTCCGAACACTGGCTCACAGAGGTTGGCACTATGAATCTGTTTGTCGTGTTCCAGGGCGAGGACGGTGGTAAGTGGCCCGTGGCTTCTCGATGACGTCGTATGGAAACCGCAATTCCAGTGACCGAGCTCGTTACGCCCCCCCTCGACGGTATGATTCTTCCTGGTGTGACCCGTGACTCCGTGCTCGCGCTCGCCCGAAACCACGCGTCTGGGCAAAAGCGGTTGTCCGGCCTCCCGACGCAACTCAGGGTGTCGGAACGAGGAGTGAACATGGGGGAGATCGTCGCTGCATCCGAGGCAGGGCGGCTCGTCGAGTTGTTTGGGACGGGGACCGCAGCCGTTGTGTCGCCGGTGGAGAGGATCGGATACCTGGGAAGGGACGTGGTGATTCCTACCGGGGAGGATGGGATGGGGCCGCTCTCGCGCCCGCTGTGGAAGGAGCTCGTCGGGATCCAGACGGGGGAGGTCGCGAGCGAGTGGAGCTTTGTGGTCGGCAAGCAGTAGCGCGGAGGGGTTCGCTTAGTCATGTTGTAATGCGAATGCTAGTGCTGATGCTAGTCCTCCTGGTCCTCCTCCCAGCTGGATCCGACGCGAGCGATGCTCTACGACTCGTCCACCGCGCAACATCTCAAGCCATGGCTCGTCCGCACACTCGGCCCAATGTCTGTCGGTCCCCGTTCCCGTTGCCCCCGCTGACGTCCCTCCAGCTGCGACGCCGAGCCGGCGGCCCTCGCTGAATACGTCCTCGCCCTCCTCAAGCACAACCTCCCCGAGCCAGAGATGCGAAAGGAACTCTCCACCCAGCTCGAAGAGTTCCTCGAAAAAGGTGCTCCCCTTCTCCCCCCCTGCTTCCGCCACTCACCCCCACTTCAGAGGGCCCTTCATTTATTGATACATTATTCACCGTCCTGAGAACAAAGTCGTATCTTCCGTATACCACCTCTCCCTCCTCACCACATCCGTCCTCCAATCCCCATCCCACTGACCCTGGCATCCCAATCCCTCTCGACGGTTTGTTGTCCACCAACGCGCCATCTCCCGAACGCGGCCAAAAGCGTGCACATGCAGACGACGACCGCGATGCACACCATCCCGTCAAGGGTCCTCGGTTATCTGTCGATGGCCAGTTTTCTCGCTACCCGACCGGACGCGACACTCGTTCGACCGGTCAGTGGACACTCAGGTCTGACCGACAGAGTTCAACCAACGGCATCGGCCCAGTCGTATCCAATGGACAGCGCATCCAGACGTATCAGCCGCCAGATCAACGGAGGGGCGTATGTCGGGACTACCACAGTGTGTATCCTTCTTTTTTCCCGATCCCATCTCGCTTGACATGCCGACGTTTAGACAACGGTTACTGCGCCAGGGGTGCACTCTGCAAGTACAGTCATGGCGATGATGCCTTTGTTCCGTCACAGCTATTTGCGATGGGTACTCCCGGTGGTCCCATTCCCTTTCTGCCCATGTTTCCCAACGGTGCCTTGCCGTTTGGTATGCTCGGTCCTGGCGCTGCCTACGATCCCCACGAGGCCCGTATGGACATGCGGCCCAGTCCGAACGTGATGGGCATCAACGGACGTGCTCCTCCCCGCCCTCCCGTCCTTTCCCGTGCTCAGGATGACAGTTCACAGACCGCCCGAACTTCAGGAGAACTCCCCGTGATTCAAGACTTGACGCCGCAAGCTCTCGCTGATTCTGCCACCATGGGCCCACCACCACCGTCGCAAAAGGATGGGGCAGCATGGATGCAGAGTGCATCGTCGTCCCACCAACCGGAGGCCATGGATATTGACATAGGCGCTCCTTCACCGCATGTTCGCACCGGATCTGGAGCTACCCGGGGTGGATTCAGAGGCGATAGTAGAGGGACTTTCTCTGGTGATGCACAATCATTTCGCCCGGAACGCCGGAACGATAAAACGCTCGTCGTGGAAAAGATACCAGAAGACAAGCTCTCTCTCGACGCGGTAAACAGCTGGTTCAAGCGCTTTGGTACGGTCACAAATGTCGCCATCGACACCCCCACCGCAAAAGCGTTGGTCAGTTTTTCGGACCACAGCGAAGCACATGCTGCCTGGAAGTCGGAAGATGCTGTCTTCGGTAACCGATTTGTCAAGGTATTTTGGCACAGACCGATGGAAGGACGCGGCCAAAAGGGTACGCGCATGCTGGCTGCGTCTGCACCACTGGTGGCAAATATCGTTGCACGAGGTGCGACACCCGCTGCTTCTCCAATAACACCCTCAACCACCACACGTAAGCCGGCTGCACCCTCGAATGTTGCAGCCGACCTTGCTGCAAAGCAAAAACTTTTGGAGGAACAAATAGCTGAGCAGAAATCTCTGATGGCAGCTTTAGCAACGGCTTCAGGAAAGGAAAAGAAGAGCATCATGGCACGCTTGAGAAAGCTTGGCGAGGAAATGAAACCTTCCTCGTCCCCAGCGCTAGCATCAGGAGAAGCTTCGTCGCACGCCACACCTGCGATAGAGCGAGCTGGAAGTTCCTCGGAACATCCCAGTCAGCAAGATAAAGAAAGAGAAAGGCTGGACAAGGAGTTGGATCTTCACGCCGTCACAGGTGGCGAGTCCACGGCGGAGTTGCAAGCCAAGCTGGCAAAGCTCAAGGAGGAGGTGCGTATTCGCATTCACGTTTGTAATGAGAGTGTTGAGAGTTTTCAAGGCTGCGAGTCTGGGCATTCCAGAAGGCGGAGATGTCAGTCACGGTGGAGGGTCGTACCGTCCTTATAGGGGTCGTGGTCGTGGGTCGCGGGGCGCATTTTTTCGGGGCGCAGGAAGGGGTGCCCCTCGTGGTAGCATGAAGCTCGACAATAGACCAAAAAAGCTACTCGTGAAGGGTGTGCGGGAAGACGCCATGCCAGCCTTGCGAGAATGGTATGAGGTAGGAAACGGCTCCTTGGCAATCCTGGGGGCGACGCACTCAAGTATCTTTGTCACTCTAGATCCCAGGTCAACTCGACTCGGTGGACTCGGTTGGGGACGATGTGGTGCATGTTGGCTTCCGGACAAGAGCAGCTGCCGAACAGGTTCGTAGCTTTCTTGGATTGTCTCCCTTTGGAACCCTGACGAGCCATCCAGGCTCTCGCCAAGGGCAGTAATATCCCATCCATAGGCGTAGTTCAAATATCCTGGCTCTCTGGTCAACCGTCGTTCCCCGGCACCCAAACGCTCGTGACTGTATCTTCCCAGCCGATCGCAAAAGAGAACGGGACGGAAGATGTGCAATCCCCCTCAACGCTCCAACAGGGGCATCCATCCATTCGTCGCCAGGAAGAAGAGATTGTCGCGAGTGGATGGGGTGATGGCGGCGATGAAGATGACATGGGATTCTAATGTCAGGTGGAATGCGGCTAATCATCGACTCTGCTTGCGCGCTCTCTTTCTCTCTTTTTGTTTTTCTTATTCATCTTCGTTTGTACCTCTGGCACACCTTGGGGATTGCGCGACAATAAACCGCCTGAGCAAGCTGGTCATAAGTCGCCAGCGCACCACTCTGTTGTGTTGTACAACGCTGCATTTCTAACAGGATAACTGCTAGTGATATCTACGGTGAGTTGTATGAGACCATGGTACTTTGAGTAACAAGTCTAGGAAAGAAGCGATTACACGAAATTATACGGGGATGGTATACAATATAACAAACCACTAATCGCACAGCTATGACACAGACTCGTTGGTGCATGTTCGATCATGAAATCAGTACTACCGCTTCTGACAAACGGCATCCCGCAGGCCTTGTTCTAGGAAACGGCCGTGGCTGATCCCAAGGATCATTGTCCTCTGGCGCGCAACGAACGGATGGACGGGGGAGCAGCCCGAGTCACCTAGACCGTAGGCGTCTCGTGGCGTTTGGGCCCAGCTTCCGAACCGCCGGAGTCGAGCGAATCCGGTGAGTTACAAACCGGGCCACCGAAAAACTCGAGTCCCGCTTCCAGCGAGGGCATCGCGGGCCGGGACGACCCCGCTGGCTCGCGCGATGCAGACGGCGCGTCCGACGGACGACCTTTGGCGAAGAGGAACGACGGTCCCGCCTCGAGACCTCTCTCGTGGACGACGACGACGCCACCCAACGACTGCTTCTGCTTCTCGGTTTCCTCAAACGGACGAGGAAGATCCAAGTCCTGCAGCGTGGACAGACGACCGTGTTTGGGGGACACTGCGGTCGTCGGGGCGTCTTTTGCAAGCGAAGCCGAACCGACGGAAACAGGGCTCTCGCTGACCTGGGGTAGGGCACTGTTCTGCAGTATACGTGGGCCGTATCCACGAGAATTCCCGTGGTGGAAGTATCTTTGAATGGAGGAAGGTCGGTCGGTCGTGTGAGGGGGGTAATGGAGCGCCTCGATCGTCTCTTCCGCCACGACGAGCTCTTGTCTCTGTTCGGGGGACATGATGAGGAGAGGCGAAAACTCTCGGTCTCGTCGCGCTCGCAGACGTGGACGCGTACTCCTGGGGGATTGGGGACCTGCCCCAGTTGTAGACGCATCATCACCCTCGGGGTGCAGGCGCAGCGCACCATCGGTATGTTTTCGTTTACGTGAAGTGTTTTGCAGTAGAGATGGCATCAAACCAGGGAGAGCGTCTTCGCGCTGCCGTACTGGCCCTGAATGGCTTGGAAGACCGTCTCTGGTCTCCTCATGAGGATTCACTGAAAGGGGCGAAGACGGCACCACGAGAGGAACACCCAGGCTAGGTGAATGGCTAGGAAGTGGAAGACTAGACGTCGTTCCCCTACTCAAGGGGGCGGAGACCGCTTTGGTAGGGTCACAACGGGGTGGAGAGCAGCGAGATACTGCACCGTCATCCACACCAACACTGGTCGACGTGGACTCGGGCTTCGTTTTCTAGGGAATGGGAGGTGAAGGGGATGTTAGGAACACGAGACTACACCAGTACTATGAAGAGCGACTCACGGCACCGTTGGGGCTCATTGGTGTCTGAAATCGGACGTGGGGGGGCGGCTCCTGGTGCTCTCATGACAAGACTTGCCCCCTTTTATGAACTCGCCGTCGTTGAGAGGCCTGAAGGAGGCAGACTCGGTTAACTGTCTGATCTACTTCTTCGCATAGCAGACAAAAACACGGTGCTGGATAGAGATCGATCACCAGTACCCATGGACCCACATGGACCCACACCGCGACCTGAATAAAATGAAGGCAAGAGCAACGCTATCACTTTTATGGCCATCACCTCCTCGGTTGCAAAGTAAGGGAGAACCCTGTCGGTGTTATTCGCCGTCCTTGCAGCACCTCTTTCGGGACTGTGACATCTCCGAGTCGGTGGCCTGCGATTCCGGCGACAAGAACATGAGAACGGTTAAATTTCTTCCTGGTCTTCTGGTTGTGCACTGACGCTGACACGGACTACCAGACCGAGTGACAAGGGCAAAGGTGCGGGGGATCGCACCGTCATCACGCAAAGAACGCTTCGGGGGGATCCAGTGAGACCCGTTATTGTCCTTGGTGCGTCGACGAGCCGTACTACCTTGAAGCTTGACGGTTTCGACGCTGGCGGTGCAATTCACGACAGATCCACACCAGCGACTCGACGCGCACTGGTTGCCATCGCTAACGAACGCCCTTTGCGGTCTTCTGTGCCGTATGTCGGCGAGACTCAGTCTGATGCGAGCCGAGCTTACTAAGCCGCTTGCAGAAACCACACCCAGCGGAGTCGCAACCAAAAAACTTTGCGCCCGCTCAGCGACACTATTGGTTAGCTTGGATCTGCCTTGTGAATCCAGCACGTCTTGCAAAGTTGCAACTGAGCGCCTGTTATTCCGCAGACTCGTGGTGCGCAATAACACAGCTCTCCCTGGTACATAACAACACAGAGTGCCCGCGCCAAGGGACGTCTTGATTATATGACTCTCTGAAACATCGGCAACCACGGCGCCCGACAGCTCCTCAGATCGGCTGAGCTGCCCTTTTACACTCAACGACCGGAGATGAGTTGGAGCAAAACGGACTCACTCAACCGTCATGGCGCAGTATGTTTATTGATTACTCAGCACACAAACGACGTTCCTATCGCATCGATGAGGACGAACATCCGAGACAACCTACTCCATTCCCAGCGCTGGGATCGGGTCATACGGCGCCGTGGGACGACTTCCGCGAGGGGGCCGGGTGGCCGTGACGAGACCTTGTCTTCATCCACCCTGCGGAAAAACCCCTTCGAGGGTTTACTCACTAAATGCTAAGCGGAACAACAAACCGGCACGACTCGGGTACGGAGACAGCCAGACCTGGATCCTTTGCAGGTCCGGGTCTACTGCACGATGAAAATCGAAATCTTATCCGCATCAATGGCGTCTGTGGTCTGGACACCCCCTTGGCTTCGTTTCATGCACGGGCCTTAGCAGGATTGGAAGGGAAAGTGAAGACATGAGTGGGTTTCAAGGCTGGTACTCGCAGCTATGCTCACCGTCATTTTGCAATCCAGGACTTCCCGTGACTGGGAGTCTCAGATCTGAGATATCGTTTGATGGTGCATGGCAGTGTGTTCATCCGCATCTGTTGAAAGATGCGATCCCAATGCTTGGACCAACTCTCGACCCACTCCAGGCCGTGGAAACTGGATTTAGTGGGATTGGAGGAACGCTCTAGTAGTAGGTATAAACAAGACATCTAGGCCACGATAAACCCTGATCTATGGACATTTTATGATGCTACACCATCCAAAAGAATGCTTGATATGGCGACAGGACGTGAGTATCTATGTATATTGGCTGAGCAAATTCTTGAGGTATACGACCGGAGCACAGATGTTTAGAGTGCTCCCACAGGGGTTAAGCAGGATGCGATGTGGGCAGTGCCTCGTCACGAGTGCATGAGACGGGTCCAGCCTCGCTTAAGTTGCTGTGTACTTTGGTCAAGTTTGCCATTCTAAAGTCTCCGAAAGACCTACTTCAAAGAAAACAAACATAAGGACGGTGTTCGGTCCTAGCCGCATAAAGGCTGGGGTCCAGCCTTTAAACAAAAATGCAAGACCTTCTTCGCGGAGCGATTTCGCGAGAACTTGGATAGGACTAGCTTTTTCCGACTTGCAATTTGACATCAGCATGAAGACATCCACACGAAACATATCATCCCACCGAGCTCATTATTCTTGTTCTGATCACGTCAGCGGGCGAGCAAACGGCTGGAAAAGAGTGAGTACGGAATACACAAGCAAGGAATAACAGACTTGTGCTACATGTTCCGGCGGCCAGGCTAGCGACAACATGCAAGAAGAAGCCGTCCTGAAATTGATAGTCCACGAAAGGTACCCGACGGCGAAGTAAGGTCGCCTTGAAGAAGTCGTAGCTGTACTCAGCCTCAGGAAGTGTGCTCAAAGGATCCAGGGAAACACTGCGGGGTCAACTCACGAGCCCACTTGTGACGTCTATCAAAACGACAGGTGTTACACATAATGTCTGGGGGGGAAGAGGCTTACATTCATTAAAGCCGCACGTGTCTTGAAGTGTATGTTAAATCCTCGCGTCACGCGTTTACAGTGTGCAGGCTCACCGCATTGGTTCCAAGCCCTCTACCGAGGCCCTTGATGCCCTCATTTGTCATGAGGTTTACGAGACCAGTCAAAGCGTTACGATACCCATAACGTTTTTCCGGGGGTCTCAGCGAGTCACTTGTCATACGTACGAGTAGGATGTCTGCAGGGTTGCCTGCGACGCCGCCCAACCCGCCAGCAACGCTAGCAGCCAGAAGGAGCTTGACCGTGGAAGGCTTGCTCCTCTTGGACATGCGTTGCTTCATTTCCTCGTAACTTCCGATGCGGACGAGCGAGTATGTCATCTGCCGAAGCAGAGACGCGGAAAGACCGGTATAAATGCTGCGCAAGCCGTTCTCGGACAATGAAATCCGAATGGTCGCATGCATGGACGGGCGCGACACGGACAGATCCAGGGTTTGCATACGTCTGTATTGACATCAGTCGTGCACCGTCAGCAAAACTATGCCGCTTACACTTTCGTCAAATCCAAGGGATGCGTGAAGCAAGCTGCCACTAGAACACCGTGAACAATCCAGGGCACGAGATTTTGGGCGAAGACGACCTACTGGAGGCGGCGACGCCTGTAACTCGGCTGTTAGCGTGACGCCATGGACAACGAGCAGCTAGCTTACCACCAAGCCTAAGTAAAATGAGACTCAGAAATAGCACCCGGGTGGTATTCCAAGATACTCACCAGAATGGACAAGTGGTCATCGCGTATCTCGTCTTCTGCTGCCACTGCCCCCGCACAGAAACTTTTATACAAGCGCAGTGGGTAGTTGGGCTTCGAAAGCTACAGGAAGGACCGGTCTGAGATTGCCACCGGTGTTCGCAGGGCGCAGGGAGCCACGGGAAGAAGATTGGTGTGTTTCCTTGTTATCGCAAGGCTACGTGCACCACTCCAACTAGGGTCTGCGTTGAAACCTAAATGCCTCAGTGAAAGGTGGCGCACTGAAAATGAGCGTGGCTACGTAACAAAGCAACTGTGACGGTTAGACGGCAAAAGGTTGGGATCAGCACCCACTCTGGTTCACAGCAACACGTGGCCAACGGGCAGCATCTCAGCGACCGGCCATCCAGCGCGCCAGGGTGCGTATATTCGGGAGTGAGCAGAGAGGCCCGACTCACGTGAGATTACTTAAGTAATATATTAGTCAGCATCTCACCTTTGGCGGCGCGGCGCCCTTCCAACTTCAACTTCAACTTCAACTTTCTCTCCACTTTGCTCTCCATCTCGTACGGAGCGACACTCGCCCATTTCATTCGACAATGTCGCACGACAATGAAGAGTTGGTCAACTATGAGGACGAGGATGACGTCGTCACCAATGGCGTTGCTGTACCCACGAATGGCGTTGGTGCTTCGGGGACCGCGGACGGCGAGGTCGAAAAAGACAAGAAAAACTTTTCAGGCATACACTCCACTGGCTTTAGGTTTGTTGTTGACTTTTTTTTTAATACTCGTGTCGTCTAATTTTTTTCTCAAGGGATTTCTTGCTGAAACCTGAATTGCTGCGAGCAATCAGTGACCTCGGGTTCGAACATCCTTCAGAAGGTATTTTTGTCGCAGTTCAATGGCACTGTACTTTTATTGATTGTCACCATCCAAGTCCAACAGGAGTGTATCCCTCAAGCCGTGCTGGGAATGGATGTCCTCTGTCAGGCAAAATCCGGGCACGGGAAAACTGCAGTCTTCGTTCTTGCAACGTTGCAGCAGTTGGAGCCGGTGAATGGCGAGGTTTCCGTGATTGTCTTGTGCCACACCCGTGAACTTGCCTTTCAAATCAAGAACGAGTACACTCGATTTGCCAAGTACATGCCTGATGTTCGGGTTGATACCTTCTATGGTGGCACCCCCATACAGAAGGACGTGGAAAGTCTTCGTGACAAGAACCGGTGCCCGCACATTGTCGTGGCGACTCCTGGCCGCCTGAATGCCCTTACTCGTGACAAGATTTTGGATGCCAAGAACGTCAAACACTTCGTATTGGACGAATGCGACAAAATGTTGGAACAGCTCGGTTAGTCTCCGTCCCTGCAGTTTCGGCTTCCAATCTTGGGAATATTGCATCATCAAACGAGTTGCGCCCGCTACTCTACCACCGGTTAATGAAGTTCTTACCGCCATACTCAACGTCACACTGCCAATGTGGGCAAGCGCCGCCGGCGCCACTTGGAATTGGTGTTGAAGTATGGTTATGGGTTCACCGCTGGGTTGCTGAGTTGTAGAGAGCCTGCATGATGAAGAATATCGCGGTCGATCTTCGATTCCCCGCTCCCTCCGTCGACGAATCTTTACATGGACTTTTGACGGTCCATGCTCGGCGCTTGTACTTCCTTCTCCGTTCTTGAGTTTCTTCTTTCTGCCTCACCCCGAAATTCAACCACGATCTAACCGTTATCCCGGCCCTTTATTTGCTGCTTAGACATGCGCAGGGATGTCCAGGAAATCTTCCGCGCGACTCCCCACCATAAGCAAGTCATGATGTTCAGTGCCACTCTGTCAAAGGAAATCCGCATTACATGCAAAAAATTCATGGCAAATGTAGGTCCGTGCTCAAACGGAGAACACGCGCTCACAGTGGAATGTAGCCTCTAGAGATATTCGTCGACGATGAAACTAAACTGACACTGCACGGATTGCAACAACACTACGTCAAACTCGAAGAGAATGCAAAGAACAGGAAGCTCAACGATCTGCTGGATACGCTCGAGTTCAACCAAGTAAGTGTCCTGGGAGGCATCACGTGCCGTGTTCATCCCCCTCTCAGGTCGTCATCTTCGTCAAATCGGTTGCACGGGCGATCGAGTTGGATAAGCTACTGGTGTCGTGCAACTTTCCCAGTATTAGCATTCACTCTGGTCTCGCGCAAGAAGAACGGTGGGTCTACTGAGCATGATTTAACCGCGCTACTGACGCGGTGAACAGCATCAAACGATACACGGCCTTCAAGGCCTTTGAGAAGCGTATACTGGTTGCTACCGATATTTTCGGTCGTGGTATCGATGTTGAGCGGGTCAACATCGTTGTCAATTATGACTGCCCTCCTGATGCTGACAGTTATCTCCACCGTGTTGGTCGGGCTGGGAGGTTTGGTACCAAGGGTCTTTCTATCACATTCGTGTCGAGTGAGAGCGACCAACAAGTGATGGGTGCCATTCAATCTCGCTTCGAAGTGGCCGTACCCGAGCTACCAGACCACATTGACCCTGCCAGCTATAGTGAGTTGGTGTACTCGTGCATGCGTGATCCGTCATTCTCATCTCTGGTTTTCAGTGACATCGTGATCGGTTTTGTGTTGCCGCTTATATGCACATGCACTTCATATTTTGACTGTAACGATGTACCTGATAGAGGTTGTTGGTTTGCGAATCGTTCGTTGCCCGCGACGATGCGTTGCGATAGTTTGACCCTCACTATACTGAAGTTGCTTCAACGAGAACGAGGCTAATCTTTTCTTGGTCGAACTAAATTGCTCCCCAATACATTTACGTTTTGGAGTTCATGTGGGATGACCAGTGCACAGCTGGTTGACCATGCCACCGAGTTTTTATGGACCTCCCCCACTCGCGGTGATTCGTGCATGCGAGAGTAGGGGCACCTGGCCCCTTCAACTGGCCATGTACGCCAGGTCGACCATAGGCGTATCGCTCAGTGCTTTGCCAGTCGGGGTATAGCTCATTTTATTTTCACCTCACTGCGATCAGGCATTCCATCAAGCCTGGGTCTGAGCGCCCGGGTTATCTCAAAAGGTGTGTGATGGATCGGCACGCTACTGTTGGCAGTGCTGATTTCCGCACAATCAGCCCGTGACAGATATCGTGCGTGAGCACACTCTCTACTGCTGTATCCGGGACTGGTTTTGACGCTCTCGGCTGCCAGGTTCCTTGTTGCCCCCGCGACATCTCTTGGAACGCCGCAGTCCAGAATCCTGAGCGTTGTCCAGATCTGGCGTTCCTGTATCCTAAGAAACAAATGAATGAGATCTGTCAATTGGGGGGGCTGGAGGCAGTACTGGGGGGAGTGCGACACGGCTTTTACGCTTCGAGAAAGGCTTTTGAACTTCGGCAACGTAGGCGGAGGTACGGCCACCGACGGTGATCCATCTGACGGTGGCGAGTTCGCCCGAGGGCTGTGAAAAGTACAGGATCAGTCGGTGGTGAAAGGATAGGGAGTGGGACAACCAGTCTCATGGTCTGGTTTGCCTTTTTGCCTTTGCCCTGCGCTGAGAGCGTGAGAACCGCGCCATTGATGTCGAGAAGACCATACCCATCGGTGGTGGAAAAGCCAATGGGTAGGGTACTTGGTATCATCTGCGTTCGCTTCCACGGCTACACGGCATACGTCTGCAATCTGGTGATGGAGGGCAAGGATCTGGCTGTCGTCTAGGGTGTTGCACCGTTGCTCGGGATGGATTTGAGCGTGGTACAAGATTTCATCTGACGACAGTGGGTTGAGCGTGGGTCTGCAGGGTGCAAATGGACTGGTGTGGACCTGCGAGATAGTTTCCGATGCCGGCGCTGAACGTTTGATCTAAAAGGAGGGCCTTGATCGGACAAGTTCTCTTGGAGGCAACGTCACAAAAATATCGGAGGGAAGGCATGGATAAAATTGGATCGAAGCCAAGGTCTGAGATTGGGGGTTCGCTCAACGGGGAACGGACCAGACGAATGCGACCGAGACGACGAGCGTCGCAAAAGGCGAGTTCCGTGAAGCCCGAATCTTGCTCTTGGATAAACAGGATGAACTGTGGGACCCGGTATGGGTATTAGCGACGAACGGGGATGGGAACGAATACCTTCCTTTACGTGTCGTGGTGGCCAGTCGTCGGAAGAGCGGCCGGGATTGGATCTGTACTGTGGGGTCGATTGACCTCTGACCTAGCAGAACCAAAATTAGGATCCGAGCGGGATCTCACGGACAGGGAGCAGACCTTGAGCATGCCCGTCATGCCAAAGTGAAGCACGGGCATCCTGCCCTCTCCGTCGAGCTGGATGTAGAAGCACTTGCCTGTCGGAACGGTCGTGCGTGCGCTGGCAATGCGTCGGGAGAGCCTCACCGTACCGAGCTGTGTCGCTTACGACGCGGCCGGCGACTTCGCTGGCCTGCGGACGAAAATAAGCGGGTGCGGACCCGAGCGAGCGACTCACGAAGGCGTGGCCCGTCGTCCCGGCGTACACCAGCGCGTCTTCAAAGGCGTCGACGTGGTGGATGAGCTTGCCCTTTGCGACGGCTCTGACGAGCGCGGCGGCGCGCTCCACCTCTGCAGGCCGTGAGCGGACGCGCGGGACGGGGCGGTGCGCGCACCTGGGAGCTCCGGCATGACAGGGGGCGGTGAGGTGTGATGACGTAATACTTGACGCGGCTTAAAAGCGCAGCACGCGGACGCTCTGTCGACGATGGCCCTCCTCCGTGCCCTCGCCCGCCCGCGCAAGCCGTGGGGGCTCGCATGGCGCTCCTCCGTCTGGTTCACCACGATAGGTGCGTGTTTTCTCCCGCGCGGTCCGCTCGCTGACCGCCCGCAGTCGTCGGCTTTGGTCTGTCGTCGCTCGTCCCCGCTCTCTTTCCCCTTACCCCCCTCCAGGGATCACCACCGACCTGCTCGTGTACTCGATCATCATACCCGTCATGCCCTTCCAGCTAGAGCGTCTCAGATACCACTCCGTCTCCGCCCTCACCGGCTGGCTCCTCTGTGCCTATGTGCGTCCCCCTCCCCTCTTCTCCCCCTGCCTCGCTCAGCTCCCCGCAGTCCCTCGGGCTGGTCCTCTGTGCGCTCTCCGTCCCGTCCTCTTTCTTCCCCTCACCCTTTGTCAGCCACAATACCCATCGCCATGTATGCCGAAAGGCGGACCTCTAGACGCGCTCCCCTCGTCCTCGGTCTCATCGCTCTCCTTGCCGCCCAAGTCCTCCTCATGGAGGCACCCAGCTATGCCGTCATGGTCGTTGCCCGCATCCTCCAGGGAGTCAGCTCCTCCGTGGTTTGGATCGTCGGCCTGGCCCTCCTGTAGCTGCTTTCTCTCCCTCTCCCCATCCCTCCTCTCACCGTCTTTTCAGTTGCGACACCACCCCAGAGGCAAAAATCGGCAGTCAGTTGCCTTGCTGTCTTTTCCTGCCCCATCCTCACCAGCGTCGTTGATGTAGGGCAACTTGGCATCGCAATGACGGGTCTCTCTGTCGGGTACGTCTCCGCGCTTCTCGCGATCATCCTGCCTGACGGCCACAAGCCTCATGGTTGGCACCCCTGCGGGTGGCTCCCTGTATGCTCGGTTTGGCTTTCGTGCCCCTTTTATCTTTGGTGAAATATGCACCGCAGTTGATCTCGCCCTCCGTCTCCTCATCGTCGAGAAAGACGTTGCCCTTCGATGGGGTTACGATCCTGCGTCATGTCAACACGTCGACATCGCTAAATTGGAGTCCTCTTCCCCCTACCACTCGCCGGACGCCGCCGGACCCTCCACATCGGATCTCATTCGGGCACGGTCTACGCCGGAACAAACGTCAGCTCTAGCCGATCCTACACCAAATGAAAACATGCGGGATCCTCGGGTCCCGTCTGCTGACAACTTGGCCCTGTCTCAAGTCTCACTCGTTCCGAAGCCGCTCTCATTACTATCAGTCATACGGCTCTTGGGGCAATCGCCCCGCGCCGTGGTCGCGTTAATCATGTCTTTGATTTACGGGTATGTTTTGCCACAAGCTCGTGTTCGTATTCACAAAGCATGTGCCTTCCAGTACTGTCAACAGTATGCAAGAACCTACGCTTCCCCTTCACCTGCAAGCAGCATGGAATTACAATTCTGACCAAGTCGGCTTGGTATACATGGCTGGTCTTGTCCCCGCTCTCATTTGTGAGCATCCATTAGTCGCTCTGTTTCCGAGAGCAGAGTTCATTTTATTGTTAGCATCGCCTCTCGCAGGGTTACTCTCCGACCGGATAGGATCAGATTTCATTACGCCCGTGTGCCTGCTTCTCGCTCTGCCATGGTGGATCGTTTTAATCCTGAAAAAATCGGTTGCTCTGTTTGTCGTCGCCCTCGCTCTGCAAAGTGAGCGTCGTATTCTCGCGTTGGTGCTCGCTCTCACGCACGCGACTCGCAGCTTTCTTTGTTTCGGGGGTTGTCCCTCCGGTCACTGCGGAACTAGCGACCGTTTCCCGGGGTATACCGGGTGTTGGATGCAAGTCTTTTCTCGATATGCTCGTATTCACTGACTGATCATGCCACACCAGATGCCCACGTATATGGGGCCTTCAATTTGGCATTTGGTATCGGAACTGCCGGTGAGAGTCTCGTATTTATTCCTATCGACGTCGTGCTGACCCCGACCAGTGGGCCCTATAATTGGTGGTCAGGTTCGTGCTTGCTCACGACTTTGAGAAAGTGGCTAAACATTCTGTTACAGATTTATGGCCGCGCGAGACATGGTTGGACTGCCGTGTGTTGCATAACGGCCTCGCTCATCATAATATGTGTCATGCTTTCGTTTTGCTATACCGGTGAAGAGCCTCTGTTGTCCAAGATGATGCGGCAGCAAAACTGGTCACAAGCATCACTCGAAATGCAGCCTTCCGACAAACGGTTCAAGGGGAGAAGTGCCGACACACCCACGCCCAGCGAGACGCACTCAACTTCATGATGACTTTTGAACACTGTAAATAGCTTATACCATTTGACGCACGTAGTTTATCTATCTGGCCATGGCCGCCCTAGTGTTGTTATTATCGTATTGCCGATGGGAAATCGAACTTGTGAGGGACCCTCGCCCATCGCTGCTACCATCAAGTACAGCGTTCGGTCCCCGTGCTTTTTCTTGACTTGGGTGTTGCTTCGCGCGGTCCTGCGCAACTTGGCATGGACTCTCGCTCGAATACTGCCCCGACGTCTTCTGAACCCCCCTTGACAGCCTACCACCAGGGAGCAACCGGCGAGACCGCCGTCACCGCTCTTCCGTTCGTCCCCTCCAGTCCTGACGCTTGGACGCCCGGTTCACGCCTGGACACTCAAAGCCGTGACAACCTCAGACAGGCCTCTGTCGCGCTCGACACCGCGTACGAGCGAATCACCTCTCTTAGGAACAGCATCAACAACATGTTGAACCGCAACCTGCCGGAAGCTACAGGGACAGAGGCCTCGACGGTCGGATCAGACACCAGTGCTACCCAACCCTCCCTCAGCCACGACCCCAGCATTCGCCCACCACATTCTGCGCTCGTGCTCTCGAGCGAACAAGTAGTGGAGGAGCTTAACCTGAGGGCTGCGAGGCTACGCTCGCTCATATCTCCCTCCGCTCGACAAAGGCTCGAGGAATTTGAAACCAACAGTAGAAGTAGCGCGAGGAGAGAGTCCATATGGGACAGGTTCCCTCAGGCCAACCGCCCGAGGCTCGACAGAGGCGATCTTCATGCTACCCCACCCCGACCCCGCACGCCCCCCATGCCGGATCTCGTCCTACCACGCGCTCGGGAACCTGTTGACCCGAACGTTTCCCAGAGGCGAGACCTTCAGAGCGCTAATCGCGATGATTCGAGTACCATGATCGGAAGACGTGTAGCTGCGCGCGTGAACGCATCCGACAGCCCCGCCAGTCTCTCGTCACGTCTGTCGCTCTCGCAGATCGAGCAGCGGTTGCAAGCGCAGACGGCACAGATCGCACGGGAACTGGAGAACATGACGGATCGTTTAGCCGCCCAGAGGTCCAGAAGGGCAGAACTGGCTTCTTCGGGCGTGCGCGGCGATGCCGCGCATGACAATAGGGTATCTGCCCCATCACAGGTTGGGTCGATCACGGTTACTGGCGACTCGAGGTCGGTACCTAGCCCTCCAACGGGCGGGCGTCCCCTCAGGCCAGCTCGCGAAGTCACTGTCCTGGATAACACCACTCGCATCGTCCTTCCACAGCCGATATCACGTACATTGTCCGACGGCACACCAATTGACGAGCTACCGACACCTGCCCGCCGCAGCCTCTCTGCGGCCTTTAGGGAGCATATTGCAACGTTCCGGGACCAAGTCGGAAATATGTCTCAGGATACCCCTCGTAATCTTGCAAATGCACCCGAGGTGCGGGGTACGCTGGTCAATCTGCTCGCGCGGGACCGGGATGACCAGCTCTTATCCGCCCGTCAGGCCGAACAGATCAGATCCGTTGACGCGAGTCGGAGGGACGATCCGTCAATTCGTTCTAATCCCTCTTCTCCGGCGGGACAGGGTAGACGGCGAAGAGGTTGGAGTGAGCTTTTTTGAGAAAGACATGCCGTTTCATGACTGACGTACGACACAGCCCGGCTGAATGCTGATGGTGATGAGATAGACTCTGATGAGGATGACAACGTGTCGCCGCACACACGTCGCCTGCGAATGCGCTTTGCTTATGGTACTGGAGACGTGGACCAACCGGCAACGCGGTCTCATACGGTCACCATCGAGGATATTCTCTGGCGGACGTCTGGAAGTGACAGTGAAGCGGATGCACTCTCCCCAGATTCGACTGACAGCTGTCTTTCGCTTTTCCTTGGCTCGCCACCTCGGCCCCCGGTCCGCCGCCCACACCCACTCCCGACTCCAGTGGAAGACATGCTGTTATACCCGGCTACCAAACCACCTCAACTCCCGCAGGTGGTCTGTGTATCAAAATATGCCAGTCTTGCTGGCCGGTAACCGAACTCCTGAATATACCCGGCATCGTTTCGTTCTCGCAGTATGTCCTCGCCACCTTGGCGCTAGACGTTGGTTATATGACTTGGGCTGATCTCTCTTCTACATTTACCTTGCGCTACACAATCTTGGGGGGCATCACGCCGTTCTTGTTTAGTTATTCGTAAATTAGCTAGCCCCGCCCCTCGTACCGTGCGAAAGCGTTGAAACGCAACCATTTTGCTTGTCCCTAGCTGCCTGTCCATGCCTGCCGTTTTACTTTTGGTCGTCGTAGCGGTCACGGAGGAGACGGGACTTCGCAAGAGCGACTCCTGCTCGAGGCAACGAAGAGACACAAGAGTAGGACTTGGCACGTGCGAACCGGAGTCCCGCTCATATCAGTGCCAGACATACGTCATGCTTACATACTCTCTTACTGCACCCGCGCGGCTGTCCGAACCCCTTCGATCATGTCTTCGCCGTGGTGTGCCCTTGTTCATTAGCGGTCCACAACGCTAGCTTTCATTATTCATGGTGGCAGCAACGACCGCTGCACGCGTATGTAGATTATTATTACTCTAAACAAAAAAAGAGGCGACACCGACGTTCATCGATGCCATACGGCTATGACTGCGCAGGGGAGGGCGTCGCCTGATACGTCCCATAATAATTGGGTTGATACAGCCCAGGGCTATAGGGACCCGCGGCACCCGGCTGTCCCGCGACAGCGGCTCTCATATGTGGAGGTAGCGTTGATGCCACATATCCCGCCGCACCTGTGCCGGTGGGTGCTGCCCACGGTCCGCTCGCGGTCGGTGGGTACGGTTTCCCGCCCGGCGTGGCCGCTGCGACCGTATTCGCCACCGCGCGCTGACCCGGCGTTTGCGTGGCCGCACTGAAGAATCCGGCATAGGACGTCGGCATCGTGCTCGGTGTCGTTGCCGCGGGGGTTGCAGCAGCTGCACTTGGCTGTGGCGTCCCCTTGCGAGATCCACCTGCAGACGCGTTGGATTGCGCCTGGGGATTATATTGGTACCAGGACGAGTACGCGTACTGCTGCTGCCCCCCTGTTCCATATGGCTGACCAGGGTAGTATTGCGGTGTGGCCTGCGTTTGGGCGGTCGTCTGGGTGTACGCGTTGGGATAGTATGGTGTCGGTTGGCCAGGTTTGTACTGGTAACCTGTCCGATAGGGCGTCGCGTAGTTGTACGAGTAGCCGGCGTAAGCCTGGGCTGTGGCCGTTGCTGTGGCAGCAGTGGCTTGCGCAGGTTGTGTTGGCGTTGGCGTTTGAGCTGGGGGCGCCGATGTCGCTGCCGGGATTGCGGTCGCAGTCGACTTGATGTACAGTGTAGAATCGTCCCGGAGGGCGATTGGGTGCTCTGCGGGGAGTGTCCCTTGCCAGCCCTGAGTGGGTGCTATGGGCAGAGTCCGTTGGAGTTTGTGAAGGAGAGACGGTGATGGAATGAGAGGAGCGTTTTCGGAATTGCAGGACCGCGGCCGGAGAGAGGTGAGGAGGCAAAGAGAATCAATAATACCCTGGGCTAGAGAGTACGGTTGAGCAGGGTATGTGACAGGACAGTGCAACTGACCGGTATCCCACTCCTCCGAACCTTGTTCGACTGGGCAAAACTTGCCCGGCTGTGATAGCCGTCTGGTTTGAAGTTCTTCTAGTCTTTTGAGTGCTTCTGCGTTTCGTTGCAACAATTCATGCACGGCAGCTTCAAGCTCCAAGCTTCCCAGGGCTTGCTTGAGCAGGGCTATCTGTTCCGCCGAGAAAAGCCCCTCCAAGAGAGGTTCATCATCAAGCACGCCATTCTTGTCGGGCGTGTCGACGCCGTTGAGCTGAGGAACCTGTACGGCATCGTCTGGAGGGTGATGCGAAATCGTCGCGTGCTCGTCTGAGCACCTCTTCTTTCTGTCCTCCCATCTCCAGAAAAGCTCACCCATGGCAGACCGCCCAATCTCGACACCATCTTGTTCAAATACGGGGGCAAAGGTGGCATACGGCCCGTAATCCAGGAATGCACCACAGCTTACGCGACGAGGCCCAGGAAGCTTTGATTTGTATTCTGGAGGCTTCTTGGGAACATAGGATGCCAGGGTGACGGGAGACGAGTCTGTCGGATTTGGTTCAGCTGATGCAGGAGTAGAAGGGGAAGGCAGTATGGCAACGAGCTCGGCATTTGCGGTCGACAGGTTCCTCAGGGGCTTACTGTCGGAGAGGGCGAGATCAGAGTTGAGGGAGGACCACCAAGTCCCAAAAGGCAAGCGCTGCATGAGTGCATATTTTTTGGCGTAATGGGAACTGGTATGTTTTTCGGGGGGAGTCGGATTGGGTTCGGATGTGGGGTCAGAAAAATCGAGGAGGGAAGCAACGTCGAGGGGGAGGGGGACGGAGTGGAAAGAGGCTTGGTCGAGGAGGGACGAGGCAAGATTGCAAAAACGGAGTTGTTGTGCGGCAGGGGACGAGGGGCGAGATCTCGGATGGTAGGACGCTGGAAATAGATTTTGAACCGCGGCCTGAGAGTGGTGACGTTTGAACGGAGAAACGAAGAAGGGGAGAGAGGCTCACGCGTAGGACACGGAGGGGATGCTGAGAAGGCTCCCTGAGCAGGGCACGGAGCGAGAATGAGCCAGACAAGGCGTTTGAGGTAGAAGGTTCGGAGAGGTTGGAGGAGGGGAGAGGAAAGACGCGGTCGAGCAACGCCTGGGAGTCGATGCTATGGGAGAATGGGTAGACGCTGAAGCGGGAGAGGGGTGACTTACAGCTCGAGAATGCCGAGGATGTGCTGTGCGTCAGAGGGGCGAACCGGGACATCGGCGGCGAGCTGGAGGGTTTGCGGCTTGGGGGCGGGGAGGGCGACCTCGTTCTCGTTCTCGTCCTTGACGGGCCGGGGCTGCTTTGGCTGGGGGGGATCGTCGCTGTCGTGGACGGAGGGGCGTTTGCGTTTCTTCGTGGCGGGCTTTGATTTTGCGGGGGGTGCGGGATCGCCCTGGCTCTGTGCGTGCGTCGCTGAACTTCGCGTTGCGCGGGCCATGGCCGACAGAATGACGATTTACCGAAACGGTAGCTCGGCGACGCGCATCGTATTTCAATCGGAGTCTATAATTTCATCCCCAGACATCCCAGCCGACGATGCCGTCCTTTCCCCCCCCCCGAATGGCGTCCGCTCTCTGGAGGGCCCAGCTGCGCTCCGCACCCGCCAACGGACACGCCGCGTTCGTCCCCCCCGTCCGCAAGGTCGTCCTCGAGTTTTGCCAGCACGGCCCCTCCTCCGCCAACGCGCGCGTCTTCATCAAAAACGACATCCAACGCGTCGCCCGCGAGCATCCGCACGTCGAGTTCGTGGTCAAGCAGCGGAACGGCCACGAGCCCATCGCCCGCGGGTTCTACGGTGCGCCCCCTCTGTCGTTTGCACCCCTGCGGCTGACCCCTCGCCAGTGAACGGACGCGACAAGGTGGTACCGCTCCAGCGCCTCGAGGTGAACGGGATAGAGAGGAAGGTGCAGCTGATATTGGAGTCTTCTGGGGCGAGGATCAAGCCGTTGAAAAAAGGACGGATAGTGGAGAGCATGAGCGAGTCAGTCCGGGGCATCTGGAGCGGGCTCCACGTCGACACGCCGTACACACTCTGAGTAGCTGAGACGCGATTGTCCATGTCAGAAAACACGCCGTTGCCTGCAGGCACCCTCCTCTTATCTCGTCCCTTGCCGCCCTTGCCTCGTCCCCCCATCATGTCCCAGGTCTGTCTCTCCCTCCCGCCCCAGTCTGCCCCCTCACGCTCCCTGCAGTACGACCAAGTGTTCGCGGATTGGCTCGAGACAGACACGATCGTCAACGTACGTTCTCGCTTTGCCTGTCCCATCCAATCCCTCCAACCCCACGCTCGCAGTTCGAACTCTCCCCGGCCACCACCCTCAGCGATCTCCCAGTGAGCACCCGCAGCGATGACGACGCGACCCGCCGCTAATTTCAACCGCCGCCGCCAGCATCCCATTCCCGAACATGACGAATACCAGGCCATGCCTCACAGTCTTAGACACGTCCTCGTCAGTCTCCCTTCTCGCTCCATGTCCCGTCGCTCATCCGCTCCCTTTGCTCAGGTCCCCCCATATCCCGAACCTGCCGCCCGTCCTCGAAGCATCCTCCTCGAGCCTGTCCACCCCAACATGCTACACACTCCTTCCCCCTACTCGCGACATCGATGGTCCGCCTCGCCAGATCCTCCCACTGGCGGCGTCTACCGTGCCCGACAAAGCGTGTCGTCCATTGGCTCCTGTTCAACCGTGCACACGCGCTCGGCCCCTCCCATCAAGTCGATCCTTACCCGCCATGATTCTGGCGTGTCCATGGCCACAAAGTCCACTCGGAAGAGGAAGAAGCGCTCCCCACCTTCTGTCAAATTCGTCGATGCACCAACAGTCCACTATGACGACGGCGTATATTATAACCCTCCTTCCCCACGTTCCCCCCCTTCTTCCCCATCGGGCCCTCAACAGCCAATGCGTTGGTTCACCAAGTGGTGGAAGAAATCCCCTGCTCCCCCACTACGGCCCCCTATATCCGGCCCATATCACATCTCTTATACCGCGTCGCTCGTGGACGTCCGTACGACGAGAACCCCAAAACCAAAACTCGGCAGGCTAAAACAGCTGTGGCATCGACTGACCAGCGTAATCAATTGATCTCCAGGCGAGCATTGCCCGTCCTTCGTTCTATGCCCACTCGCCCGACCTTGTACCCGGCTTTTGTTCGGTCGCTTATTCGTGCTTGCTCTCGTGCGTTCTTCAATTCCCGACCCACCGCGACTGCTGCGGCACTCCGGATACCCTGAGGAGCCACATTCTCGCTCGCTCGCTCGCTCGTTACACGCATGCGTTTCATGACCACAGTTACGCACCGATCGACTCGGTGACCCATTGCACGCCGTGCGTGCCACGCTAGATCTATCTCACCGCACCACACATCCCGTATGTATCCCTAGTCGTATTGCACTCACATCGCAGCCCATCATTCCGCTTATTGATCGCGTACGTCAGAACACATGTATCCAGATTCGATAGGTGGTAGGAACAGTAGGGATCAAGCGGGAACGTCCGTTCTTCGTGCCTTTTCCGCATTCCACCGTGCACGTATGAGCATCGCACCTTCCGCTCGCGACCGAACGAGCGGTGGTAGGAGCTGCATTTGTGCAGCTTGCAGATGTGGCGGTAACATTGCATCGTTCCGGATGACCTAGAGGACGGCGGGAGGTGAACCACACATGAGGATGTGGACGGGTCCTGTGAGGGAGTCGTGGGCTTACTGAGCCAATGGCGAGGAAAAACGAAAACGTCGCCGCGCTGCTGAGCATGTATTGGGAGAGCGTCGCTAGAAACCCTCTGGGCCCGGCGCCACCTCTTTCGGTGGTCAGTGAACAAGTCCGTGCTCAGTCGTGGGTTGTGGCGACCTGGCGAACGAGCCTCACCTGAGGACGGTGTACGAACCGAAAATGAAACCGATAGTAAGGCCGACGCCTCCACCCATGAGGGCGCCCATTCTGGTCGACATACATGAGCACATTCAGCCCGCCCGGAAGCATCGCGGACAGGGGAGGACGCACTTTACTGTGCATTCCAACGTTTCTAGTCAGAAATGTTGCAGTTTCGCATTCTGGTTGTGGTCCTACTTACATTTCTGCCAGACGGACGGTTCTTGTGTGCGGGGGGCTCGTGCGGCCATGGTGATGAAAAGAGGCCAGACGAGAGGTGCTAGTTGGCGAGAAAAGCTAGCAGGTCCGGCGGCCACTCAATTCATGTCTCAGCACTTGCCCTCGTTTCCCAGTGCTCGACAGGCCCAAATCAGTCAGTCTTTTACATTCTTTTCGCATATCACCGATTAACGGTGTTGCAGTCAGAGCGAACCAGAGAGACCTGTTCCATGTCTTGTCGTTCAAGGAGCAAACCGAAAGCGTTCTCCGCTCCTGGCTTGGTGAGTACTTGTCTCCCGTGCTCGCGTCTCTCCCGCTCATTTGCTAGGAACGAGATGGCTTTCAAGGTGGGACAAGGAGGTCGATCTCCTTCTGAGGCTGCTCTATTATGGCTTGACGATCGGTCGAGGTTCGGAGCACAGATGTATCCCTCATACTATTTCGCCTTGCTGATGTCGCCCTGAAGCCGTACAGACTTTGGGAGAAGAATACACCAACATCTGGCAGCATTCTGCATTCAGTGACAGAGTGCCTTCCAGAGCTTCGCGGCTAGCGCTCGTCCTCCTTCCAGTCCTACCCCCGTATCTCCTCGCAAGATGGGGTTCTCATCTCAGCTCTTCATCCCCCCGAGTAGCAAGCATTCTTCGTGTGCTGCCCGCGTGCCTTGAGACTGCCACGGAGATTAACCTTGCCATGTTCTACCTCCGGGGCACGTATTACGATCTATCCAAACGGATCCTGGGCATCCGGCATGTGATCATCACTCTACCCTTTCTATCGTGCAAGGGGTACTCAAGGATATTTGCAGGTTTCATCCACGCCGGAGAACCCACACATACGTCCGCCTTCGTATTCTCTGCTCGGGATCCTCATCCTCATCCGCCTCCTCTACCGGCTTATACGTTACTTGCGCTCCCGTGCCCAAAACATCGGCGAGAAAGCGCATGGAAAACGCACCCTCGACGGGACGCGGGTGATGTTTATTGATGATCAACTCGTGAGCACCATGCTCGAACATGTCAATCCCGAAAATGTGCCCGTGAAACCTGCTGAGGAGGATGAGAACACCGTGCTGGACATCAGCGCAATACCTGCTCGAGCAAGGGCTAGTCGGACGTGTACGCTTTGCTTGGAGGAGAGGACTGACAGCTGTGCAACGGAATGCGGACATCTGTTCTGCTGGCGTTGCATTGTAGGATGGGGGAGGGAGAAGGCAGAGTGCCCGTTGTGTAGGCAGGGGCTGAACTTGACCCGACTGTTGCCTATCTACAATCTCTGATTGATAGATACGGACCATCGTCTAGTACCGACAACAATCAAGATAATAGTGTACAGCGAGACACGAGGTAGTGTAGCAGAGTTTTACACGAATTATCATACCACCTGTTGGATGAGTGTGATATTGTCGCCTTTGAGGAGGATGCGACCTGGAGGCGGGTGAATAGTGGCTCGGTGAAAGACGGGCAACGCCGCACCGAGTTCCCTCCGTGGTTTTGCATCCTTGACGTACACCTCGGCCGCCTCATCCATGACGATATTCATGAATTCGTCGAAACCCTGGATAGAACGAATCAGCGGAAGAGTTCAAAGAGCATCACAAAGGAAAGGAAAACGCGGGAGGGATGAACCCATCGCCTTTGCAAGAGACGATTTAATGCTGGAAGTGAACTGGCGATGGATCGGATGGACGTACAATGATGCGCCCTTCAATTCGCATCTCGACGTTGTCGAACAGCCATATCACGACCTTTGCCCGCTGTGGATGCGCGTCGTCAGCGATGATGCGGCGCAGAGATGGCAGAGCGTGACCTGCTGCAAGTTTTTGAAGATCACATTCTGGGACGGGTTCATCAGCGGAAGAAAACAAGCGAGCGGGACCCGAGCGTACGATGGGCTGCACCATCACGCGTTGCTGACGTCCCGACATGGCTGGCGAGTGTCTGTTGGACGGCGTCGACGACGTGCAGCTGGATTCCCTCTGATTATCCAATCTATTCCCACCACATCCGGGGACCGTCAAATCGACGCGTCTCCCAGCCGGGTTGCTTTCACGACCAAATCATGGAGGTAACCCTTGTCTGCGTGTGCGACGGCACCGAGCATCGCTGACCGTGTCCAATCAGGCGTTCAGTCCCTCCAACTCCTCCACCGCAGCCGCGGTCACCTTTATCACGTTCGTCCAAGACCTCAAGCGGAAGACCAAGACATGGGGTCCCATGATAGAGCTCTGCGCCAATGGAGAGAAGACCCTCGAACGTTTCCGATATCAATTCCCGGATGACTGGCTCTACAGTGACCAGCTCAGAGGAGAATGGAGCGCATACAATGAGATCCTCAAGCGCAAGAATGATTCCATTCAGGAGCAGCTCGGTAAGGCGTTTTCTACCACTCTTCTTCCTTGTCTCACGTTGAACTCTTGCCACAGCCGGGCTCCAGCTCAAGATTGTCGCAGAGGACAAGATCGTAGAGAACAAGATCAACGACGTTCTCGCAGAATGGGAGCAGACGCGTCCAGTGCAAGGGAGCCTGCGTGCAGATACCGCCATGAATACCATCAACGTTTTTGAAGGCAAGTTGAACCGAGTCAAGGAAGAATACGACCTTGTATGCAGGGCCAAGGAGGCACTTGACCTCGAGTTGACGCGTCATACACGCCTGGAACCCGTGTTTGAGGAATTAAAAGACCTCAAGGCCGTCTGGACAGCACTGTCGGGCGTCTGGAGTCAGATTGGAGAGCTGAGAGAAATGTCGTGGGCGACTGTACAACCGAGGAAGTTGAGACAACAAATTGACGGACTCTTGTCGTCGACCAAGGATATGCCGACGCGCATGCGACAGTATGCAGCATTCGAATACGTCCAGGATGTTCTTAGAGGACTCTTAAAGTCGAACGCAACCATCTCCGACTTGAAATCTGAGGCTTTGAAGGATAGACACTGGAAACAGTTGTTCAAAGTCCTGCGACTGGCTTCACAAATCAGTCTCCCTGTGTAAGTGGCTTGCCCTTTTGTTCTTGACATTCTTTGATATCCACACCCAGCATGACGCTGGGCAACGTGTATGACTTGGACCTGAAAAAGAATGAATCTCTTATACGTGAAGTCATCGTACAAGCTCAGGGCGAGGTATGTTATCCCATGGTTCTGTCGTCTACTTCGAGTTTGACGTCATGCCCAGATGGCTCTTGAGGAGTATATCAAGCAAGTCAAGGAAACTTGGACTAATTACACCCTAGACCTGGTGAACTACCAAAATAAATGTCGACTTATTAGGTACGAACTAGTTCCGTACAACTCGCTTGTAACGTGTCGTTCATGTTTTACATCAGAGGCTGGGATGATCTGTTCACCAAATGCAGCGAGAATCTGAACTCAATGACGGCGATGAAGCTTTCCCCTTACTACAAAGGTACGTTGACAAACTACGGAGGGCAGCTTCCACCGAGCTGACTCCTCGCTCCCAGTCTTCGAAGAAGAGGTATTGTTTCAGACAAGGCATCGTTCCTTGTGCTAATACTGTAAAAGGCTGGTTCATGGGAAGAGAAACTGAATAGAATTCATGTTTTGTTTGGTAAGATGGGCACGTTTGTTCTTCATCTGCCGTGTTCTTACTTTTGTGGAAGATGTTTGGATCGACGTTCAGCGTCAGTGGGTGTATTTGGAGGGTATATTTTCCGGGAGCGCAGACATCAAACATCTCCTTCCTGTGGAGAGTGCCCGCTTTCAAAACATCAATGCTGAATTCTTGACTGTCATGAAGAAGGTGTACAAATCGCCATTCGTTGTCGATGTCATGAATATCCAAGGAATACAAAAGAGCCTGGAGCGTCTCGCTGACTTATTGAACAAAATCCAGAAGGCCCTTGGTGAATACCTTGAGCGCGAGCGATCATCATTCCCGCGATTCTACTTCGTTGGTGATGAAGACCTGCTGGAGATTATCGGTAACAGTAAAGATATCTTACGCATCATGAAACACCTCAAGAAAATGTTCGCTGGCATTTCCACTATCAAGCTCGACGACGACCTGACTCAAATTCATGGGATGGCCTCACGTGAGGGAGAAGAAGTTCAGTTCAGCGAGCCAATCCTGCTGAAAGACTATCCAAAGATCAACGACTGGCTCGCTCGGCTGGAATCACTGATGCGACTCTCTTTGGCCGATTTACTTTGTGACGCTGTTGGCGAACTGCGGTTATTCTATGGCACTGGGTCTCCGCTCCATATGGATCAACTCATGTATTGGATGGAGAAGTATCCCGCCCAGCTTGTTACATTGGCTATTCAGGTGGCTTGGACTACGTCCGTCGAAGGCTCTCTGGAGTCGGGAAATCTTCCCGATGGACCACTTGAAACGATTTCTCAGGCCCTTGACCTCCTTGCGGATATCGTTCTACAAGAACTAAGCCCTGTCACTCGACGCAAATGCGAGCACCTTATCACGGAACTTGTCCATCAACGAGACGTCACACGCGCACTCATCCAACAACGGGTCACCGACACCAAAGCCTTCACGTGGCTGTCTCAAATGCGATTCTACCTGGAACGGTCGGCTGAGAACCCTCTTGATCGTTTGGCCATTCGAGTTGCGAACGCGACATTCCCGTATGGGTGGGAGTATTTGGGCGTTCCGGATCGTCTTGTGCAAACGCCGTTGACGGATCGGGTCTACCTCACCCTTACCCAGGCCTTGGACAGTCAACTCGGTGGTTCTCCGTTCGGACCAGCTGGCACAGGTATCTGTGTTGAGTTCCGTGTAGCAGTCATGTTCTCTGACGGTTTGATTCTAGGTAAAACTGAATCTGTCAAGGCCCTAGGTGTCCAGCTCGGTCGCTTTGTATTGGTATTCTGTTGCGATGAGACCTTTGATTTCCAAGCCATGGGCCGCATTTTTGTTGGCCTTTGTCAAGTCGGGGCATGGGGATGCTTTGACGAGTTTAACCGACTAGAGGAGCGTATTTTGAGTGCGGTTTCACAGCAGGTGCAGAGTATCCAACAAGGACTAGTGGCCCTAGCCAAGAATCCCAATACCGAGATCGAACTTGTTGGAAAGAATTTGAAGATCAACAAGAATATCGGTAAGCTTGCCTACGAAGCCGTTATTGTATCCACCTAAGCACGTCAACCAGGTATTTTCATTACTACCAACCCTAACTACGCTGGACGGTCGACTTTGCCACCAAACCTGACGAAGCTTTTCAGACCGTGAGTCTATCTTCCTCCCGCGCAAAGGACCGCTCTGACCAGTCATTAGAATGGCAATGACGCGGCCCGATCGCGAACTCATTGCTCAAGTCATGCTCTTCTCTCAAGGTTTCCGAACAGCCGAGTCTCTCGCGTCCAAGATTGTACCATTCTTCAACCTTTGTGACGAGCAACTTTCACCCCAGCCCCATTATGACTTTGGTCTGCGTGCACTAAAGGCTGTGCTCGCCAGTGCAGGTATCCTCAAGCGTGAACGTCTGCAGA
Source organism: Boletellus ananas (assembly GCA_038089895.1). Classification (NCBI taxonomy): domain Eukaryota; kingdom Fungi; phylum Basidiomycota; class Agaricomycetes; order Boletales; family Boletaceae; genus Boletellus; species Boletellus ananas. The sequence goes on along the minus strand of JBBPLS010000012.1, from coordinate 246,376 downwards.
ATGCCAAATCAGAGGATACGGACAGTGTCGTTGGGCTCTCGGATGCCATCTCTGAACAGATCATCGTTATCCAGAGTGTCACAGAGACAATCGTACCCAAGTTGGTCGCTGATGATGTTCCCTTACTAACCAGGTGAGGGTCAACGTGGGCGTAGATTCCTCGCATGTCAAGTTTTAACTCCTTGTCTAGCTTGCTTGCAGACGTCTTCCCTGGCACAGACTACGTCCCCGTCGACCTGGAGGCACTCCGTGAGCAGATACTGAAAGTTTGCGCCGAAAGGCGCCTGGTAGATGGAGAGCGGTGGATTGCCAAGATTCTCCAGTTGTACCAGATCCAGAAGATCCAACATGGTCTCATGATGGTCGGTCCCTCTGGCACTGGAAAAACAAATGCATGGCAAGTCCTTCTCTCTGCGCTGGAGAGACTCGATGGCACCGAAGGTGTTGCCTACGTCATAGATCCTAAAGCAATTCACAAGGATGCGCTTTATGGCACGCTTGACCCAACTACTCGCGAGTGGAACGATGGATTGTTCACCCATATCTTGCGCAAGATCGTGGATGACGTGCGTGGCGAGAGTTCGAAGCGACATTGGATTATATTCGATGGAGATGTCGATCCGGAATGGGTGGAGAACTTGAACAGGTCGGGGGTATTCGCTGAGCGATGGAATGTTTGGCTAACCAATCTCCAGTGTTCTTGATGATAACAAGCTCCTTACACTGCCTAATGGCGAACGTCTGAACTTGCCTCCCAACGTTCGGATTATGTTCGAAGTCGAACACTTGCGTTATGCGACCCTTGCTACTGTCAGTCGCTGTGGTATGATCTGGTTCAGTGAGGATGTCATTGAAGCTTCAATGGTCTATCGCCATTATCTCAATACTCTTTCATCCGTACCTTTGGACGCGGACGATGAAGACGCTACTGATGTACCAGGACGTCGTGCGGATATTCTTGGCGTCGAAACCCCAGGTTCTACCCACCTTTCTACCCAGGTCCAGATTGCCGGTATCCTCGAGCGCTACTTTGCAGACGGGGAACTTGTCAGTGCTGCCCTTGAATTTGCGGAATCCATTGATCACATCATGGACTTCACGACTACTCGTGCGCTTCACACACTTTTCTCGCTACTCAACAAGACCGCGCGTAACGTCATCGAGTACAATATCCAACACTCGGATTTTCCGCTCCCCCCAGAGAAGGTCGAACAATATGTCACCAAGCGTTTACTTGTCGGCATCATTTGGGCATTTTCCGGTGACGCTAAATTGGACTTGCGCGCGGAGATGGGCGAGTTCCTACGCAAACAAACTGGGATTGACCTGCCGCCAATGGCTGCCGAAGCATCTCTGATCGACTTTGACGTGCAAATTGCCACTGGGGATTGGATTGCCTGGCAGTCCAAGGTTCCTTCAATTGAGATCGACGCACACTCCGTTACTGCAGCTGATATCGTCGTTCCGACGATGGATACTGTGCGCCACGAGGAAGTCCTATACTCTTGGCTCTCTGAACACAAGCCACTCATGTTATGTGGGCCTCCGGGTTCGGGGAAGACTATGACGCTCTTCAGCGCCCTTCGCAAGCTTCCTGACATGGAAGTGGTTGGCCTCAACTTTTCCAGCGCTACCACTCCTGAGCTTATTCTCAAGACGTTTGAACAATACTGCGAGTATAGAAAGACCCCGAATGGCGTCATCCTCGCACCAGTTCAGATTGGGCGATGGCTGGTTGTGTTTTGTGACGAAATCAATCTGCCGGCTCAAGACAAGTATGGTACTCAGCGAGTTATTTCATTCTTGCGTCAACTGGTTGAATGTGGTGGATACTGGCGCGCGAGCGACATGTCGTGGGTCAAACTCGAACGCATCCAATTCGTCGGTGCATGTAACCCGCCCACTGATCCCGGCCGTGTTCCTCTCAGTCATCGTTTCCTTCGTCATGCACCACTCGTGATGGTAGACTATCCAGGCGAAGTCTCTCTCAAGCAGATTTATGGCACATACAATCGTGCTCTTCTTAAGGTCGTTCCAACGCTGCGCGCGTATTCCGAGCCTCTTACAGATGCGATGGTTGCTTTCTATCTCGTTTCGCAGAAACGCTTCACTTCTGACACTCAGGCACACTATGTCTATAGTCCTCGTGAACTCACGAGATGGGTGCGGGGTATATATGAAGCTATCCGTCCTCTGGAGATCCTATCTGTAGAGGGTCTGGTGCGTGTTTGGGCTCACGAAGCATTGCGTCTCTTCCAGGACCGTCTTGTCACGGAGGAAGAAAAACAGTGGACCGACGAACACATTGACCTAGCTGCCATGGAACATTTCCCGACCATTGATCGCGACGAAGCTTTGAGCCGGCCTATTCTCTTTTCCAATTGGACCTCCAAAGATTACATTCCGGTGGACAGAGAAGTTCTTCGCGAATACACGAAGGCTCGTCTGCGTGTCTTCTACGAGGAAGAATTGGATGTTCCTCTCGTTCTTTTCAATGATGTGCTTGATCATGTGCTCAGAATCGACCGTGTGTTCCGCCAAGTTCAGGGCCACCTGTTGTTGATTGGAGTCAGTGGTAGTGGCAAGGTAATGGATATGGCTTTATATACTTGAGCCACAAGGCTTACGATATTGGCTAGACGACACTATCTCGTTTCGTTGCTTGGTTGAATGGGTTGAGCATCTTCCAGATCAAGGTTTCGAACAAGTACACTGGCGATGACTTCGATGATGATCTCCGCACTGTGCTAAGACGCGCTGGTTGCAAGGGCGAGAAAATTTGCTTCATCATGGACGAATCGAACGTGCTTGACTCGGGTTTCCTGGAACGCATGAATACGCTTCTCGCGAACGCCGAGGTGCCCGGTCTTTTTGAGGGTGATGAGCATGCTGCTTTGATGACAGCATGCAAGGAAGGGTCGCAAAGAGATGGGCTGATGCTCGACTCGCATGAGGAATTGTATCGGTGGTTCACTCAGCAAGTCGCAAAGAATCTCCATGTGGTTTTTACAATGAATCCGCCAGAGAATGGTCTTGCATCCCGTGCTGCCACATCCCCCGCCTTGTTCAATCGTTGTGTTCTCGACTGGTTTGGCGACTGGTCAGACCAGGCGTTCTACCAAGTTGGCATGGAGTTCACCCATACGCTGGACTTGGACCTATCGTCGTACTCACCACCTGTTCACTTCCCGATTGCCTATCGCGAACTTGCCATGCCTCCCATACATCGCATCGCTGTCGTGAATGCTCTCGTCTATGTCCACATGTCAATGCACCAGATCAACCAGCGAATCAGTCGTCGCCAAGGTCGTTACAATTATGTCACACCTCGGCATTACCTCGACTTGTAAGGCCTCTTATCCTCCTGATATGAACAGTTTGATAAGTTTTTGTTAGCATCAACCACTACGTCAGGCTTTATAATGAGAAGCGCGACGAGCTCGAGGAACAACAACGTCACCTTCACGTCGGTCTTGATAAACTCAAGGATACAGTGACGCAGGTCGAGGAACTTCGCAAGAGTCTTGCCACAAAGCGCTCGCAGCTTCAAGCCAAGGATGCGGAAGCTAACGAGAAGTTGAAGCGCATGGTTGCGGACCAGCAAGAGGCTGAGCAGAAGAAGGCAGCTTCCATTGAAATCCAAGCCGCTTTAGTGGAGCAGGACAAACACATCGCACAACGTCGTGCTGTTGTCATGGCCGATCTTGCAGACGCAGAACCTGCAGTGTTGGAAGCGCAGGCTGCCGTCAGCAACATTAAAAGGCAACACCTGCAAGAAGTCAGGACGATGGCCAATCCACCAGAGGCAGTCAAACTTGCAATGGAGTCCGTCTGCACTATTCTTGGTCACAAGATCGATAGCTGGCGGACGGTTCAAGGTATCATCCGCCGGGATGACTTTATTCAGAGGATCGTCAATTTCGACACAAATAACCAAATGACAAAGCCTCTCCGTGAGCTCATGAAGAAGGATTTCTTAAGCCGCCCATCGTTCAACTTTGAGACCGTCCAACGCGCCAGTAAAGCTTGTGGTCCGCTCGTCAAGTGGGTGCTCGCACAGGTCCGATTTTCTGAGATTCTTGACAAAGTTGAGCCTCTACGGAACGAGGTGCAATCCCTTGAGATGCAAGCCGAAACAACCAAGAAACAAGCTGCTCAAATTATCACTATTGTCGCAGAGCTGGAGGCGAAAATCGCCAGGTACAAGGAGGAGTACGCACTTCTTATCTCGGAAACCCAGGCAATCAAATCGGAGATGGAGCGAGTACAAAGCAAAGTTGATCGAAGCATGAAGCTTCTTGAAAGCTTATCTTCCGAGAAGGGACGATGGGAGTCCGGAAGTCGTACCTTTGATGCAGAAATGAGCACCATCGTTGGTGATGTGTTGCTGTCTGCAGCATTCCTTGCGTACGGTGGTTTCTTTGACCAACATTACAGAGAAGTGATGTGGCAGGATTGGGTGAACCACCTTCTCGAAGCCAGCATTAAATTTAAACCAGAATTATCGTTGACGGAATATCTCTCCACTGCGGACGATCGTTTGAACTGGCAGTCTAAATCGCTTCCAGCCGACAACCTAACCACTGAGAACGCGATCATGCTCAAACGATTCAACCGTTACCCTCTGATCATCGATCCTACTGGTCAAGCGACGACCTTCTTGCTTAACGAGCACAGGGAACGCAAGATTACGGTCACGAGTTTCCTCGATGAAGCGTTTCTCAAAGTCTTGGAAAGCGCTTTGCGATTCGGTAATCCAATCCTTATCCAAGATGTTGAGCATCTAGATCCCATCTTGAATGCCGTCCTGAACAAGGAGATTCGCAGAACAGGTGGCCGCGTGCTTATTCGTATTGGAAACCAAGACATCGATTTTTCGCCTGCGTTCACAATGTTCCTCTCAACTCGAGATCCTTCTGTTGAATTTTCCCCAGACATTTGCAGCAGGGTTACATTTGTCAACTTCACAATGACGCGTAGCAGTCTCCAAAGTCAATCCTTGGATCAAGTTCTAAAAGTGGAACGTCCCGATACTGAACGGAAGCGAACGGATCTTATGAAAGCCCAAGGTGAATTCCGCCTTCGCCTCCGAACACTGGAGAAGTTGCTTTTACAAGCTCTCAACGAGTCAACGGGTAACATTCTTGATGACGACAAAGTTATTGGCACCTTGGAAACTCTGAAGCGGGAGGCTGCAGAGATCACACGCAAGGTGGAGGAGACAGACATTGTCATGAAGGAAGTTGAGCAAGTGACCGCGGAATATCTCCCGTTGGCACAGGCCTGCAGTTCCGTATTCTTCATCCTCGAGCAACTCAACCTTGCCAACCATTTTTATCAATTCTCTCTTCGGTTCTTCCTCGACATCTTTGACTACGTGCTCCATCATAATCCCAATTTGAAGAATGTTATTGACTACCACAGACGGCGGGAGATTCTCCTGAATGACCTTTTCTTGGTGGTGTACAAGCGAACCTCGCGAGCTTTGCTGCACCGTGACCACGTTATGCTGGCTGTACTTCTGGCACAAGTGAAGCTACGAGGTGTCGAGGACATTGCCGATGAACTTGAATTCCTGCTCGAAAGTGGCCAGGGAATTATTGGAAAACCCAACGCCTCCTCAGGCGAACACCCGGTCCCTCCTATACTCACACCAGACCAGATGATGCACCTTGAGGATTATGCAAAACAAAGCCTTTTCAGACCCGTTCTCAACAACGTTCTCGAGTGTCCTGAAGATTGGGAAGGTTTCCTGCAATCTGCAAACCCTGAGACAATTGTTCCTCTGCCTTGGGAACCGAGTACACGTATGTCCACCCTTCCTATGCAAGTTCTTCATGTCTTGATATTCGAGCAGCTGCCGTGGAGGCCCTTCGTTCGATGCTTGTCGTCAAGTGTTTGCGACCTGATCGTCTCCTACAGTCCACGGCGTTATTTGTGCGGACGGTTTTCCAGACCGATTTGGCTTCCGAACTCGATCTTGGTGCCATGGTCGCAAACGAAGTTCCCGCCACAACCCCACTTGCTCTGGTATCCGTGACTGGTTATGATGCTAGCTACCGTGTGGAGCATCTCATACAGACCGTCGGCGCGCGGTCCTCTTCAGTTGCCATGGGTTCTCAGGAGGGCTTCACTCTCGCAGATCAAGCTATCGCTGCCGCGTCGAGACAAGGAACATGGGTCCTTCTCAAAAATGTCCACTTGGCGCCGTCATGGCTAGGTCAACTGGAGAAGAAATTGCAGACCCTGAGTCCTCATCGCAACTTCCGTCTCTTCTTGACGATGGAAGCTAACCCGTCCATTCCCGTCAACATACTCCGGCAGTCTCGCATCATTATGAACGAGCCTCCGCCAGGAGTGAAAGCCAACTTGCTCGACTCGTTGGGATCCATCTCCTCACAACGTCTCACTCAAGGACCTGCAGAGAAAGTCCGTTTGTACTTTCTCCTCGCATGGTTCCATGCGGTTGTACAAGAACGTTTACGGTATGTTCCATTGGGGTGGAGCAAGACCTATGATTTCAACGACTCTGATATGGCTTCTGCCTTCGGCACTATTGATACATGGCTCATCACTGTTGCCAAAGGGAGGGCTAATGTTGATCCGGCTACAATTCCATGGGATGCGCTTCGAACGCTCATCAAACAGTCAGTATACGGTGGGCGTATTGACAGTGATTTCGATCAACGCATTCTTGATGCGTTCGTCGATAAACTGTTTACTCCGGCGGCTTATAATGTGGATTTCAACCTCGTTCCTAGTATCAATAGTAGTCAGGTCCTCGAGGCTCCTGATGGGACCAAATTAGAGCACTTCCTCTCATGGGTACAAGGCTTACCGGATCGCGAGCCGCCATCATGGTTGACACTCCCACCAACTGCAGAAAGAGTCATCGCTGTTGCTCAAGGTCAGCTCACTTGACGTCAGCTTGATGGCCACTGTGCTCATTTCACCTTAGGTAACGAGCTTCTCAGCAAGCTACGGAAGATGCGGACTCTTGTTGATGACGAGGATGATGTGCCCAGTACTGGTACTCCTTCCAAGAGTCAGTCCTCACAACAGCCTGCGTGGATGCGCAACCTACACGAGCGTTGTCGCGAATGGTTGACGCAACTTCCATCAGTAAGACGCATCGATTGCAGCAACTGACCTGCTAATAACGCTTTCTATCCAGTCTTTGAATATACTGCCTAAACAATCCAGCGACAATCCAGATCCGCTCTATCGCCTATTCTTCCGGGAAGGGTCCATCGGACGCAAGTTACTCGACCAGGTTCGCAAGGACCTTGCAGATGTCGTCAAAGTTTGCGAGGGTGAACTAAAGCAGACCAATCACCTCCGTGCTTTGATGAGCTCCCTTACTAAAGGTAAATTTGGCCCGTCTTCTGTCTTGATTAGAACCAGGCTAATGTGACCAAGGGACTATCCCAACACACTGGAAACGATACAAGGTTCCCAAGGCCCTGTCAGTTTCGGAGTGGATTCCGGACCTCGCTCGTCGCTTGGCTCAGTTGGACGGGATTACGACGATGCACCAGTCCTTGTCCAACGTCGAAGTTTGGCTTGGCGGGCTGTTCTTCCCAGAGGCATACGTTACAGCTACTCGGCAGGCTGTTGCTCACCGCAAGCGCTGGAGTCTGGAGACACTGAGTCTGCGATTAGATATTGGACAAATGAACAACCCGGGCGCGTTCATCGTTGATGGTGAGCCTCAGAGAGCGGCTTTCTAGTTCCATGTCTCATCACACTGGCTCAGGTTTGACACTAGAGGGGGCTGCATGGGACGCAGAATCCGGAAAGCTTGTGCTGAACGACGGTGAGGCCGTTCATCTAAGCGCATCTCAGATTCGATGGGTACAGGAAGAAGAGGATGCCGTTGGCCAGAACAATCTGGTGACACTACCGGTCTACTTGAATAGCGACCGCAGTGACGTGATGTTTACGGTCAACCTACCCTTTGACGACAGTTCAACATCCCTGGTTGCGATGAGAGCAGTTTGTCTTAACGCTAGAGGGTAGAGGTTGGCGAGATACTCAATTTTTGGATACCCGGAGGCACCATACCTACAACGCATGCATGTCAGGATATAGTATTCATGAACTGTAATGATCATCCATCTCTAATGACCCCACCAGAGAAACCTGAGGTCAGGGCGTTAGGCTGCCCAAAGTGGATGAGAAGGCCACGGTCAGGATGAGAGTGATTCCAGAATACAATACAATGCATGTCCTGAGTCGGTCTATGTTGATCTAGTTCGCCTCCGCCTGGCGAATCTGACTTCCACCAACAACCTCAAGTACCTTCCAGTCTACTTGAATGTTTTCTGTCGCAAATATTGCCCGAGCCCCTTCTGCGATAGCCTCGAAACTATGAGTTGCGAGAGCCAAGATTGTTGGCCCTGCCCCCGAGAGGCAAATGCCGAGCAGACCGGGATGGGTCCGTGGGGTAAGTGACGACGTCACTGCTGGTAGACCAGGAATCTGTGAACATCGCTGTTAAAATTCCCCGCACACATGGACTGCAAACACGACAGAAAAAAAGGACGTACGAGCGTCTTACGGTATGGTTGATGGACACGATCCTTCATTGCCTCGTAGATGAGTTCGGGGTCTGGTGGTGACTGTCCAAGCGCGGTCGTCAGCACGGCGAGCCGCTGCAAGTTGAAAACCTAGAATTGTCGTCATCGGCAGAGATTCAGAGAGGGGCAAACAGAGCATGTCGTACCAGATCCTTTCGAGAGTACTCTGCGGGCAATGCCTCCCTCGCTTTGGCGGTGCTCAGCTCGAATCGAGGTATGATCGCCACAGCTTTGATGGCAGGGTTCCAACCGAAACGAACAAAGTGCCCGATGCCAGACGGAGGCACGGGCGGAGACAGTCCCCACTCTTCTCCCGCATCGGGAGGGTACTCTGGCAACACTTCCGACAGCGGTACTTGGGCGGCCTCGCTGGCGACAGGATCGAGCTCTCGGAGGTACGATCCGACGAAACCGCCGACGAGTGCTGCCGTCACGTTGTCCGGATGCCTCTCGACCATGAGTGCGTAGTCGAGCATCCGTTCGCGCGACAGATCGAGTTTTCCGAGCGTGTCCCCGAGAAGCACGCCCGCGATGACAGCCGCGCCCGAGGAGCCGAGACCACGACCAAAGGGTATCTGGTTGTCGGCATGGATGCTGAGGAGCTCTAGCGGAAACGAGCGGTGGTTGTTGCAGCGCAGGACGTAGAGCGCGACGCGGGTCATGAGATTCCGGTAGGGATCGAGAGGGACTTCCTCAGCCCCTTCACCCGAGTAGGTGATTTTTACGGGGTCAGTAGAGGGGGATCCGAATTTGACGGTGAGCGTCAGATACAGAGATAGGGAGAGCCCTACTACGTCGAAACCTGGACCGATGTTGGCAGAAGTCGCGGGGACCGTGATGATGACGGTGCTCCTCGGGTCGGGCATAATCAAAAAGCTGCCGTCGGCTGTTCGTGAGCAGAAGGCCAATGATGGGGAACGATAAATGCATACGAACAACAAGGCTCCCTCCAGGAAGTCGAGGACGGCGTAGGGATCGACTGGACTGCAACTGCAGCGAGAGGACAAAAGTAAAGCGAGGTGAGACCGAATTGCATGCCGATCAATTATCCATATCAGGAAGGCCACCCCCGCTCGCTGGCCCAACAAAGTCTTTGTTGCCCAAACAGCTACACCTACACGGAACCACCTGCTACAAAATAGTGTATCACTACAAGCGTGTCATTTTAAACATGGTACTAGTGTTAGCTAGTCGGAGGGCCGGTCAACGACTTCTCCGGTCGACCCAGATTAATAACGATGTGAAGCTAGGATGTCTCGGTAAGATTGCCTGCGCTGGAGGTCTGCATAGGCGTAAGGGCAGGGACTGAGGGATGCAGGGATGCAGTTGGAGTCATGGTTGTGGTGGTGTTGGTACTCCGATCGGTATCTGCGACAGTCAACTAAAATCAAGACACGTCAGATCGTCGATTCTCTCTCTGAAGCAAAACTCAGACTCACATAGATCGCATCATCCGAAACACCACGCTGGGCTACTGGCAGCGCCAGAGACTGGTGGTTCTTCGCAGCAGTGATAGTAAACATTCTATACGTGCCCTTAGGGAGGCCACCGGTGACATTGGCATACAGATGGCCCTTGGCGTCTGCTTTGCTGTTTAGCCCCACAAAGAACGCGAAATTAGTTGGGTCTGTAGGGATAGTTTGGTGGAGCGACTGGAGGGCTTCGATGACGATATGTGAATGCCCTTGTATGAAGCCAGTGACCGAGTCGAGTTGCTGAGGTGCCGCTAGGAAGTTTGACTCTGGGTTGACGAAATAGCCCGTCGCAAGGTTTCTGACAGCCAACGTGATCTGGAACGTGGTGTTCGCTGGGATGACGGCAAGGTTGACCGGTGTGACAAACTTGGTACTCGGCATGTTGGAAAAAGATGGGATGGCCCCCATCGGAGCAGGGTTGCAAGAACCGTTCTTGAGCTGCTGTCCGTTAGTGATGGGAAGCTCGGGCAGTGTAGCGCAGAAGTTGATGAAGTTATTGGTGGATACAAGCGATGCAACTTCGCCGGCTTCCGAAGCATTCGCGTTCAGTCCATTTTGTGCAAAGCCCGTAGCGATCACAGAAGATAGGAGCGTCAAGGAAGTTTGGGCATTGGTCGAGTTGGTCGAGCCAGCATCAGACGGGGCAGTCGGGTCTGCGGTGGACGATGGTATTGCAAGAGAGGGAGTGACGGTCGCATTAGCAGTAGTAGTACCACCAGTTGCTCCAGTGGCGGCGATGAGAGCATTCCGTTTGGCCGGAGTCGTGCAGGTGATAAATGTCCCAGGTGAGTGCAGTAGTGGCAAGGCTGCACAGCTAACGGTCGATGGGTCCTTTCCGCACCACGAGATACATCAACACGACTCACACCAATCCGGGAGCACAAGCCGACACGACGTAGTGTCCATTGACGCACCAGGCGAGTTTTCCGTCAACACAAGCACTGCCAGAGGTGCAGGACGATGCAGCCGTCAACGACACAAACTGATTGCTACAATGACGAATCAGAAAGAGGCTGAGCGCAGCCAAAGAGGCCGGACTTGCTTGAGATTGAGGGCGTCTTTGCCATTCTGCAGGCGGAAGCTGCTTGACCGGCGTTGACTGAGGCTCGGCCGAGCGGAAGCGAAAGATAAAAGCAAGAGGGCAGAGAACCTCATAAGAAACACTGAAGATGTGGGCAATCAATGGCTCGGAGGGACGAAGGGCGCCATGGTCGACGGGCTGTTATATATGAGGGTGGTAAGAGCACTGCATCTGCGATTTCTTATCGACAGCAACGCTCAACATGGAACAAAAGCGCACCGTCCGAGTCGACGCAGTATGGGGCATGCCCTTGCCCTTGACCGTCTCTTGACCACACTTCATCGTCCCCGCACAGATCCTCTTTGATTTGGACGGGTACTGACCATCGCCTCAAACGTTGCCGATCGCTCACGTTGCGCTCAGCACCCTCATCGACTCCACTCCTGGCGTTCTCGATACCTGGGACGAATTCCGCAAGCGATATACCCATCTCCCCAGCAACATCGCCCACCTAACACACGGGAGGAGACTGACGGACACCTTGCGCGAGCACTGCCAGATCACGGACGAGACAGAGCTCAAGGTGGGCTAATCCAGTTAATCTACATGACTCTTGGCACAAATCAGATCCGTAGAAAGAGATTATGCGTTTCGAGCTTCTTGTCGCCGACCAGAGGGATGGTCTAGGTCCCCGTATCCTCAACGGGACGCAGAAGCTGCTGAACAAGGTAATCGTGAAATTCGTTGGCAACCCACCCGTCGCGGCTTCCCACACGAATACATGCAGCTCAGTGAGATTGCACCAGATAATTGGACCATCGTCACGTCAGGTACCCGTCCAGACAATAACGTCTTTGTGTAACACGGTGGTGACCGCTCCACGTACCAGCCTCTAGATTTTATGCGGATCTTGCCATCTCCAAGTGCTCGTTGCCCATACCGCGCAAGGGCTACGTGACCGGCGACGACGTCACTGAAGGTAAACCCAAGCCTGATCCATACATCATGGGTGCAGCTGTGCTTGGCATATCTCCTGAGAAATGTGGGTCATCTTGTTCTGAACAAACAGATACTATAGATGTGTATTGGACAACACTGGCACTGAAGTGTATTTGCCCACCTGGAAAGCTTGCATCAACACTCAAAGGGCTGAAGGTCCATTATATTTGTGACTGGATTCTTGATGTCATTCAAGACATTCAACTGGGTGGATAGTACCCTCCCATGTTGGAGGGAACCAACTTGCTGAGAGTCAGTCCCTCCAACACAGGAGAGTACCATCCACCTAGTTGAATGTCTTCAGTGACATCAAGGATCCAGTCATGAATATAGTGGGCCTTCAGCCCTTTGAGTGTCGTTGCAAGCTTTCCAGGTGGGCAAATACATTTCAGTGCCTGTTTGCCAGTCCTGACCTCAATATACAACAGGCCTGGTAATTGAAGATGCCCCATCTGGACTCAAAGCAGGGTGTGCTGCAGGTGCCCAAACACTTGCTGTATGTACTTCTCACCAATCTGAAACACTCTTGCGGGAGGGGGGTGATCACCTCAACTATATCATAACTGACTTGGAAGGGTGTGTTGCCTGGAGCCTAACCCAGACTGCTCATTGCTCACCCTCCTGGACTGCTTTGTGTAGCATCTCAGTTAACTGGGTGGAAAAGCAGCTAGAGATCATACTGGATGCAATTCCACAAAATGAAAGTGTTCTTACATAGAGAGTGGTTGAAATACAGATAATCTAATAATGCAACACAATCTATACATTGCATTCCAAGACATTGGTGATGATCATACATGAGTGGGGGCCAAGGCACAGCTCTACACATGTGTACCTCTCCTAGACTCCATAGAGTCAGGGGGCACGTGGAGCACGTCAGTTAATTGTTTTCTGCTGTCGCAGCGAACGTGAGCGTTTCAAGGCGTCCTCTTCCCTTGCATTCCTTTTGAAGGAGATCAGCGAGCGTCTTGAACTGAGGGGGATCAATCAGCAGTACCTAGGACGTTCCCGTCAGTCGAGCATATTGCGTAGAGGTTGTGACCAGCCCACATATTCCCACATCTCTGACTTGTCCACTCGTTCGACCTGCTCTGCTGCCGATTGGATTCGTTCTTCTAACCCCTCTCCATCTACAGCGGGGACGGCAACACGGACACGCATCCGCGCGCGTTGAATGGGTAGTTTCGACCCGGATTGAATGAGCCGCAGCGTTTCGGACACCTACATATCCCCCACGAACACGTATTGACACGACGACTCGCAAACGGAAAAGAGAACCGCCCTACCTGACTCTTGGCGTTCTTGCCGATTTTCACGCTTATCCCCGCCTCTGCCATGGCCTTTTCGATGATCCCGACGGGGTACGGGTGCTGCGTCGCCGGATCGACACACTTTTCCGCGACGAGGGTCGCGATCTCCTTTCGCAACGCGGCGAGGTCGTGCTCGCGCTCCTTTTCACCGACCTGAAGCTCCCCCTTTTTCAGTATCTGAAAGAACAGCTTCAGCGCACACCAGGGCGAGAGCGACAGGAATCGGCGACCGACTTCTTTCACGGCCTCGTCCACAGACGACGTTCCAAACGCTTTTTGGAGGTCGGTCGACTTGGCCACTTCACCTTTGGAAACGTTTATGAACACGTTTGATATCTGGAGGACGTCGTCTAGATCGGTCTCGCTACAAACGCTTTCGATGTGAGAGAGCGAACGGATGGTCGGAGGGGGACTGACACGCCATTCCGCCATTCCTGCACCTTGTTCTTGTAGCACGCGATCTGTGACGTGGGCATAGGCGCGAGCCTCGCAGCAGAAATCGGGTCGCTGCATACCTCGAAACGCTTCCCGCCCTTTTTCAGGCGGACGATGGAGACGTTGGTCAGTCTTGGAGGGAACGTCAGAGTGATACGGCCAAGAGATGCGAGCTACAGACTTGATCTGGTTCGAAGGTTGGTTGATGGGCATCGTGTGTGTTGAAGGTGCGAGTCGAGCAGTGTTCCGCCCCAAACGCACTCAAGGCAGGCGCCCAGATGACTCGCAAAACGATACAAAATTTACAGAGTAAAACAAGTCGCCCGTCTCCAAGGTGCCCTCCGAATACGACGAAGGCCGCTTGTCAGCCGAGTCTCAACATTGCACGTAGTTGCCAGGGAAGACCCCCTCTGCCCCGTTCAAGCGGCCAGTCCACCAGTCCTCCTGACTCCCCGTCTTTTTCACAATCTCAATCCGATCACCAGTCTTGAATGACAAATCGCCGTCGGCCTGGATGACGTAGGGGCTCAGTAGGTGCATCGAGCCAGGACTGCATCGCACCTGTGCATCAAAATCGTACAGCGCCGTCACGTATTCAGCCACCGGTTCGGGCTTCGGTTTAGGCTTGAGCGGTGGAGGCGGAGGCGGCCGTTTCGTCGGCGCGACAGCACCACTCCTGTTATCCGAGACGGAATAGGGAGGTGGCGGGGCACTTGACTGGCCAAGGGATGGTGGGGGTGGGGGTGGTGCCTTCTTCACAAATGACGGACCACTGCTGTACGATGGGGGTGCCGTGAGGCGCGAAGAAAGACTGGTGGTGCTAGATGCGGCTGTCCCGCTGGGAATGCGACCCATGGGCGCACTGAAACCAGATTCCGCACGCTTTGCGTGGACAAGCTTGGCTGAATGAAGCAATAAGCGGGGCCGAGGGACAGGCAAGGTATCGTCTACATACATGTAGAGACGATCCGTTTAGTGATCCCGAGGTCCTCGATTTGGCTCCAGGCATCCGTGCGATTATTCTCATAATCGGTCTGGATCAACGAAGCTGGACCGTTGGTGATCTTGTACTTGCCCTCCGAAAAGGAATTCAACTTCTCGAGCAATAGATAATAAATGTTAAGCCTCGATGGGGACGAGTTCGCTTAGGGGCGCAGTCAACAGTGAGGAAACAGACGCACTGCATGTAGTAAAAGGAGTGGAACAAAGGGTCAATGAATTGGGTAGCGAGCTGCATGAATCGGGGAAGGTCTTCCTTCAGCATGTTGTTGATGCCATCATACTCGTTCGTTGCGACCTCAAAGTCTTGCTCAAGCTGAGAGCGTCCATCAGAGAAGGGGCTACTACGCGGCACGGATGCACATGTCGACAAACCTTGAACAGGTTCTTTTCGTCATTCAGACTCTTCTCCTTCTTGTCTCGAAGCTTGGTCAACGAATTGTTGAATCGATCGAAGTCGATCAGCTTGTGGTCGCGCTTTGTGATCGTCTTTCTGATGACTTTGAGGACTCCCTGGAACTCTTTCACGGGGCCGACGACGCGGCTATCGATGAGTTCGAGCTCTGGTACTATGGCAGAGCGGAGTTCATCCCAGTGCTCGGCGTAGGAAGGGGTATTAGCGATCGTGGCGGCAGCAGAGGGGTATTTGTCTGTGAGGCCGATCTCTCCAGGCAATGACGAATAGAGGAAGTTGAAGCGGTTTCCAAAGCCAGTAGCGCCAGTCAACAGGGCTAGCGGAAGGAAGTCGAGATGGGTATAGATGGAAACGCGGGCAGAGGTTGCATACCTGTGACCGCATCAGTGTAAGCCTTGGTGTCCTTGAGGAGCCTCTCGGCAGCCTGCTCGAGAGAGGAGAAGTGAGCTTTGTGGTCGTCGAATTCGGGATCGGATGATGCTGTGAACGGCGTGAGATCGATTGCGGTGTGAGAGCATTGCTGACTGACTCTTTGAGAAGCCAGCTTTGGATGTGACGAAGTGAGGTGTTCTGTGCGTGCGCTGGCATGAGCTGACTGCCGAACGAGGGAAAGGAGATCTGCTGCGGCGATGCACTGCATTCGACCGCTGGCAGATGTGGTTGGAGCACGAGAATGAAGAGCGCACCGCTTGATAGCCTTCGTGAATCCCTTCATACTTGCGGGTCGGTCGAGCGCTGGCCAACTGAAGCACGCTGAGAACGCGATGAAGAGATGAGATGCGGCCGCTGCGGTACGAGTCTGATTACGTCATCACGGTCCCGGTCGCTTGGCTCCACACAGCATGCGCGTCCTCTACGTCCAACAGAATCACGGTCGCCGTCGAGGCGGATGTTTATGGAATGTGCTAACCATGTTTACGCACGAGAAATACCAAGGGGGGTCGCGAGACACGACGGACAGCGACTGCTGAACAGAGCGTCCGACTCATCGTCTTCGCTGGTTTTCCACGAGCACTGCCACCAGAAAAGATAAAACCACGTGTCGCGACGTCATCGCGGTACAGATGACATCACAGACGCTCTGGGCCCCGTTGTCAGACGCGATGGCGCATGGCATCGCTCGCGAGCAGGTCAAGAAGAAAGTCAGAGCTCAAGACAGGCGAAAGAGGACCACTGAAGAAGCAACTACCCATGCCAACTGCTGGTGATGCGACCATGTCTCTGGAGCAACAGCGAAAACACACAAGGGAGAAGACCGAGGGAAAGTGGGTACAAGTCGAATGGGACGTAGAACCAAGCAGGCGGGACACGACGAAGGGTTCATCAGAGGGATCTGACATCCGGGGAAAGGCCGCCTCGAAGACCAACGTAGCTGGAAAGGATTAACAGGCAACGTGTGATACTTGGATGCAGAAACTGATCCGTTGGTCATGTCGGTCCGCCTGCGAGAGATGTTCCGCGCGTCATGTACGCAAAAAGATCCGAAGCTGATTCCATTCAACGCTTCCCCTCTGTTGTCTCGATGGCGTAACGTCAAGAGACGCTGCATTTGACATCGATGCTGACAATCAAGAATAGGAGAAGAGAGAATTGTTAGTGCCAGAGGGTGTCCATTCGACCTGCCGTCTATTCATCCCAAACTGCGAGCCGTCTATCAGTTTGTTGTCCAGCTAAGGGAATCATAAACGGAAGCTCCGCATCGACTGGATGAACATCGGCGGGCTGGTCGTGACCGCGCTCTCCCTAGACTAACTCAGTACTCCAACGCACCTTCTTGATACAGGGTGGCTCCGTTTGGGATAGGGAGACCCACGCACGTGCTATGACGGCAAGGTGAGCATCATCCATAGCATATGACAGGGTCGTCCCCCCTGAGGCCGTTTCCAGAGCGACCACCGGCTGTAGTCCGTCGCGATAGCAGACCCTATGCCATCCATTTCGGGAAAAATACGCCAAGACACCAATAGGCGGGCAACCGCAAGTACCTGATGGGCATAGACCGCAGCTTTCCAGGCCCGCCTTGTCCATGACATCAAGGGTCCAGATGCTGTGTCGCCCATGGCGGTTAGAACGGACGGTTCGCAGAGTTTAATGAGCGTTTGTCAACTCGAAGCACAGAGGGAGAGGCCAGTGTGAGGCACATGCCTAGACCTCGCTTATCACCGCCCTGCTTGTGTTTATCGTGGTCACGACGATGACCGAGAAGGGATCATTGGGCAGGGCGTGTTCACTGACCAGTTTGGGCCCATTTGATGAAGCCAAGGTTAGGAATGGCTGTATCGGGATTGTTTCGCCAAACCTCTGCCGAAAACAGCTTCTCGTTCGACTCCACAGCAGTGTAGTGTTGTCAGGTACAGAGTGAGAAGGCGAGGTAGAGTTACCTCACGGGTCAGTGACATGGGGCGCGATCTTTCAGTTAGTCTTGGACATGAAACCGAGCCACTCGAGCTTGTGTGATGTTGGCTTTGACTCGTGAAGACTAATCGAATCGGGCCGGGCGCGGAACGTGGCTCCTAGTCACTTTGCAAGCATGGACAAACAAAGGAGTGCACGTGACAGTCTCGGAGGTCGTCCCGATTACTGTGTTCGCCATGTTCCCGCTCTGGTCGTTCCAGAGGCGGTCCATTACCAGCTCAAGGGTGAGCGTGCAGCAGAACAGCTTTAGCCGGTTGTTCGAATGCCGTCACCAGAGTGCTCAGTCAAGCGACCGCTCTGCGCTGGTCCACAACCACCCCTCGGACATCACCTTTGTGTTGGCGAGTGAGACACACCTGCCACGGTCGCCCGCTCTGACCGCCCGACAGAACATCCAGCCCTTGTCACCACGGGCAGCAGCGATATCCAGCGATGGTGGATACGTGAGCGTGATGTCTGGAAACGTCCGATAATATTGAGCAAACCTTTTCCCCGCAGGCCGAGCTGCTCGACGACGACAACGCGGCATGGGGAAGACCCAAATCCTCGAGCCCCCGCGTTGAGCACTCTCGACGTCGCAGCCTCCGCTTTTTCTGATTTCAACGGCAGCTTTCTACGTTGGCCGCATTCCCTCCCCTTGGCTGCACGCACACGCGTTGTACCATTAGTGTACTCGGCGAAGTACGCATGTATGTACGAGATGCGAACTGTTTGCAATCTTGTGCCCGCACGAGGTTACGCTGGCGACTAGCCCGGTGTGCGACCTCTCGACTGTTGTACCCGCAAGCTCATGGCTGCAAATAAACTCGAGCATGTCCCCCAAACAGGAAAAGGCACGATGACCAAGTCCATGGTACTTGTACCCCGTTTCGCGGGATCGGTTCATGAATGGTAGTCGTGCCCGACCGGGATGCGCACTAAATGTTCCACCGACGACGGCGACGCGGGTGAAATGGAACCAACGGGCCTCGCCGTCCTCCGTGAGAGCGCGCGGAAGAAACGGTTTCGTCTTGTTCCATGTCCTTGCCACCCGTCTTCTACTACCATTTCCGAGCGCCCCTGCCCTATGCGAGGACGCTTGCCCTGCAAGAGAAAATACACCAGATGCAACTCGCCTCCCGGCGCACGTCTTCCCATCCTGACGTTCTCTTGCTGCTCCAACACCGTCCCGTCTACACCTCTGGACGCCGGCAGAACGAACATGAGCTCGAGGCGGAGCGCGGCCGCCTGACCCGCCTCGGTGCCGACTTTGTCATGACGTCCAGAGGCGGCCAGCTGACATACCACGGCCCCGGCCAGCTCGTCGGCTACCCGCTCCTCGACCTCGGTCGCACGTCGCCCCCGGTCAGCACGCGCGAGTACGTGTGCAAACTACAACAGACGATCCAGAGCTATCTGTCGCGCGCACACACGCTCGCACACGTCCCCTCGGAGCACACTGGCGTGTTTCTGGATCCCGCGACCAAGGTGGCCAGCATCGGCGTCCAGGTGCGCCATCGACTCACGACGCACGGGTTTGCGATGAACGTCACGCGAGAGCCCCTGGAGTGGTTCAACAAGGTCGTTGCCTGTGGTCTGGCAGACATCAAGGCGGGCTGCATCGCGTCAGCGTCCGGGAAGCAGGTCGAGGTCGAGGACGTGGTCGAGGGAGTGGTGGACGCGTTCGGTCGGTTGTACGGGAGGCATGTGGAGAGGCTCGAGCCCGCGTCCGCAGGCGAGCTCGGGGTAGCCATCCTTGCACTCGAGCAAGCGGCCTTGGAGGCTGGGGACTGGCCAAAGGGCCCTGCCTCTTGATCCAGCCTAGGACTAGTTGGGGATATGTGTGGGAGGTGGATGACAACGCGCCACAGGGTCAGAGGCTTGTGTGAGCGAGTGCCTTTGCACCGGAACATCTTCATCATCGACATTGGCGGCCCCTCGAGTTCTTGAAAATTGTCAGTCCTTAGGCACCGCGTCGTCGCGTGAGAGACTTGATTCGTTTGCCAGAGAATGCGCCTGCTCGTCCTTGGAGCCACGGGTGCGAGTGGCACACTCCTCGCGATGGAGGCACTCGCCGCCTCGCACACCCTCGTCCTCTTTGCGCGCTCTCCCGAGAAGCTCCCGGACGATATCAAGCACGATGCGCGGGCAACGATCATCAAGGGCGAGCTCGACGACGAGCCCGCCCTCTCCGCCGCGATGGAACACGTCGACGCCGTGCTCTCCGCACTCGGCCCCAAGGTCTCACTCGGGGCGACGTACCCGAGCGGAGAGCCTCTCGCCCGGGCCTACTCGTTGCTCATCAAGGTCATGCTGGCCCACAACGTCACACGCCTCATCGCCCTCGGCACCCCTAGCATGCCCGATCCACAGGACAAGCAGACGCTGGCGTGGTCGTTGATCATCGGTGCTATCAAGACATTGGCACCTAGGGCGTACAACGATGTCGTAGGCATCGGAAACGCCATTCGCACAGAGGGGGACGCGCTCGACTGGACGATCGTCCGGGTCCCCGTCTTGACCAACTCGAGCAGTCGGAACGTCGTGGCCGGATACATGGGGGACGGCAAGACGGGGTTTGTGCTGTCTCGGGTCGGGTTTGCGGTGTTCGTGTTGCACGAGCTTGCCGAGAACGAGTGGGTCAAGGCGGCCCCGTTGATCAGTAGTACATGACCAGTTTGCTCGCTTCACTCTTTCTAGTATTTGGTGTCAGCAGAGCTCGACGTGATTCTATACAGTAGTTCCAACCGACTAGGCGGCGACGCTGGAGAACTTTAAGAGGTCCTGCCACTTGAACATCTCGGGCTCCTCGTGGAATCGTTTTAGCAGCATCTCGGCAGTCAGGTCATGATCGCCGTCTTTTTTGCCCTCTCCCCACAGATAAAATTTCTGAAGACCCATCGCGAGGAGCTGAGCGTCGACTTGGTCGAGGAGGAAACGCTCCGAGGCTTGCTTGCCTGTCTGTGCAGGCACCGAGGACGGCGTGATCTCTCCACGGAGGAGTACTATGCCGTGCGACTGCGACAGGTCTGTGTAAAAGGTCAGCACAAGGTACGGTGTTGCGTAGGACGCGCGAAGCTTGTATTCCTGGAGTGGTGTGAACAGGACGGTCGACGGTTCTGGAAGGCGGGGCGAGGGGCTGGCCGTCGTGCGCTCGAACGGGTTTGGATCCGCAGCAGAGGGGGCTGGAGGGGCCGGATGAAAGTCCCACTGCAAGAAAAAGAACTCGTGGGCGGGGCCGGTGCCCTCGCTGGCGGGTGGGGTGGACTGCCGAGGAACGGGGACGACGAAGAGCGGGTACTTTTTGGCCGCGCGGGTCATTGCGTCGTACGAGCCCAGGGGGAGAGAGGCAGATATGTACCCTCTCCCGGTGCCGTTGGTGCGCGAGGCATGGTATGCGGTCCACAAGGCGGATATCTGCGACGGTGTGTGCGGTGTGGCGACGAGTTTCGAGAGGTTCAGAATCGAGGAGAGCGGCTAGCGACGGGCTGCAGGGTCGGTACGGTTTTGCGAGGAACACAAAGCGACGTGCCTTTACTGGTGGGCTGTCTCTGCGTGCGGTGGATGGTGGTGGGCCAGGTTGGGCATCATGCAGGGTCTTGGCGTGAGGAAGCTGCCTCCTGAGCGACGCGACAAGGGCAGCCGCCTCGTCGCGCTCCTTGGACCGGGCCTGTTCCCGTGCCTGTGCTTTGAGCTCGCTGAGGGCGAGACCGGTTCTGTGGGGGGGGGGGGGTCATGGGCGTGCACGTCTGCAGGAGAGATACGCACTCCTGGGCCCTCCTCAGCAGCCTGTGCGTGTATGCGTGGATGGAGCGACGCGTCGAGAGCATGATGGCTGGTTACGTCAGCTGGCTGTCAGGATCACAATGTTGCCCGAAGCGGGCGCAGGCGATCACACGTTATCGGGTGCGTTAGGTAACGGCCATCGCTCGTCCGACCCTGCGCCGCTTCTCACCGGCGCGCTGTTGCCCGGGACTACCCATGCACCGCCCGTCCCGTCCCCTTTACTTGCTCGCGCCCGTCCTTCTTCTGCACCTCGTCCCCCCACTTCTCCCCGGTGCAGTCCACCATGTCCTCAGCACGTAAGTCCCCCCGCTCGCACACACCCTGCACTTTCTGATCTCGCCGTCACAGAGGATGCCCCACAGTGAGCCCATGATCGCCCCAAACCATATCTCACTCATATCTCTGCCCAGATTTGACCGTGGCGACGTATCGTTTATCATCGTTGCAGGCGCCATGGTCGCCTTCATGATTCCCGGTTTGGGTCCGTCCTTATCTGCGCCCACTCAGCGAACCGCCCCCGCTCACCTCCCGTCCAGCCTTTCTCTATTCCGGCCTGTCCAGAAGAAAGTCGGCCCTGTCCCTCATCTGGGCTGTCACCGCCAGCAACGCCATCTGCATCTTCCAGTGGTACTTCTGGGGCTACTCTTTGGCGTTCTCCCCCACCGCCACCAACGGCTTCATTGGCAACCTCGCCAACTTTGGCTTGATCAATGTCCTCGGAAACGCGTCCCCCGGCTCGCCTCTCATCCCAGATTTGCTGTACAGCTTCTATCAGATGGAGTTTGCTTGTGTCACCGTCGGCATCCTGATGGGCGGCATTGCCGAACGTGGCAGGGTTCTCCCCGCTATGGTCATCACCTTTCTATGGATGACACTCGTCTACTGCCCTCTGGCCTGCTGGGCCTGGAACATCAACGGCTGGGGCCTCAAGTGGGGCGTTCTAGACTACGCCGGTAAGCCTCATCCTTACGTTGATATCACCATCATTCCCATGTACACTTTCCCATAGGCGGCGGTCCTGTCGAAATCGGAAGTGGCATTGGCGGACTTGCGTATGCCTGGGTCCTCGGACGACGCCAAGACAAGGAGCTGCTCAACTTTAGACCCCACAATGTCTCCATGGTCAACCTCGGCACGTTTATCCTCTGGTTCGGCTGGCTCGGCTTCAACGGTGGCAGCGCGTTTGGTGCCAACCTTCGTGCGATCATGGCAATATGGAACTCGATGCTCGCCGCCGCTTTCGGTGGCATCGTCTGGTGTCTTCTCGATTATCGCCTCGAGCGCAAGTACAGCATGGTCGGCTTTTGTTCCGGAACAATTGCTGGCTTGGTGGCCGCTACCCCTGCCTCGGGTTACATTCCCCCATGGGCTGCCGTCATCATGGGCATCGTCACTGGCGCAGTTTGCAACTATTCAACGAAGAGTGAGATCCCGCCAACTTGGCCGTCTCGCTCGCTAACCTCCCCAAAGTCAAACAGTTCTTCAAGGTGGATGATGCCCTCGATCTCTTTGCCGAGCACGCCATGGGTGGCGTCATCGGCCTCCTCGCAAACGGGCTCTTTGCGTCACATAGTATCATCGCCCTCGACGGTGTAAACACCAATATCGACGGTGGCTGGATTGATCACAACTACAAGCAGTTGTACATTCAGTTTGCTTACGTCTGCGCCACCTGCGGTTACACCTTTGTGGTCACAGCGATCATCGTCAAAGTCGTCGATCTCATACCTGGCCTCCATCTCAAGACGACGCCCGAGGGCGAATCCCTCGGCTTGGACGAAGTCGAGGTGAGTCCATCCCGTTCATTCGGCATGATCGTAGCATGTAACACAATGGCGACAGATTGGGGAGTTTGCCAACGACTACATCGAGGTGCGGAGAGACTACTCCGACTGGATGGCGCTCGCCGATCCCATGTGCGAGCGGGCGTCCCAGGTCCCAACAACGGATACGTATACGAACGCGCACGGACAACGTGACGGTAAAGAGGATCCGCCGCTCGAGCCCATCCAAGAAAAGACCGGAGACGAAGTGGTATCTGAAGTGCTGGAGGTTTCCTAACGACCTTGTGCGAATGAAAGGGATGTCGAAACCGGCCGAAAGGGTCGAGGGAACATTATTCTTATTCGGTCAGCGACCGTAACTTCCGTACCTTCTTACTCAGGTCCTGTAGACCCCCTTGTTTTACTATTAGTCGTTCCGTGTTGTTTTAACAGGTGCGGGCAGACGTGTCGACGTGCAGCATGTTCAAGTGAAATCCGAACGTTCGAACTTTTAGAAACACGGTAAACGACTCGATCAACAGTCCCATCCAAGCACGAAACCCTCGCCGTCCGAGACACGGGTGGCATTTTCGCCGACGCTGGTCTCGGTGCCGGAAATCAAAGAGCCACAGATCCCCGAGCCAAACTCCTCGTGCAAAAGGAGGTCGACGACGTTGCGCGAGGCAATAGTTTCGGTTTCCATCGTCGAGATGAACCTGCAGATGCGTTCGTCAGCGCACGAAAGACCAAGAATGACACCGGGAAACTCGCGGTTCGAAAGCGTTCACGTAGTAGAACCCCTGGTCGATCTTGACCGGCGGAAACTTGTCCGTGGGGGGCAACACCGGGTACGCATCCCACTGGCGCCACATTTTGAGCAACGGTCCGGGAAAAACAGAAACTGTGCACAAAACATACTGACCTCCTTCCTGTATACCCACCCGACATGGTCAAATACGTTCGAAAGCCACTCGTCCGTGATACGCTGTTTAGAAAAGATTTTGACGCTCCACTCCTCTTGGTCGTCCCAGTGATCAGTCTCGTTCACTTTGCGGAGACGCCCATGATACGACAGCGAGTTGAATTCAGGTTCGACTCCACCAGCGACCGTGCCTTCCGAGCTCGTCAGAATGGATCGTGGTATATAAGCGCTCGAGGGCAGGCCAAAGTAGGTTGCCTTCACCCTATCATCACGAGTGGTGAGGAGTGTGACATGGAGATGGACATAGGGCTGAGGAGGGATTTGGCTTGCAAGCTCCGACGGAATTGAAATCCCTGTCTGGTGGAAAGGGGCAGCGAGTATAACACCCTTGTATACTTGCGTCCCCGAGGAAGTGTGAACGGTCCACAGAGATGAGTCAGGAATGCGAGTGATGTCCTGGACCTATCAAGAGATAAACATCAACCAGATTGTACGGCAAATCAAGGGTCATGATACGATACCTCTGTGTTAAGATGAACATTGGCACCTGACTCGTTGAGGAAATGTTCGAATATGCGGAAATTTCCCGAGGCCACACCAACTGCATCGGTGGCAGACATGGAGACCAAACACTCCAGTGCCTGGATCTTGCTGACATCCTAGAGGGCATGGCGACTCGGCGAAAAATCCAATGTCACGGCCTGAGGAGAACACTCGTACCTGACCATAATTAACGCGTGTGGCCGCGTCGACCAGTTCTTGTGCAAACAATCCAGAGATGCCGTTCGCGGCAAAGTAGTCGATACATGTAGAATTGGTCATCTCAAGCCACTCGAACGCGGTAGCAAGGTCTGCCACGTCATCCCATCTGGGCGACTCGGTCGCGTACAAGCTCACGAACCGCGAGATCAGGTTTTCAACACTCCAAAAACACATTAGCAGAGTGCTGTGAATGATTATTGTCGGCTTACAGGTTTTGAATTTTAGCTGGGGCACTGAATCCGTATCTCCACAATATTTTGAGGTTCGTCCACCAGCGCTTGTAATAGTTGGAGCGATCCATCTGTAGTCAAACATAAACTCTTCGCCAGCCAATATTGTGCAGACAAGTCGTACTTACAACAAAGACAAACTTGGTACCATCCCAGATCCCCGTGTTGGCGAGTTCGTCACCAAAGTCTCTGAAGCTGAGGTTGAACTCCTTTGATGCCCTCATCAAGTTCTTGTTCGCATCGACAAATATAGAGGCACCGAGCTCGATTGGAGCATAGGCAGGGTCATCGTAAGGGTAGACGGTCGTACTCCCTGGGTCATGACGCGTCGACGAGACTGGCACCCTGGGCGAACGTAACACTCACGACCGCCAATGTAAGACGCACGCTCGTAGACATCCACCTCCACGTCAATCTCGGATCTCTGCTTGGCCCTTGATATCCAGAATGCTGCAGACGACCCCGCTGCGCCCGCGCCAATGATGGCTATGCGAGGGGTTGCATTGACCGCCTGCTCTTCTGCAAAGATTGTCTGGGTGTGCTTGAGGAAGGGAAGCTTGAACGGAAAGTGTAGCGCAACGGAGGAGCTGATCAACGAGGCGCATAAAACGATGCGAGTCGTAAACGGGTGCATCCTTCACGGTCGTAACCAGAACCGGTCCCACGCCGACAACACCTGGTCACGAGCACGCTCCCACCTGCGTCAAGCGCTCACATCCGACGGTCTTCTTTCGATTCCATTTCAGAGTAACGAGTTCTAGTCTGCACAGACGAAAATCGCAGAACAAGCTGTCGTTTCCGTGGTTGTCCGTAAACGACACCACCGATCCATGCTGTGGTGTTGGCTCATGCTTTCGCGTCCGCAACGACATCCAGCTTACTAGAACACAGCTGTAGCGCAATGCACGAACGGATATTATCCCACAGCGCTCGATCTTCATGAAGTTCTCGTCCCTCGACTCGGCACCGTGCGATCGCCATGTTCCCCAGTCTACAATGGACTATTAGATGCTGATCGACCGTATCAGCGCGGCCAATTCTCATCCGATGCCACTCGGTGGACCGCTCTGTAATGTTATGACGTCACTCAACTCGCTCACAAGGTTCCACTTGTCCTCTAGGGAATCAGAACAAGTGCATGCTGTCGATTACATAATTAATATATATACACAAAGTCTTCCCTGTACGCTTTTCCTCACAAGCACCCTCGCCACACTTTGTTCCTGCAAAGTAACTCCTTGTCACCCTCTGTTGACTGCGGGTATGCGGGTTTGCGAGGAAGAAGAATAGTCGTGTCTTAGGAGCTCAGTTAAGCCGGAGCACTCTCCAGGCCTGTTGGTGGCTGCTTCCCGAGGCAGCTTGGGGAACGCTCGACTATGCGGCTCTGACATTCTCGTGATGTGGATGGACATGGCACCTGCATCTCGATCGTTGGCGCTACACTATGCGAGCGCCGCTATTTTTTAAATAACAAGTACATACTATCCAGTGAATTATATACGAGTCCGAATAGCCTCGGGTAGTCTTCCCAGAGCCAAGCAGGTGAACAAACAACAAGGGGCCCATGAGCGTCGTCAACGATTGTGTACCGCTTAATACTGAGGACGGTACAAGGGGTATTCGTCGTTGTCTTGCAGCTTGTAGTCTTGATCCAGGCGCAACAGATTGCCGGATAACGTGTAGACCAACACCACCACATACTCCATGACGACCTCCATGACGACGTATATTTGCCATTCGCCCGTCAACATGTTGAATTTCGCCAGAGCACTGTTCGAGTCGGTCGTGCCGATAAACGAGCTAGACGAAAAGGTAGAAAGCACGCTATAAAGGGTTCGGACCGCAAGGAAAGGCAGTGCAACCGAAACCGAGACGAGCAGCTTTCGAAATAAGTTAGCGAGGGATGAATGAAACGACGAAAGGCGATCTCCCACCTGCTTGCGGTACCTCATCAGCTCCCATCGTTTAACCCATTGTACAACGGTGATGACCACCAAGATGGCATACAATGCGGTGAAAATCAGCACGCCGACACGACGCTCTATGCGAGAGGTAGATCCCGAGCTGGTGCTCGTATTTGATATGCCGAGGATTACGAGGACAAGGGCGGCAAGGCCGACCAAGTGCAGGATGCGGAATAAACCATGGCGCTTCGGCTGTCCATCTGGTCCCTCAGTTCTGATAAACATTGTCAATTAGTGGCGGTGTGATGCTTCTGGTGCACCCACATGATTTCGAGTAGCCCGAGGGTGCTGAGCAGCAAGGGCGATAAGCCTGACGCCTCGAGGGCATAGCCTCCGATGTAGAGTCCGGTTACAGCTGGTCTAACGAGCTCCGCGGCAACCAGCAATGCGCCGCCGACGATCCGGACTAGAGATGCGTAAACAAAGGGACGTCAGATGTTGGCGCGTAGACTCACCCAACGAGAAGATGACGAGCAGTAGCCATGCTCTCCTTATTCCATACCTGGAGAGTATACGAAGGGCGAGAAGGAGGATGGGGACATAGATCGCGATCGTTACAGCGGATATGATGCCTTGGGTATCAAGAGACATGTTGGAGAGCGAATGAAGGAGTTGATGGGGAGAAGGACAATGAGGTATGTCCGGACGAGGGGACGCTCTTTATGTACGGAACCACGCCTCAAGGGAGGCAGTGATGTGGGTCCATGGGACCAATTCCATGTTTGAGGAAGGGCTGTGCTGGTGTTTAGTTATACGTATCAAAAAATAGATTGTTAGCGTGATAACTTTCATTGAAGCTCATTGTCCACACGTCGATAGGTCGTCCCCATGGTATGTTGTGAACCCGAAGGCACTCCTTTGATGGCTGGCTCACTGACGCTGAAAGTCGGGGATGCAAATGCAGCGGGCCGGCTCCGAGGTGGGTCAGGTCACCGGCTCTGTAGCAGCTCGGCAACCATTCTACATCGGACCATTGACTCAGCTTGTAGCTCCCGTCACTTCATCCAAACGGGCAGCGCAAACGGAGGACTGTCGCCCCCGTACGAGTGGCTTGGTTCGGCGCTGTTCAGGCTGCGGCACAACCCCGTACCACAGCCACCGCAGCACAGCTCGGATGGACTCAAATTCTGCCGTCGGCATACTGGATTTGGGAATGGGCGTGGTGGCAGGGCCAAGCGCGAAATTACGATGCTACGAGTGTCACGACTGCGCAGAGAGTACTTGTGCGCGAACGTGAATGTGGGCGCACAGTTCGGAGCCGGTGGAGGACGAACACAGGAAGAGACGCAGCAAAGGCTGCGCCAGCACCGCACCAGACTCCACGGGCGGCCCACGTCCAAATACAGCCATAATGCTCAGCTTCATGTCTGCGCATCGACGTCGACCATCAAGTTTCATTCGGGCGGATGCGGCTCCCGCGACGGGTGCCTTGGGCCCATGCCGGTGAACTAGAGCAGGTCTGCTCGTGGGTTTACGCGGACGAGGAGGATCTCGAAGCCAAGACGCTCGCCATCAACAGGGTATGTCCTCCCTCGCCGCACTCTCCCGAATTCATCTGTTCTAGTTATCAGCATGGAGAGCAACGACGCGGCTTCCTCACGCCCTCGATTCCATCTTGGCCATATTAGTGGCGCGCATGCTGGATGCATCCTCCAGAGATGCCCTCTCCGCCACGACCGCCCTTGGTATCCGACAGACCTATGCAACCGCAATCGTCAGGATGGTCAACGGCTTGGTCGATCCTTTGCAATCTGGAGCATATGCAAGGCCCATAGCCGCCATCGCCACCCAGCTTGGTTTGCCCTCGTGGCTTGTGGAGCTCAGACATGCAGCAACTCACGAGGATTTGCCTAGCCTCGAGCTGCTCAGAGAGGCGGGAAATCAGGTAGTAGGCCATGTTAGCATCGTCCCACGGGTCTCCTGATCCTCTTCCAGTCTCTCTTCTGGCTTCTCCACAATTATTTTCACCCGACACTCAATCCTTCTGCACTCACGCCGGTGCCATCGCCATCGCCACCACGCCCCGTCGAGCCTTTCTTGAAATCTTACAAGCTTCTCATGAAGGCCGTCATTCGGGATAGCTCCGTACGCAAACAGTACCAAGGCAAAATTGATGCCGCCATGCGTGACATCGAGCGTTGGATAACAGAAACTGGGGTGTCGGCCGAACTCGCCGCTCATCCCCTCGGATGGAGACTCGACGACGACTCAGTCACTTCAAAGGTTGACATCAAGGAACGATGGGGGTTAGAGATGCTTTGCAGTGCTCTTCTCGAAAGAGGTGCCATCGTGCCCGTGTCCAAGAGGTCAGAATTCGTCGGAAACGATATCACGAATATCCAACGCTCATCGTCCCGCAGGAAATGCCGTGCACCCACAGATCCGTTTCTCCCTACGACGGCCAGCCTTGCGTTATGGTCCCCGCTCCTCACGCGGCTCCGTGCAGCTCACGCCGCCTTTCCGTCCATCTTTACTAGCCGGATCATCTCAGTCTTGGTCGAAGATCCGGTGGTGTCAGACACCGATGTGGATATTATCGAGCTAGATTCCAAGAGTTTGTCCAAGGGTGCTCTCCACAGCGAATATCTTGCCCGTTGGGCCACCTGGGCTGCGCGGACCTGGACGGACGAAGCAGAACACGGAATGGATTTAAGGCAAGAAATCATTCTTCGGGTTTCTCCGTTCTTTATTCCCGGACACGACTCTGGTATAAAGTTTAAAATGTGCGAACAATTCACTCTATTTCGTCCGACACTAATGATCCTGAGATAGTTTAGATGAACTTCTAGAGGGAGTTTCGGTAGGTTCCAAAGACATGCAGGAGTGTGTCAGTCTGCTGAGGTCCGCCGCGGCGGTAGTCCCGATACGGGTACGAGAGTGTGGTTTCGTCCTCGTGATCCGACAATGACTTTTCACAGCCCTGGCAAGCAAGTGATCTTGTGGACATGGAGGAACGCCTACAGGTGCTCGCGGTCGATAAACTGTCGGGAGATGACACGATTTTGCGTGGTGGCGGTGTGCAGCCTGGACGTGTTCCGGCTGCTGGCTGGAGGTTGCTGGACGACCCTCGTGACTGGGCACCGTGTCCGATCGGTGTGTACGAGTGACATGTATCATAAGAATGTGCTCCCAATCAACGCTTGGTCACGTCACACGTCACACCCATTACAAAGCGCCCTCATCATGCTTGCTTACGCTGGTGGCTGGCTGCGGATCGAATACCAGTCCGTTTGGTTAAGAAGACGCCGCGTCTGACGCTTGGAGCATCATACAAACAATGAAGCTCAACTCTCCACTACCACAGTCGCTGCCCAAGGAATGCCAAAAGGCTGCAAAGATATGTGGGTTCCCCTGCCATGGTCTTCTCCAAGCCTCTGAATGTCACACAGTTGCTTCCTTCGTCGACAGCAGGAACAACGGCCTGGATGGCGTGAGTGGCCACCTCTGATCCGGTTGCCGTATACGCACGGTTGTCCACAGATTATACCGCGCAGCGTCCTGGAGCATGCCAAAGGATTCGCGATATTCACTGTCTTCAAAGCCGGGTTCCTTTTCTCAGCTCGTGCTGGATCCGGAATTGTTATCGCAAAGCTGCCTAATGGATGTGAGTTTTGTGTTACATACAGATCGTTTGGCACTAGATATCCGTTTTATAGCTTGGTCTGCTCCCAGCGCGATCGGTTCCGCTGGTATCGGTGTTGGCGGCCAGCTGGGGGCAGAGATGACTGATTTTCTGGTTGTTTTGAACTCGGCTTCCGTAGGGTTATTTTCTTATTCGAGCCTCAGCGCGCTCAGACCGATCATCTACAGGCAGTTGTGGGTTCAAGACACTTGTCCGATGCTACCCCTGACCTTGACTTGTTAGAAATCATTCATGTCAGCTGGATCGTTGACTCTAGGTGGGAACCTGAGTATTGCCGTGGGACCTTTGGGTCGGAATGGGGAGGCAATCGGCTCGTTGAATTCTAGTGGCAAGGTCGCTGCCATGTAAACTATCTTTCTACCGTCCTGTGTTCTTGGCTCACGTTCTGACCGTTCCTGATAGGTACAGCTATTCGAAGACACGGGGGCTCTTCGGGGGTGTTTCTATTGAAGGATCTGTCATTGTCGAGCGGCAAGATGCCAATACACTCGCTTACAATCAGGACGTGACGGCCAAGATGCTCCTTAGCGGTGCCGTACCATGTCCTGACTGGGCAGAGCCCCTGGTGACAATTTTAGAGTCATCCACAAGTAGGCCTGGGGTTCGCAATTGGATCGACGATCGGACTGGAGGACAAACGCCGTATGCTTTCAGCAGCACCAGTGCACCTAGTACAAACGGTTCAAAGACCCGGCGGTTTTCTTCCTTCCTTGGGAAAAAGAAAAAGGACACTGAATTTCCCCCGCAGCATTGGGGTACCTATGAAAATTTTGGGTCTCATGTATCAGATGACCTGGACGATCAAAGTCGGACTCGCTGGGAAGATGTCGACAGGGCATCTCCTCACCCCTCAGGCTTTGATGATGAATTTGAAACTGGGTCGAACCCTGTACAGCAGACTAACCACCGTTCGTCACGTAGCGTAGGGGCGTCCACCAATACGTCGCATATCCCTGTGGACCCTTACAACCCTGACAGCCCTTTCAACTCGCTACCGCCCTTCCGTTCGGTCCACTCAACCCTTTCAGACAAGACGTCGCATTCGCGTTCTATCAGTGCTCCCAAACTAGGGTACTCTACGCAACGACGAGATAGTCTAAAAGGATACACGAATCCGTTTTCGTCGACACCACCACCAGAGGATGATCCCAAACACAATCACGATAACGTTGCATCCCCACCGCCGCGCTTCAAGACAAAGCCAGAGTTAAGCAAACCGCTTTCTCCTCTTGAGGGTGTTGCGCGCGCGATCGCTTTGTATGAATTCAAAGCTATCCAGGTGCGTGACCTAATCATAGTCCATGTATCATCATCTCAGTTT
Organism: Boletellus ananas; assembly: GCA_038089895.1. Classification (NCBI taxonomy): domain Eukaryota; kingdom Fungi; phylum Basidiomycota; class Agaricomycetes; order Boletales; family Boletaceae; genus Boletellus; species Boletellus ananas. The sequence continues at coordinate 214,358 of JBBPLS010000012.1, read as the reverse complement.
ATGACAGGCGGGGGACCTGTCGTTCTCGAGAGGGGACGTGATAACCATCACTCGAAAGAGCAATAGTACTGACGATTGGCAAGCTCATTCTGTTTCTTCTCGCGCGTGACACTTTCATAACCTGGCACCTTAGGTGGACGGGCAAGTTTGATGGTAAAGAGGGAATATTTCCAGCTAATTTCGTAGAAATTGTCTAGTCCTGCGTATCAGGATTGTTGTAGCGTGTTCTGTTCAAGCAGCACTTGTGTATTCACTTTCTTGTGGTACTAGGTTGGGCCTCAGGGTGTGATGCATCACATATCTCAACTCTGTAGTACCTGGCGTGGCAAGATATTGTCAATAATCTGTTGGCATAAGTACAAGTGTATCTGCTTACTGGTTATTTGGCGATCATTAGCACGTGCCCCTCATAAAGCTGCGTCTAATTTTGGTCTTGTCTGGCAGCGCGTCTAGATCTGTGGCAACTCTTCATGCCAAAGGCACCACGGAAAAAGTACTACGCCGTTCGTGTAGGGCGTGAAGGTCCGAAGATATATGAAACTTGGGAAGAGGTACGTTCGGCATTTCGAGTTTGCCGTGTTGAAGTCATGCGGCAAGCCGACAGTGTAAAGCCAATGTACGAGGCAGGTTAATTCAACTTTACTTCTCTGACATCATCCTTAGGTTTCGAGATGGCCCGCGGCGGTATTCAAGAGTTTCACCTGTCGGGCTACCGCTGAACAATGGGTCTCCACACCCCACCGGACGGAACGTGAGTCCGGATAGGAGTATTTGACAGTGATCCGTGTTCTGTCTGAGTCGCCTTCCAGGTGGTACACCGGATCCCAGCCGTCTTCCACCGTTCGAAATACCACGAGCCATCAATTATCCTGCTGAAGCATCCAGTGAACAAGCTGTACCCGCGACACTTACGGAACGCGTTCCCAAAGTCTGTGTTCCTGCTGTCGTCCTGTCCGAGGAACAGAGAACCGTGCTCGAAATGGTAAAGAAGGGTGAAAGTGTCTTTTTCACTGGATCTGCTGGTAACTACACAGCTCTCATTTCGTTCTGGATGGAAGATGAGCTTTCGTAGGGACAGGAAAATCTGTTTTGCTTCGCGCCATCATCGACGCTTGCGGAGGAAGAGGTAGCCCCACTCTGGCTATCACTGCCTCCACCGGGATCGCTTCGGTCAACATTGGTGGCACAACATTGCATTCATGGGCGGGGATCGGCCTCGGAAAGGAGGATGCAAAGAAACTTGCGGGCAAATTTCTTGGTCAGGAGAAGCTCAGAAGTGTGCTTGACCGTTGGCGAAGGGTGCAAACCCTCATTTTGGACGAGAGTGAGAGAATCTCACAGGTGTGGATCGCCCGCTAGTGAACATTGTCTCTAGTATCCATGATCGACGGCGCCTTGTTCGACAAGCTCGTAGGCATTTGCCTGAACACCGGTATATCCTGCTGAAAGATGTCAAGGAATTTGTTGCCCGGGTTCTAAGGAACAACGACAAACCGTTTGGCGGAATTCAGGTTGTACCTCATCTTGATCTTAATTTGTTGCCAGGTGGCTCACAACATCACCAGCTTGTCCTGTCTGGTGATTTTTTTCAACTTCCACCAGTTCCAGACCGTGACGAGAATGGAGACCTTGTACCACCGATCTTTGCCTTTGAGGCAGAGAGCTGGAGCCGGTGCATCAAATGCCTCGTCATGCTAACGAGGGTGTTTCGACAAAAGGAACAAGGTATTTGTGGAACGTTTTCTGGCAACGACAGGTCCAAAGTCACACAAGACCAACAGCGTTCGTGGATATGTTGAACCACATGCGCATGGGGAGACTGGATGCTCCCGCCATCCGAGCTTTTCGGAGCCTTTCCAGGCCATTGCATTACGAGGATGGGATCAGTGCGACACACTTGTATAAATCTTCACCCCCCTTTTTCAGGTGAAGATTTGCTAACAGCGTCGCAGATATCCAACTCGAACCGAAGTTGACTACGCAAACGAATCAAAGCTTCGCGCACTTCCCGGCCAAGCGATACAATACAATGCCACTGATGTTCCAGGCTACGATTCAAATGGCACTCGGGTGTCTGAACAACAGATGGAGAAATTGTTAGGGCGGCTTGTTGCTCCGAAGACCATTCAACTCAAGGTGTGTTGGGTCAGCCAGTCGGACAATTTCTTTTCACTGCGATACAGGTCGGTGCCCAGGTTATGTTAATCAAGGTATATATAAGAATTCTCGGTGTATGTGGTGTTGAACTTTAGCCACTCAGAATATGGTCCAAGGCGAGTTGGTGAACGGCTCTGTCGGACAGGTCATCAAGTTCTGCACTTCTCAAGAGGCAATGCGGAACAAGATGGAGATTGCCACAGAAGAGGGGCTGCGTGGTTCCGAGCGTGATGCGGGGCAGGTGGCCGCAAAATATGATGGCTCGCTGTGGCCAGTCATTCGGTTCACAAGCGGGAGGGAGTTACTTTGCGTGCCAACCGATTTCACGGTGGACAATGCCTACGGAGAGATGGAGGCCAGACGTCGACAGGTCCGTTGATTGAGATCAGGCTGAACGGTAGCTGATGGTATTCAGATTCCCCTAATCCTCGCATGGGCGTTGAGCGTTCACAAGTCCCAAGGACAGACTCTGGAGCGCGTAAAGGTGGACTTGGGTCGTACTTTTGAGAAAGGCCAAGGTCGGTGTTATTGGTCCATGTCCAGACGAGAAAGCATCGTTTAAGTCTGCACAGCTTATGTGGCTCTCTCTCGAGCGACGAGCATGAAGACTCTAGAGGTCTTGAACTTTGATCCTAGCAAGTAAGCCCGGTCGGATCTGTAGAATTCTGTGATTCTCAATGACGATACCAGGGTGATGGTCCATCCCCGAATCCTTGCTTGGCATAGCGACCTCGAGCAGCAGGAATTGTTGATGAAGGAGTTGGATTTTGCGGGAGACGAATGGGCTGACATGGACGCCGACGAAGCTCAAGAGGTGTTCCGGAGTCGAAACGTTGATAGTTAGTGTATGCTCGACCTTACCCACAGTACCTAATACATACCTATCGTCATCTTTACCAGTTTGTTACGTACAATCGCGCGTCTCAAGCAGCCTGGTTCGCATGCACGCCGCTAACATGGTGTTCGTCCGGCGCTCACCAACCTATTCTGCGTCTTTTGAGCCATGAGCAACAACCGACGGTACTATGCAGTACGCATTGGACGCGAAGGCCCCCGCATATATGACAATTACCTCGAGGTGTGTAGCGTGCCGACACTTGGGGACTCCAGGGTTCGCTCAGAGGGTCTTTCAACTAGTTCGCTGCTGCAGTGGGTGATACTGGTGGTTGTACAGCTGGGTAGACCCTAAACTGCGATATTCAGACACTTGGGTTTAGTGGGTCCAGCGGCAAAGGATTCGACAACATCAGCGAAGCCCAAGACTGGCTAAACGGATATCAGTTTGGTCTATTGCCCAGCGTGACCACGATTTATACCAGCAAGTATTTCCGAGATTTCGCGGCGGCGCCAGGGAATCTCACTGTACGGTTGACCTTTTGACTGCTAGACATCAACCTCAATTGGAACGTGCACAGTCAAACAAACTTTAACGCGGGTACCGCGCCCTCGACACCAACCGCGTCATCTACTGCGCCCCAGCAACCTTCCTGCAGTGGCGAGTTCACTGGGGCCAACCGGGTCCAAGAGGTCGCAAGGGAACCTACTAAAGCAAACCCCACCCCGCCCCCTGCACAGGTAGCACAAACTACTGTCGATCTCTCGGACGAGCAGAAGAACATTTTGAAATTGGTCAAGTCGGGCCGGAATATTTTCTTTACTGGACCAGCTGGTGACGCCCCACGTCCGCGCAGTGTATGCGAGAGTCGGCACATTGACCACCACTTGCAGGTACGGGAAAATCGGTTCTGCTGCGAGCTATCATCGACTATTTGCATTCGGTATATGGGCTTGATTTCGCGATCACCGCTCCGACTGGGATTGCCGGTCTAAACATTGGTGGGCAAACGCTCCACTCTTGGGCGGGCATCGGGCTTGGGAAAGAACCGTTGGAGCGGCTCAGGTATCGCCTGAACCGTGACGCGATCAAGCGGTGGCTATCAACCAAGGCCCTCATAATCGACGAAGGTTGACCAATTCTTATGGGATATTGTTGGACTGGCGCTGACTTGCATTAGTGTCAATGTTGGATGGGCGTCTGTTCGATAAATTGGTAGGTCTTCGATGGTCCCTAAAATATTGGACGAGTGGCCCACGTGCTGGATGTAGGAGGCTCTTGCACGCCTAATACGAGATAATTCTCTCCCCTTTGGGGGTATCCAGGTAACATGAGTAACCCCGTAATTCAGACGACAAACTTCATGCATTTCTAGCTCATTGCTTCAGGAGACTTCTTTCAGTTACCTCCTGTTCCCGAGCAGGACTCAACGAGCAAGATTGATGCAACGTTTGCATTCCAAGCCCGGAAGTGGCACCGATGCATAGATCATATGGTGGAACTCACCAAGGTTTTCCGCCAAAAAGATGCTAGTATGTTGTGCTCCTTTTTGATCTAGTGTCGCCGATGATATTATTCCCAGAGTTCATTGAGATGCTTGCCTCAATGCGAACCGGCGTCCTAGCAGACTGGCATAAAGAAGAGTTCCAGAAGCTTAGCCGTGAAATACGCTATGACGATGGCATCAGTCCGACACAATTGCATGTTATGCGTTTATTTCGAGGGCGTCGTCTTGACCCTTTTCATGTAGATTTCCTCTCAAAGCCGAAGTGGAGCACCACAACCTCGCGTGCCTTGCCAGATTACCAGGTGAAACTGTAGAGTATCGTGCGATGGACGCGCGCGGACACGACATTTACGGAGGTCGCCTCACAGTCATCCAAGCGGAGAGGCTGCTCGAAAAGCAGGTCTGCCCCAAACAAGTCCCTTTGAAGGTTGGGGCTCAGGTGATGTTACTTCGTGTATGCCTTTTTTTTTTTGTCGTCTGTCCCGTTGCCCTGTGTTCATATTCCCCGTCCACCAAGAACATGTTACAAGGGGTGCTCGTCAACGGGTCGCTGGGCAAAGTTGTCGAGTTTGTCAGCGTTCATGATGCGCAACGACGCCACATTGAAATGGCCGAGATGGAACGAAGAAAGGAAGGCGAGCCGCCTCTTGCGGTGAACGCGCCAGATGTCAAGGACAACGAAGCGGGCCTTATTGCGCTCGACAATCATGCGTTCAGGAAGGACCAGCTCTGGCCCCTTGTCCAGTTCACAAACGGAAAACATTTGTTGTGTTCACCCGTCGAGTTCACAGTAGAGGGTCTGAAAGGCAACCTTGAGGCTCGGCGCCTGCAGGTCCCGCTCGCCCTTTCCTGGGCAATGTCTATACACAAATCCCAAGGACAGACACTCAATCGAGTCAAGGTAGATTTGGGTCGGATATTCGAAAAGGGCCAAGGTTGGCTCGTGCCGGTCTAGCACCTCATCTTGACTGATGACACGTATATTCCAGCGTACGTGGCTATTTCACGCGCCACGTGTATGGAGGGACTGGAGATCATTAACTTTGATCCTGTAAGGTAGGTCTGTGGGAGGTCATCGCATAACACCATTGCTTACATGTCTTACCCGAGGGTTATGGCCCATCCAGATGTCATCGAATGGCAGAAGCAATGGGACAAGGACAGGTATCAAGAGGAAGAGATGGATAGCGACTGGGCTGTATCACAATGGCATGATTCGTTCCACGAATAGGGATTTGGGGGATTCCTTATCTATTACAGAAATACAATAGACCATGTGTGCCCTATCTAAGACTAAAAAGATTTACCCTTCAAAATGTATCACTACGATGATGTATCGAGAGCTCGCTTGCAGCCGGAAGAGAAACAGAACTGGAACGTGACGAAGGCGTGGACCGTGAGGGTGGCCGGGAAATCAAGGCATGTGACTCTTCAGCAGTTGGGTCTTCCAAGGGACGAGGTGTGATAGGAGGGATGTTCATTGTCGCTTGAGTGGGTGAAGCCGGGTTGTTTGCCCGAAGTGAAGGGTGAATGCTATGCGCTGGTCGAGGTGGTAATCGAGGTGCAAAGTCTTCGTTTTGTCGCGGTGACAGCGGCCGCGCCATAGCTTGAATGCTCCCCACCCTGGTGTGGGATGAACCATACTTGTATACTGGCACTGGCTCCCCGGGTGGGGCATCAGGCAGCGGAGGAGAACTGTTCGGAGGAGGTTCTTCGAAGAGTTGCGAAACATTTTGAATTAGGTCATCCATCCTCGTATCCTTTGGCCACTTCGATCAGAGTTCTGCAGGGCAGGGCAAGATTAATTACCTTGATGCTCTGCACACTGAGTAAATCGCCTGTCTTCGAAATGTCGTCTTCGCCGAATATCACAGTGCCGAATACGATCGCCAAGTTTCTGACATCCATTTTATTCTTCTCCGAGAACGAGGCGACGCGTGCAAGGTGCTCCACGATAGCTCGCAGCGTTTCTCGATGAATCGCTGGCAACCTACGAATCTTGGAGCGCATTTGGGCTACAGGGTTTGGGTCTCCTACTTTGAATGTGAGGTAGCGGCAACATGTCCTTGCAAGAATTAACTTGCCTCTACCCTCCGCGTACTCAGTTCGATCTAGGAGGGGATACTTAAACAACGGCTCTGGTAACTCGCGTAGATACAGCTGATCGACCGTGAGAAGATTGCGACACTACAAAGATGTCGCGCACCTTCAAAAGCGAAGAAACAGCGTACACGTCGTCAGTCAATCTGTTGAATTTGAAGGTCGCCTCGTTCCTTTCGATCTTGTGTTGCAACTGTGCTTATGTTAGTATGAAACCATAAAATAAGTGCACGACCCGTACGTCTTGCACAATGGCATGGCGTCCCGACACCTGCAGAATTGAATATTAAAAAAGGATCGAAGAAAAACCAAAAAAAAAAACGTACGCGGTAGATGCCTTCCGATTCCAGGCCTCTCTCGTCAACCTCTTGTATGCAGATCTGGACGATCTTCGGGATCTCTGTTTCGGCAAGACCCCTAGAAGTTGCGTAGTCCACTAGACTGACACCAAAGATTAAGTCACTACACTCCCCAACGTTATAGTTATAATAGAGTATGGACTTTGGAATCAAGGATGCCAAAGCACGAGGAATGTGGGTAGTAACGAGGGAGACATCTTTGTCAGGTGAGATCTTGGTAACCATTGACCTTGCATGCTCGGAGAGCTGCGTCTGCGTCATGGTAGTTGCACTGTAAGGCAATGAGATCTACCCCCCATGATCGGTAGAAGGCATGCGAACATCATGTTGTCAATGTACTTTTCCAGTACAGCTTTGACAGTACTCGAATAATCCCGGACAAAGTTCTCCAGGCTCTGGAATTTTGTCAGAATGACAGAGAACAAGAGTACAACCCCATACCGTAAAAGCACTTTCTAATATCTTTGTTCGACGAAGTCGAAGGGTCTCCAACCAGTAAACCCCTCTACGGTATTCCTTGTCTGAAACAACTTGAATAAGACGATGGAAGGACAAAGGGGAGAGGGTATTGACCAGCCTCATCGGCCTCACGCTTCGCCCGAACTGCACGAAGCGCACTGTTTTCAGTACGTACACCCAATGTCTCTTTGACTGTGGAACCCTTATCCAGGAAGGTGATCAACTGATTGAGCTGTTTCTTACCTGCAGAAAGTCAGCTGCAAACGCGTCCCTTGTAAAATAATAGCGTACCATGATGAGCGAAATCGGAGAACGTCGTGCCGGAGTTCGACGGGGAACGGTTACGCGCCACGTGAGTTGTCCCAGAAGGCCTTCGATCGAGGGGCCGGAGAGGTTGGGGTGCGGCTACAGCGGGCCTTGAGGGCAACGCGGGATTCGAGCGAGAGTTTGGCAGAGAGGTTCCTCCGATTTCACCATAGTATGGACTTGAAGGAGGCTGAGAGGGGGTGGATGCAGCTGCAAGTTTGTAATCCTGATTATGGATGAGCAAGATGAGCAAGATGGAAGTGGAAGGTTCCACCTCGACTTCTTGACACCTCTTAAGGTAGGTGCGCTTCAGTTTCGGCAAGATGCTTTCCGCGTAGTCCGAATAGGCAGTATGTGATTCCTTGAGATCTTCCTTGATACGTTTACGAGTGCGTTCTTGGGTTTCCTGGTCGAAGAGCCCCACTTAGCTACGTTTATACAGCATCAGAAAGAATGCACTTTGAGAGCCATCAAACTGTTGACAGCATCCAAAGTAAGTGTGTTGAGGAACGCTTGTCTGGTTTGCGCTTCTGTTAGAGGTGAACCAACTGTGAGAAATTTGGATGATATGAAGGACGAACCTCTCTCTACACTGTCCCTGACTTCACTCCACGCCCAGCGAGCTGTGCTCATGTCTGTACGATCGTCGAGAAAGGCATCAATGGACCTTGCCTTCCGATGCAACTTGAATAGGGAGTCGACACTGTCCAGGAGGTGTCATGATGTTCAGGGGGTGATTCGGACCAAGGCCGCTCACTAGATCTCCTCTATGCGCCTCCTGGTGTACTCGCATCGTCTCAAAGAGCGCCATCACATTACACGCGGGATGCGTACCTTTCCTGGAAGAAGCTGAGGAACGAGTCCGTGAGCAGCTTGAGATGGTGTTCAAACAGCGGCAAAGGGCCAGACTGGAGCGAGGGCTCCGAGAGCGATGGCCTGGGCTGCAGCACGGGATCAAAGGTCTCGGTTGGGGTCTGCGCCGACATGACGGAGATCGACAAGGCAGGACGAGGAGAATGTCTAATCTCCTCTGTCTGAGACTAGCTGCCCAAACATGTACATACAACGTGCCTGACAACTACGCTAGCCGCAGCTTCTTCTCCATCTCAGCGTGCAGATTCAGAGGAAAGTCGGTCCCTGTCGCGCGGGTCAGTACAGCCAGCACAGCACAGCACAGCAGACCAACCAGGGAAGAAATCCGCAGGGCCCAAGGTCTCGTCCCTGCCCATCAAGATATCGAGGTGTATGTTGCTCCGCCGCATCCCCGGCATGTGTGGGCTCTGCGGACCGTCAGCACAGGCACAGCGTCATGTCCGCGCGAGCTTACCGCGGCGACGATCTTGCGCTCCATGAGCAGACGGGCCGGTGCGTGCACCCCATATAGGTCACGCAGCATCGTCAGCCCCAGGTTGTCCTGCGTCTCCTCCCACTGGGTGGCCCCCGTTGAGCGACACGGAGCAGAACAGGAGTGCGAGTGCTCACGTGGGAGAGACGATGCTCGATGTCGTCCCTTGACTGGGTTTCTGCCGCGATGCTCCGGGGCCCATACCGGAGCGCGTCGTGGAGCCCGAGACTGTTGGTTGTGGCAGCCAGGGAGGCAGACTTTTGTTCTGCGGACGGCACGATGCGCAACGAGGGTTCCTATGGCGCAAAGCGGGTCAGACTGGGCCAGGCGGGCGAGACGGGGCAACGTGCGCACCATGTCGATGGTGTTCAGAGCACAGTGACGCGTACCTGGGTATGATCGTGTGACACGATTGTGACCGAGCTGTGACATTCCTCCCCACATCTCCCCAGTCTCCCAGCGGGCGTATAAGTATCCGACTCGTCCTCGTCGCCCCCGCCTGCCCTCTTTCCCTCCCCTTCCATCTTCCACCTGAGCCATCCCAGCCATTCCATGTCCGCAAGGCATTCGCGCTCTTCTAGCATCCCCGTTCGGGCTGCGGTCCCATCTTCTCCCGCTCGACACATAGAATCTGTCATCTCCATACCCTTCTCTACCAGCCCCTCTCAGTCTCGGTCTCGCACGTCAGGCCAAGGGTGGCTTCCACGCAATCCTCCTAGTGCCATAGGCATTCCACATGGCGTACGTGGCAACAGCGCCGTCACCTCTAGTCCCCCGACCAGGTCGACCACTCGTTCCTTCTCCCATTCCTTAGTTCTATCCGGTCGGAGCAGCGCTTCCCCATACACCGTTTATGAACCACGCGTCGTTAGGGCCGACTCGGCTCGTGGGATTGACGCATCCTGTCCCCATGATCCTTCTCCGTCATCTGGCTCACCCACGCGCACGAGACAGCCGAGTTTCGCTGGCGTCAGGGTGCACAGCACTCAGCGTCCCCCTCTCACGTACATTTCTTCTCCAACGCAAACGGCTCCGTTTCCTCGTCCAGCATATCTGGAACACTCCGCCCTTCGTCACTTGTTACAAACAGAATCATCTTCCCTGATTCCTCCCCCCAAGGCAGAGCCCATCGCGAGGCCGGATTCTGTCGGTGGAAGGCGGATGCGGCGGTCACCATCCTACGATAGCGACGAAGACGACATGAGTCCTCCTCGCGAAGTTCAGAAGAGCACACCAACCCCAGTGACGGCATCGTCGCCTGCTTTGCTGTTACCCTCGCGCTGGTGTGATGAATACAGGAGCCCACATCTAAGCGTATGCGGAGATGGTCGAGAACTAATATATCAAGGTGAGTCGCTACCTAGCCTGCCCCTGGAGTCCTTGATCCCCAAGGAGCATCTGGAGGTTCTGACAAGGACGCTGCAACGGCTCGTGCCGTCGTTCCTGTTCCACCTGCCTGTGGAATATTTTACTACGAAGTAGAAATTACCAGCAAGGCCTCGAAGAGGTGTGTCTACTTGATCTCTACTCGTTGCACTTTTTTATGCTCGTCCTCAGTCGCATAAGCGTTGGGTTCGCTATCTCCTTGTTGGTCGACCAGAAATTATTGATGCGACTTCTAGTTTCATCACTCGCGACGTTAAAGTATCACGCCTTCCAGGATGGGAAAAGAATTCTTGGGGCTACTATGGTGAGAGTGGTACCGTTTGTTCTGGTGACAAGAACGGGCTGCCCTTTGGAGCTACATTTGGAGGTACGCACGGCGCCAGCCTGTAAATAACCGCACAGCGTCTGATCCTGTTTACATCTAGTTGGCGACATCATTGGGTGTGGCATCGACTTCACCCAGAATAAGGTATTCTACACTAAGAACGGCTCTCTGCTCGGTATGCCCAACTTGGACTCGACTGGTGTCGTGACCAACAAAACTCCTAGGGATGGCGTTCGACAACGTTGGTAAAGATTGCGACATTTTCCCAGCCGTTGGACTGTGCTACACTAACGAATCCATCCATGCCAACTTTGGGCAAGAGACGTTCAAGTACGACATAGAAGACCATGTACTTCAGCAGCGCAATCATACATGGGCCAAGATTCAGTCTACCCCCTTGACGTGGCCAGCAGAGAAGTCTCAGTCGCATGAAGTAGCTGTCCTTGCTAACGGTGCTAGCCCCGTTGCCGACCCGAGTGACAAGATTCCGCTCAATGACCTTGTCTTATCCTACCTTTCTCATCACGGCTACGCGCGAGCAGCGCGTGCATTCGAGTCGCAATGCCACGTGCGCGGTGGGCTTTCTGCTCGCGGACCGTCCGTCGCATCTGCCCCAGAACACGCGGTGGCCACGCCAACCTCTACCGATGATTATGTCATGGATATGGATTTTGGCGACGGCCCCCCGAGCGCTTCTGTACCAAAGACATCTGTCTTGGCTCCGATCCCGGTCGACGACATCGAGCTTCGCACGCACGTCATTCAATCTGTCATCGCTGGAGACATAGACACCGCACTAGCTGCGACTCGCAAACACTTTCCGCTGGTGCTTCAGGCCGACGCGGGGCTCATGCTGTTTAAGCTTCGATGCAGGAAGTTTGTCGAGCTTGTGCTGGAGGCGGCGGAATTGAAGAAGAAGATGGCAGCGGAGGAAAATGATATGAATGTGGAGGGATGCGGACCCGTATCAAGATCTGGGTCTGGGTCGATTCTGGAGTCTGTGAGTGAGGACACTGTGGCTAGCGATGGTGGGGTGATGGTGGATGGAGCGGGTATGGATGTTGACGATGGTGAGGCAGAAGTCGACACGCCAGACGTGAGCACGCACACAGAGTTGAGTGTGCCCACGAGCAGCGCACCCATTGCCATTGGACCAAGTCGTAAACCCTCCGTGGTTTCACTTTCTTCCACCAGCAGTTGGGCTGGCGCGACGGCTGCGCAGTATGGATCTGCCTTGGAGAGGGCAGTCGCGTACGGGCAGGAACTGGAATCCGACTACAAGAATCGAGCAGAAGTCCGCGCGATATTCAAACGGACGTCGGTTATAATGGCTTACGACGATCCCTTGGAAGCAGGGGGGGATGCTGCTGAGGTTGCGGGACAGGCTGCGAGGGTGGCCCTTGCTACTGAACTCAACCAAGCTATTTTGCGTAAGTCGGGCTCATGAAGTCTTACAGTGATGACAGCTGACGTCTTGCAGAGTCGCAAGGTCGTCCGGCACGACCCTTGCTTGATCGGCTGTACCGCCAAACCGCAGTATGCCTTACTCAGCTAGCGCTGATGGGCAATGGTGCTGCAGCCTTCGCCGATATGCACAAGGAATTTCTGGACACTTAGTGGTGCAAGTCGTGTTCGCTTGGTTTTGTCGGTAGTCCGTTGGTGTCCTGTGGTAGGTGAGAGTGTGGTGTGGTAATGCGAGGACACTGTAATATACTGTAATGTGCACCATTCACCGTACATCAGCATGTGAGCAAAGATCCCACTTCTCCATAACAAGTTTAGCGTGGGTGCGTCGCATCTAAAATTGCAGTATTATGTGCACGTAAAGATACAGAGACAGAAAATCGGCGGGAACGTGAAGTGGTGTGGGTACTTGCTGCAAGCGAGGGCAGTTCATGCGACGGTGAAGGACTCTCCGCATCCACAAGCATCTTTGATGTTGGGGTTGTTGAAGATAAATTTGGAGCTGCAGGCAAACGTGTTAGCGGGCCATCCACCCAAGCACAAGCAGGTACCGTCACCTGAGCGCGTCCTCGTTCCAATCCATCTCGCTGCCAATGATGGAAAACAACGCTCTGCTGTCGATGAGCACCCGTACGCCGTCTTGTTCGACGACCTCGTCAAACTTGCCGGGCTCGTCGACATAATCTAGATGATATGAAAGGCCGGCACAGCCCTTGTTGCGTACGCCGATACGAATGAGCTGGGGTGTCGGTCCGTTGAGGAGAGCACGGAGTCGCCGCACAGCTTCGGGAGTCTACGGTGACGCGACACGGTCAGCGGGCGGGTAGCGCGGTGAGAGCAGGAGCGGACGCACGATCGTCAAGGCGGCCTTGGTGGAGCGGATGGTTGGTCTCGACCGAGGGGCTTTCGGGACGGGCGGGGGAGGTGCAGCGAGTTGCGGAGAGGCGGGGTCTGGGGAGACGGCGTCGGGGGCGGGGGGGTCTTTGAAGAGGGCTGCGGGTCGCTGTTTCGGGTCGCGTATCGCGGAGAGGGCGGACATCATGGCATGGCGGTGGGACGTGAGCGCGCGGCGGGCGGTGGACGCGAACGGGGACAACATGGGGGATCGAGCGGGAGCGTCGGGGGCACCAGTGCTACATGTAGGATGACTAATCGTATATCCCCCTCCGTTCATTGGGCCATGTCGACCATACTCGCGACCCAGGTCAGAAAACATACCGCCGCACGGCCAACCCGAGCAGCCGGTCGCTACTGGAAAGGGAAGGCACCAAAGGGCGTCGCAGAGGCCCCTTCAGACTCTGACGAGGAGCAGGACGAACAAGAACAGGCGCAAGAAGAGGGCGATGTTCCAATCGACGATAACGAGGACTTTGCAGGAGAGGAGGAACAGGCACAAGTCGCAACACGCCCCGCTCAGGACAGGCCTGCCCGCGCACTCAACGTTTCGCTCAAAGATGTCACCATTTCGAGAGATGGTAAGGTCATCGTCGCAGGTCGCGAGGAGTCTGGCAGAACACTCATGGAGGAAGGTATGTCGAGGGTCGTCGCTTCCCTTACCTTTCGTTCTCACTCGTCATGTGGTGGTGTAGAGGAGTCGGAAGAGGATGAAGAGACACGGGATCAAGTAGAGGAAGAAGAGGAGGCAAGTGTTCGTGCCTACCGTCGTACTTTATTGCTAATCATGCTATATAGTCGAGCGAAGGCGAGTCCGAGTCCGGGTCCGAGGATGAAGGAAAACCCAAATTGCTCTTCAGACCTGTATTTGTACCCAAGTATGTTACTGCTCACTCGCGACGTTTTTGTTGATTAATGCTACATGGCCTACAGACGCGGTCGTGCGACCATAGTAGAGAGAGATGCCATTGCCCAAGAAGCCGAGGAGATGCAACAAAGAAAGGAGCTCGCGGCTGAACAGCGCAAGAAAGAAAGCCATGATTTGGTCGCAGAAAGCATTCGAAGAGAGCTAGCAGAGAGTACATCTTTTCGCCTTCAACATCAGCGCTCGATGACTGACATCCTGTGCAGAGGAGAAGGAGGATATTATTCCGGACGTAGATGATACTGATGGGCTCGACCCCGAAGGAGAGTTCGAGGCATGGCGCCTCAGGGAGCTTGCGAGAATCAAGAAGGAGAAAGAGGAGGAGCTCCGGCGGGATGAAGAGCGGGAGGAGATCGAACGCAGACGCGCACTTCCTGAGGAGCAACGGATGAAGGAGGATGTGGAACGTGCCAACAAACTTAGAGAGGAAAAACCGAAAGGCAAACAAATGTTCCTACAGAAATATTGGCACAAGGGGGCCTTCCATCAGGCAGGTTGTGAACGCATGCTATTGTAATAGGCTGATCAATGCTCCCACAGGATGACGAGGTCCTCCAAAGGCACAACTACACCGAAGCGACGGAGTCTACGGTCGACGTGTCGGTTTTGCCAAAAGTAATGCAGGTCAAGAACTTTGGGAAGCGCAGCAGAACCAAATACACCCACCTCTTGGATCAAGATACGACTGTGGGAAACGGTGGCTTTGGGGGGGCGGGCCCCGTCAAGTCAGGCGGTCGCTCTACGGAAGGGGGAGGTTGCTTTCTGTGCGGTGGACCGCATCTTAAAAAGGGTGGGCCTGTGTTCGTCGTGCCCGTCTCTGTGCTCACGTACCCTGCCAAGACTGCCCGCAAAATACTGGACCGCCTTCTGCCCGAGGGTCCACGGGATCTGCAGCTCAAGGTGTGGCAGCAGGTAGGCAGGACGGCTTGGTTTCGTGGCGTGATAGGGCGGACTTTGTGGAGCGGGAGGGGCGGGATCGTCGGTCTCCCAAACGGGATAGACCGCAGCGCCTAGATAATGACCGCGAGGAGGGATGGCGAAGGAGGGATCGTGGCTACCGCGACTCTCGCACCGGCAACTCACGCCCGCACTCGCGGTCTCGTTCGCCACGCCGAGACAGGCGACCGGCTGTGGATTACGATCGGGACAGCTACAGGGACAAGCGGCGTCGTGTAGATTGAATGTAAGTCCTGCTTGCTGCGTGTTGGCGTGATTTGCTGTGTAGATCCATCATGGGCCTTGTGTGCATGTGACATCCGCACTCGGCCCACGTATAATTCCTATCTTGTGTATCGGCTGCTGTGTTGTTATCGATGGTCTGGGGTCGCCCAATTCGTCCTTCTCTGCGGTCGTTATAAGTCCAGTCCCCAGGACCCGCGCTCCACAGGACCTATCCGATAACAAGGCAAGCGATCCCCTCCATCTTAATTTACGTGGGTTGATCCACACTCCAAGGTACTGTTGGACCATGGATCTCTTCATGCGCGGGGTCGCCCTTGCGGCTACGGAGGATGACGTCAAAATCGAGCTCGCAAAGATATTGCACAAGCCGCCGTTTCCAGTCGAGCCCCCGCTCAACTTTGACGTCATCCTTTTCAAGAGACACAATTCACGCGGCAAGGTCGGCATCCTCACCCTTCCAAGCGAGACCGCGGGACGCATCTTTCTCCGCGCCTACGGCACAACCGGTGTGCGCGTCAAAGGTCCCAGTGTGATATTTTGCATGAGCAACAGACCTTTGAACGAGGACAGGATTGCGATACTGAACTCTAGATCATGGAGGGACCCGCAGCAACTCAGGGCAGAGAAAGAGCGGCGCATCGCCGAGGGTAGACCCCATGAACTCAAGTCATACGCCTTTGGTCGTTTCCTCCGTGACGGAACATTTTCTTCCGAGTTCGTCGCCGTTGGATCAGCTGACATTGCTTGCGATCTTGAGCGCCGTCAGGTGCGCTTCACACTTCGCAAGCAAAGTCAATACTCCAACTTGGGCGGCGATGATCTCGTCACCGAGATGATCAGTCTGTCTCTACAGCCCACTACGACCACGATCGCTTCCTACCAGGTCCATGCAATCGAGTCTATTGTCGATAGCAACGCAGCAGAACAACCTACCCTCTTCATTCGAGCCAACGCGTTCCCAGTGTTTGCAACTGAGACATACTCCGCTCTTCACGATCGCTCTGACTATGGGCGCTCGCAAGGGCTCGTTCCTGACGTCCCGATGCCCCCAGGGTGCTTCAGTCTGGCGTGCACGTTCCTCGATGAGGGTGAAAAGGATGCGTTTATCCATGCAGCTCGATTTAGATTTCACCTCCGCTACATCTCCAAGACCGCGATACGCGTTCGTGACAATACCTCAACGATTCACAACACTGGTCCGGCGCTCGACTTCCTCTGCGATCTCCCCTTTGAGCTTGCGTTCGAAGTGGAGAAAGCGATCACGAACTGGACCGTGAGCACTCGCGATGCAACATCCTTGGCGGACAGGTTGAAAGAACTCTGTGACATCTACGGAAATGCGGCAGCCGGAATCTTCAGGCAGTTTATCGCTCTTCTGGAAGAGGAAGGGACAAACAAGCCAGTGCGGCGCAAACATCGATCAAGACGAAGGCACGCTGGGTCGTCAACCCTCGAGGGTCGTCTGACGCATGCAGTCAGTCTCTATCTCGAAGAACAATCAAGGCCAAGGGGACGACTCGCACCCGCACTCCCTAGTCCGGCCGTCTCTTATTCTTTTCATATGATCCTCACACCGACACGTCACATCCTTGAAGGCCCTGTCGCGGACCAGTCTAATAGCGTCTTGCGTCGGTTTGGACATCACGAGTGTTTCCTAAGGGTTTCCTTCCAAGATGAAAACCGCTCAAAGCTTCGGCGAGACCTGGAGACCTCGATCACGGAACTACTTCACAAACGGTACCGCCCTGTTTTACTCGACGGCTGTCTCGTCGCGGGCCGACGGTATCAAATGCTGGGGTACTCGATGAGCGGTCTCAAGGAACATTCGCTTTGGTTTGTTACCCCATTCCATAGTGACCAAGGAAGATTATTGGATGCCCAGTCGATCCGAGAAAGCCTCGTAAGTTTCCGCCTTGTTTGCTGAGCATGCCTAGTCTTGCTGATGTCCAATCTACCAGGGGGATTTTTCGCGTTTGTTATATCAACCTGCCAGACTGGGAGCCCGTTGGTCCCAGGCGTTCTCGGCCACTGACCCGTCGATCGCGCTGGAACCAGGAGAGATCGTTCGAATTGACGACATCAAATTTCGGACAACAAGTAAAATTATGACGGATGGATGCAGTCCTATCTCGACAGAGCTTGCGCATGCTATTTGGAGGGCTAACCAGAAAACAAAGAAATACCCCGCGCGAGGCAGGGTACCATCCGCCTTCCAATTCCGCCTCGGTGGTGCCAAGGGCATGGTCGTGCAGGACCCCACGCTGGAAGGCAGAGTTCTCTGTCTTCGTCCTTCGCAAGTCAAGTTTGACGCACCGAACAATCGGACATTCGACATTCAGTCGACGTCGCTGAGACCCAAGGCCATGTTTCTCAACCGGCCGCTGATCGTGTTGATGGAGTACCTCGGATCGAGCGTGGAGCGCATTATCGAACTGCAGGATGACTCGATCAATGAAGCACAGTCTGTCCGGGCCTCGTTTTCGAATGCGTCCACGGTGCTACAGCAACACGGGCTGGGGGCATCGTTCCGTCTCCCCTCTCTGTTCCGCAACATGTCCTCGGTCTTGAACTTGAGGATGTACGACGAGACGGAGGGCAGCCTGTATAACGATCTGATCGACAACGCGTTGCACTGTGCGGAGACGCACATCTTGCGGGAGCTCAAGTACCGGGCTCACATTGCGGTTCCAGGATCGTTTACGTTGCTCGGCGTGTCGGACGAGTGGGATTGTCTGGCTGAAGGGGAGATTTACGCGACGGTGCACGACGAGAAGACGGGACTGTACCAAGAGATCACGGGCACGGTGGCGATTACGCGGAGCCCTCAGATACACCCGGGCGATGTCCAGACGGTGACCGCGGTGAGAAGGACGGAGTTGGCGCACCTGCGGAATGTGGTGGTGTTCTCGTGCAGGTGGGTGTGCACGTGTGCATTGTCTTGGTCGGCTAAGATGGACCGGAAGGGGTGACCGACCGCTGGCGTCGTGTCTTGGCGGAGGGGACCTAGACGGGGATGATTTCAATCTGATCCTTGACGTCAGTCTGTTCCACCTCGTCCATGCTTTGTTTACTTAGCGTGCGCGTAGCCGGAACTTGTCCCACAGATGAACGTCACCCCGGGGGATTACGTATCGCTCCCGATCAAGAAGACGGTGAGTCCGTGCGGGATCGAGGACGTCGTCGACTTCATCTTTGACTATGTGGGTCTGTCCACGCGCCGTGTTCGCTCTCTGATTGTACTCTAGATCGAGGCCGACCTCGTTGGTCACATCGCCATCTCGCACCTTCGCTTTTCTGATCTCGCAGACCCGTCTTGCGGTGACTGCCTCAGGTTGGCTGAGCTCGCTTCTCAGGCTGTCGATTTCCCGAAAACAGGGACAGCAGTCAAGTTTCAGGACCTGCCCAGGCCCCGGGACCGGACCAAGCCCGATTTTCTTGCGCGAGACGGGGCTGATCTGAACAGCGACAAGTACTACAACAGTCAGAAACTGCTTGGACGATTGTTCCGTCGAGTCCCTCTCAAGGACTGGATGCCGGAAGAGTGGGACGGGTCCAAGACGCCGTCGGGAGGAGACGTTGTCGAACACGCTCTCAGACAGGCTGGGTTGTACGGGCTTGGGCTGAGCCTGGCTGCGCCACCGCCCGAGCTGCAGGAGGAGATGGACTATCTGATGGAGGATTATTCCCAGCGGCTGTGTGTAATTGCCAGCACGCACACGCTCTCGAAGAACAAGGACATTCAGGTGTCAGAGTCGGAGCTCATCAGCGGGACGATCATGGCTAACTGGTCGGACCACCACCGGAGGCGGGAGGCGGTTGGTGCGATGAACTTGCAGGTGAGCGTGTTTGGGATGAGCGATGACGGGTCTGATCGCAGCGGACAGACGCACGAGCTGGTGCGCGCTGTGAGGGCGGAGATGCGCGCGAGCAGCGGGGGGGGACACGAGGAGGAGGAGGAAGAGGACATGGACGACGGGGAGTGGGACGAGGACGAGGACGACTACTATCGGGAGACGCGGCAGATCGCGGAGGCCTTCAAGCGGGCGTGGGCGGCGTGGTGCGCGGCAGAGACGGCACTGACGGAGGACCCCGGGACGTACGGGCCGCAGAGTTTTGGGCTGATCGCGCTGGGGCGGATGATCGAGCTTATCAAAGCGGCACGGCAGCTCGTCTAGGGCCGGCTGGAGCGTGCCGCGCAACGTGGACGCGGGAAATGCCGAGCGTATACCATAACAGGCATGCTATGTGATTTCAGAAAGGGAGGGTTTACCAAATGGGGAATGCATGTCTGCTCGATGTGACGGGGTGAAGGGGGCGATCTGCTACGAACGCGCACTGATATAAAGCGACGCCAGAAAATGGGCGCCCCACCGCGATGCATTCCTCCGCCCTCGACTTTGACTTTGCTGCGCCCCCCGTCTGCGATGGCCTCCTCGTCCCCCCGCCCGACCAGTGGCCCTCCTTCGACGCCGTCCTCGCCCTCGCCCCGTCCCCGCCCGCCGAGGGAGACCGGCTCCCCTCCTCCGCCGAGCTGGCAGCCATGCCCATCCCTCCCTCGCGCAGCTCCCCGCGCAACAAAAACCCCAACCACATCCCCCGTCCTCGAAACGCGTTCATGCTCTTCCGGTCCGCCTTCGCCGCCGCCCGAAAGATCACCTCGGCCATCGAGCACGACAACCGCCACATCACCCGCATCATCGCCCATTGCTGGAACCACCTCCCGGAAGCAGACAAGCAGGTCTGGCGCGACAAGGCCGCGGCCGAAAAGGTGCAGCACGCCGAACGCTATCCCAACTACCGGTTCAGTCCTGTCGGCCGCGCGAACAGACCCGTCAAGCGCAACGTGCGCAGAAATGGCGCCGAGGACGTGAAGCGGTGCGAAAAGCTCGCCGAGCTGGTCATGGCAGGCAAGTCTGGACAAGAACTGGAGAACGCGATCAAGAAGATCGACGACGAGCGCCTCGCCGCCGCCCACACCGTAGACGACACACCGGACGCGTCCCCCAACGCTCAAAAACACGGGGCCCTCGTCCCGGATCCCCACACAGGGGGTCCCGAGCACAGTGGCATTCCGCCTTTCCTCAGCCCTTTGTTGCCCCCTGTCGAGATCGCGTTGCAGCAAAAGACCTTGGTGCCGGAGGTGAGTCACGCAGAGCGCACGATCCTCGACCTATTCTAACACCCTCCCAGCCTCTGATCCATACCATGGCCATGCCGGCCCTCTCGCCCGTTGTTTCCGACGGTGGCTTGGAGTATTTGCTTGGCGCTCCGCGCCATCAGTACTATGAACCCGACATGCGCAATGGCGTGCCCTCCTCGAAGTTTGAACCTTTCCAGTCCATCATGAGATTTGTGCAGAACGGTTATACAGAGCTAGGACAATCAACCCCGGACTACTCCATTTTCTCGTGGAACCCGTCAGACAGCTTTTCATTCTACCACTAGCCGGACGCTCTTTGACTTATTGACTCACTTAAACAATGCCTCGTTGCCCGTGACGATTTACGCACACCTAATCTACATCCATCTTTCAGTGTATTTTTCTTTGGCCCGTCCTGTATCGCCTAGTACAGTGTTCCCGAACAGAATCTACGGTCGTGTGAGATGTTGAAACGCTGACACGCCGACCTTGCCAAACAGCGTCGCGCTTCCGACGACCTGTGCACCGGCTCGATGCATGCGCGCGACGCCGTCTGCCGAGGTGACCCCGCCCGCACCGACGACCACGATGCGACGCACGGCGGCGTCTGCCGACTCGGCCAACAGCGTCGAGAACGTGTACACGTTCCCGAGCGACAGCCCGTGTATCGCCTCGCCTGCGAGACCCCCGACGCCAGCGGGCACCGCGAACGTGCCCGTGCCGTCCTCGACCTCGTCCGCAAACACGAGACTGTTCCCGAGCGTGTTGGTGCACGTCAAGAACGCGAACGGGTTCACCAACGTGCCCGACTCCGGGTCAGGCCGGGAATACGCCATGATGGTCTGAACGACGTCTGCGATCTGCGTGCGCACGACGTACGGCGGGAGCTTGATCCCGATCGCGAGACTCGTGTCCGTCCAAAAGGAGTCCGCGAGGACGTCGAGGAGCGCGACGAGGGCTGGGCCGGCGGGGTCGTACGACGGGGGCGGGCGGTCGGGTATGTTGGGGCAGCTCGCGTTGAACTCGACGGCGACGCGGGTGGCCCAGCCTTTCCGGGCGGTGCGGAGGCCCTGGATCGCGTCGAGCACCCGACGGAGGTCGGCCGGGTGTGAACCCGTGATGCTGACGATGAACGGCTTCGTCGAGTCGGGAGTGCGCTCGAGGATGGAGCGGACCCAGCCGTCGGGACCGACGTAGGCGAGGATGGGGTGGGGGGAGTAGCCGTAGGAGTTGATGGAGGAGAGGGAGCGTTTGAGGAAGGCGACCTTGGACGGGTCAGTCTCTGCGGCACGCTTGGAGGGACGAGGTCGTCACCGTGTGCGAGGCGTCCTCGCCGAAGCCGCCGAGGGTGGCCGTCCGGGTGGTGACTGCACCGGTGTGGGGGCAGTCGAACAGGGCGGTCAGCTGCGACTCGTCCGAGGCCCACGCACAGGAGGTGTTTATGAGCGGAGGGGAGACGGTGATGCCCCGTATGGTGACCATGATAGAGATAAGATTAAGTACGATAAGGCAGACAGGGCGATGTACGGCTACTTGAGTACTTGTTCTCGCTCTAATACAGACTGCTCCAGCTTGATGAGGATAGTGGTGCGGGACGGGTGCTGTTGGGTGGGTGTGCTGTGGGCGGTCACTCTGGCAGGCTGCAGAGGATGAGGAAACGGTCGTGGAGACGACGAGACACTCACGAAACCGAGGCCGTCGAGCACGGCCTCGACGATGCCTGCGGTAAAGGACGAGCAACTGAGGGTGGAGAGGTCCCTCGGGACGGATATGTGGCGTTCGACGAGGGGATCATTGTCGATGATCATGTCTGCACGGACAGTGAGAAGGAGAAGGAGAAGAAGGGGGGTGCTTGCATTCGTCCTCGTTCTCCACGCTCTTTTCGATCGCGTCTGCAGGTCTGCCAAAGACGGCACGCCATACATGGGTGTGGATGGACATGAGGGCGGGGACGAGGCGTATCTCGCGCTTTGGGGCCTTTGAGGAGGACTCTGCCCGCCAGACGACGAGTTCGAGCACGCGCATCCCGACGCGATAGCCGAGCATGTTGAGCCTGCGGACGGTGGGTGGGTGAGCGGGGAGACGGGGGAGATGCAGACCTGCGTTCGAGGTCGTTTATGCCGCCGACGCGCTTCTGGGTGTACTGGACCATCTCCGAGAAGAGGAAAGCGAACGCGGGGGCGGATATCTCTGCGGTGCGGGTCTTGTTGAGGCTGCGGTCGTAGACATTCGGGCGACTCGCGGGCTTGTGCTGGGCGAGGGTGGTGGTGATGGAGGGTGCGGACGAGAGGGAGAACCTCGGGGACGAGGTCGAGGTCGGGGAGAGGTGCTCCGCAGACGAGGCGGACAGGACAGAGAATCGCGAGGTCGGGTGCATGTCCAACTCGCGACTCGTGCCATGTCCCTCTCCCCGTCCGACCTCCAGCACCACATCTACAGCTCCCTCCTCCACGCCCGCACCCCCGACGTCGTCCTCAACGTCTCCGGCACCTGGTCAGCCCGCTACAGGCTCCACAGAATCGTCCTCATCCAATCCGTGCGTCCCTGCCTTTCCCCCCCGCCACTCTCTCACACATCCCCAGGGTTTCTTCGGCTCTCTCTTCACAGCCGGCTTTCTCGAGTCCTCCAGCTCGCCCGGCCTCCAGCACGTCGACATCGTCTTCGATGACCGCAACATAACACGCCCAGGTGCGCCCCGCTTCGTCTCCCCCGTCGTCTCGCTCACCCGTCCACAGCGTTCGAGTACGTCCGTCCGTTGCCCTCCCCGACTGCACCTCACTCTTTAGAATATGCATCGCGCGCCTTTACGGGGGTGGGCCTCCCCTGCACGTCTCCCCGACGCTCATCCCAACCACACTCCACCCCCTCACGCCGTCCTTCCCGGGACCGTCCGTGCCATCGGACCCCCCGCGCGCACACCATCCTGCCACGCCTTCGTTCCTTCTTTCCCTCCTCGCCACCTCAGTATACCTCTCCATCCCCTCCGTCGCCTCCCAGACGCTTGCTTATATCCTCAGCACCGTCGGTCCATACACAGTCATCCCCTACCTCCAATTCGCAACAGGCTCTGCTCTCAACTTTCCTACAGAACTCGACCCCGGCGCTGCTGTTGGCTTGGAGCACATTGCAGAGATCCTCGATCCCTCGGCGTCTCCTTCCCCCTCTAGCTCCCCCAATGTCTTGGCAGACAAGCTGCGTGATCTAGACGTACAAAAGGAAGATCCTGCCGAGTCCGACTCTGAATCGGACCCCACACACCATTCTAGGCCTTTTCCTCCCTTCAACTACGGCGCCGTGTCCGACAAGATCGGTGAGGCCGCCGCATGCTGGCTTGCAAGATGGGGCCCGGACATGCTCCCACACGAGGAAAAAGCTTCCCATGGGAGGAACATGCCACTATCCCCAACCCCGACTCAACCTCCGGTCCCTCGCCGCCGCGCGGAAACGCTGCCATCTCGACCTTCCCCAGACGAGCCCTCCCCTGTCTCACCTCATCGCATCCCCTTGATATGGGCTCGAGGCGGGTTAACGTCTACCTGGATACGGGAGCTCGTCTCTTCCGATGCCCTGTTCGTCAAGGGAGAGCGCGAGCGATACGATTTGGCGCGCACCGTCGTCGAACTGCGAAGAAGGCAGGGAATCGACGAGGAAGAAGAAAAGGACTGGGAGATCATGTTTCGTGATGGCATCTATTACGCAAATATGGTGGCATTCGTCCCTGTCTGTCCTCCGCACTTTACTGATACATCATCCCAGCTTGTCGATGATATCATTGCCATCTCGCAGGACATCTCTCCGACAGCCGGTCGTCCTTTTGTATCCGTGGCTGTTTTGCAAGACGCTCACTGGACACAATCGTTGCTCCGGTGTCGAATAACCTCCAGGACAAGTTCCTCGCCCACGTCCAGTCCGTCTCCTCCACGCGACAAAGAACTGGGGTTTTGCATCAGCACTGCCGAAATCCTGTCGCGACTTTCAGACTCACCCAAGCAGCAGTCCGGTGCAAACGAGAAGGAAAGAATTTATTATCCAGTCGCTCAGGATTCATCGTTGCGCATCGGTGAAAGTCACGGCATCGAGGGCGCGTCTATGGACCAGTTGTTTGACCCGTCAACTTCGATGGATAGCAAATCCCCGTTGCGCGGCACGACGTCTGAGACAAACTTTTTTGGTCTCAAGGCGGAACGAAAGACTGCCGTCGAGTGCGTTGCAAGCGACGTAACGGGAAAGGCTCGCTGGTCGCCACATCCTCCATGTCGCTTTGCAGTCGAATTTTGGGACATCGATTCGCTGAAGGAAAAGTCTCGGCTACACTCGCACACGATCTGGTACGCCGGGAGCTTGTTCAACGTGTACGTCCAGGTTGTGCGAAAGAAGGGGATCCAGCTGGGCATCTATTTGCACCGACAGTCGAGCGTGGATCCCATCCCTGGCCCGTCTGCGCCGGTAAATGTTGGTGCCCGTGGCGAGCGCAACCACAATAGGGTGCCCTCATTTCCGCAACAGATCCTCTCCTCTGCATCATCACCCACCATCCGTCACTCCCCATCAATTCAGCCTGTCCGGAGCGGGACTCCCAGCTCCCCTCCGTCGACCCCATCGAGTTCTCACACGACCTACCAGTCGAGTGGAAATGCCATTCCGGCGACTGCCCCCCCGATCGCGCCCGTACAGCCCTACAGAGACCCGCGTCCGTCCGTGTCTGCCTACTTTTCCATCTCGTGCAGCGGTACCACAGGGTCCTCGATCACACGGTTTACCAGTGTGCCCGACGTATTCTCCATCAGCCAGAGCTGGGGCTGGAAGTCGAGTTCACTGCGGTTGGGAGAGACGGATGAGGTCGGGGCAGATGGGCAGCCCGTCAAGTCCCGCGTGCCTGCACCCAAGGAACTCAGTTTGAGAGCGATGGTCGTTCTGGGCATCGTGTAATTGGATTTCATGCTTTGGATTCACAATGACCGTGTCTTTGCTATCTACTTTTATATAGTCCAACGATAAGATTAGTTTTGGGGCGGCTAACAACTCGGGATGGACTTCTTTTTCTCCTCACGTATTTGTATGTAGTAGGAAAGGGGGCCCCCCCGTGTCCACGCCACGATTGTCCACGAGTGCTCTTTGAGCGCCTCGCGGCCCTTTGCACCGTCCTACCATCTCTCGTCTTGCAATGTCGAACAGGTATCCGCTCGGTGACCGAGCCCGGGACGACATGCATCCGTCTAGACAGGTTCTGGAGCGGGGAAAGGATCACACCGTCTCCTTCGCGGGTACCAGCCAATTCACGGCCCAAGGCGTCTCTGCGTGTGGCATTGCTGCCTTCAACTTTGCCAGGATCGCCTTTCGAATCGAGCAAAACGAGAAAAACCTCTCAGATGTGCTGACCGAGCTGAGTACGAGGGAGACCATCGAGGTCCGTGTGCACTTGCTGTGCATTTGCCTGTAGTACACTCAAGGCTGTCGATCCCGATCCCAGGAAATTGTGGCCATTTGTGCCGGATGGTCTGATGACATGCATCTAGAGGTCGATGACATCCACGACCTCCCAATCTTTAACAGAGCCCTCAAATTGGCGTCCATCGAGTACGGCCGCCCACGACCAAAGCACTTTCAAATGCTCCTCGAGTTGCGTGCATCGTGCATGTCTTGACCGGAACTAACCCGTCCCACCTCTCGCTTTCCCCAGAAACATGAAGAAGATTGAGAAATCGGCCGTAATGATCATCACGCGTCCGCCTGAAATCATTGCCTGTTTCAAGTTTGCCAACTCGAATCTGGATCCCAACTCCCATGCGAAAGTACCAGACAACCCGGTTTTCGTCGTCTTCGACTCCCACCCCCGCCCTTCACATCCCCAGGGAGCCGGACTGTCGTTTAGCACCTCGATAGACAGCACGGCTCGCACTCTGAGTGATATTTTGCCCACGATGGACGAGACCCTGTTTGACTCGTCCGACTTCCAGTGGCAGGCTCAGCTTCTTGCGAACTGCTCGGCACACGTGTACGTCGGCAGGCATCGACGCAAGGATCACGAAGCAGCCATCGTCCAGTCTAGTTTAGCCATACTCGGGCTTCGCGCACAGATCTCAGAGCTCAAATGTGAGAACAAGAAGCTCGAGTCTGGCAACATGCAGCTCCAGTCGGAGACCGACCGTCTTCGAACTTGCATACGACAGGAACAGGCGAAACCCAAACGCAAGGCTTCCACTTCTCCGACACATTCCACGAATCATACCTTTGGGTTCTCCTTTGGCTTGGTTAGCCACGCCGTCGCTGGTCCTTCCCGGATTTCTGGCTCGCACAATCGCTCTGCTAATACCTCGGCCACGAATCCTGTCCAGCGTGTTCGCCCTGCTCGTGCGCCGTCAGCCTCGAGCGTCTCTGGGGCGCAGAGTATCTTCGCCCACAACCCACCCCCGGTTCCTTCCAAACCAGCCCCTAGTTACGAGGAACTCGACCTCAAAGATGATTCAAGCACGGATTCAGACGACCTTTGGAACCAGTCCGCATATCTCGCTCGCCAGCTCCAGGACGAATTCGATTCCGAAGACCAGCAGCTTCGTCAAGAGCATGCGCGCCTCGCTCACCAGTTCCAGAATAAATTCGGTCCTGAAAGTCGGAAGCACCACCAGAAGCTTGCACGCCCCCAGAATAAGTTCGGTTCTGAGGATCTGAGGCTCCATCAGGAGCATGTACGCCTTGTTTACCAGCTTCAAGATGAATTTGATGCTGAAGATCAGCGGCTCCGTCATGAGCATGCTGAGCTTTCCCGCCACGTTCAATCCACGTTTCAGTGCAGTATATGCATGGACGAGCTGCCTGAGGATGACGTCGCCAAAGTAGATGACTGCGTACACATGATGTGTAGATCCTGTCTGAGGGAGTTTGTTTCCTCGAAGATCCAAGAACATCGGTACCCGATATTTTGCCCCATGTGTACCATCGATACGGTGAACAAGGCTCAGCCGAGTGGTGCGCATCCTGTTTGCTGTTCTACCGTCTTTGTGGTACCAACGCTCTTCCGACAGTAATCACGAGATCGCTAGTCGAACAACTCGGTGTTAGCGAAGAGCAGTCTCAGATTTTGACTGAGATGGAGCTGGCCGAATTTACCATTCAGGTCCACTGTCGCAAGTATGTCCATTCGCTTCCGTTGTACTCTACCTATCATGTACGAGAACCAACAGATGCCGGCGCCCTGCCTTTGTAGATCGCGAAGACTACTCCGACGTGTTCAATATCGTATGCCCTCAGAGTGACTGCAATCACATCTGGTGCAAAAGGTGTGAGCAGACGATCGTCATCGACGGCCCGAACCATTCATGCGACGGCTCGTCTGAGCTGGACCATCTGATGAAAGAAAAGGGATGGAAACACTGTCCGAGTACGTGACATCTCTCTGGCCTCCACGTGTACACGCACCATGCTGACACCCGCCGCGAACCGACTCGCAGATTGCACGACGCCGATCCAAAAGGAAACTGGATGTAACCACATGACGGTGTGTGCTCGCTGCCCCCTTCTCCTTTCACGTACAGTCCCTTCTCTGACGCTCGTCCCCGTGTCGCGTTCTCTTGTTCTCCTTGGCTGGTAGTGCATCTCGCCTGGGTGCAACACCCACTTTTGTTACGTCTGCGGTAGCATGATCGTCCGATCCGCGCTCAACCACGAGATCAGTGAGGCCGTCTCGGTGCATTTTCGCAAGTGTCAACTATTCGAGGTGCCCAATTAGCGGGTGGATATGGACGCAACGCTGATAGTACGATGGTCTCATTTTGTCGAAGGTACGATTCGCAGTGACGCTCTCTTCCCGCTTGTGCTCGAACGTTGTCCTCTTTGTCATCCCATCTCAATGTAGCATACCGCTCTCAGAGCAACGAGCAGGCTTCCCTGACCATGCTAAGCAAACAAATGATATAGCGAGCGAGAAGTAGGACATCGATACGAGTCCAACTCCCCACTCGCGCAGCTCTACTCTCTCTCTAAATCCACACTCCTGCAAAGCTACCTTGGGCATCCCGTCCACGCAGTTGCCTTCCAGCGCAATGCAAATTAACCCGTGCATAAGTAAATAGTCGAATAATGACCGAGCGACGTTTATTATGAGATGTATATCGCCTACGGCCTTGAGCGAGGCGTGAATTTAAGCAAGCATCCATCCTTGGGGAAGAGGGTTGCAATGATTCTGATCACACATTGGATGAGCATACTCAGATCACGATAATCGATGCAGGACATACTGGACTTTGTCGCTCTCGGGCGTTACGTGGTGTTCCCAGTCGGTGAGCACGCTAGCGGTGGCAAGGACGAGTCCAATGTTCAATTGTGCATACTCGATGCCGATACATTTATGAGGGCCGCTTCCAAACACGAGATAGTTTTGAGGGTGGGTATTCGCCGGGTTGTTGGGATCCAGCCATCGTTCCGGGACCAAGTTGTCATGGTCAGGGTATACCTTGGGGTCGTGTAAAGAGTTGTAAAAAGATGGGATAACCATGCTACTGGCAGGGACCGTGTAATCAGACGAAATGGGGAACGGCTTCGTGGCCTTGTAAGGAACCTTGGCACGAGACGGTCAAGAGGATCCCCATGCTGATATGCAAGTGAGATTACCATGGTGACAGGAGGCTTGACGCGCATGCTCTCCTTGACAAAAGCCTTCAAGTATGGCATCTCCTCTATCATCTCCAAAGTGAGGGGCTTGTCGATGTCATTTTCCCGGACGCGATACTGTTCCTCGCGAATCTTTGCCAAGATGTCGGGGTGGTCAGCAAGGTGTTGAAAGCCGTAGATCAAGCCGCTGCTCATTGCATCCTGGGAAGCAAACAAGAACGAAAAGACGACCATGGCCATCTCGCGATCACTGAAATCTTTGCGGCCCTTGTAACCAGGTGCCTGCAACTCTTTGACCCACTGTTCAAGCATGCACTCTGGTTCGGCACCCTCAGCGATGGCGATCTTGGACTTCGCGGCAGCCATTTCCAGCCATTTAAACGCGACTTTGCGGGCTTGTATGGCTCTGTAAACCTTGGTTCCGGGGAGGGCAAGAGGAAAGTTGACAAGCTCTAGGGCACGGGTAATATCCCAGTACTTTTGACTGATCGCAATGGCGCCCTCCTCGGGAATGTGGTTTCCGCAGAAGACACGAAGGGAGGTGTGCATATTAAGATCACGTGCCGTCTTCATGATCGCCTTGGGCGAGGGGTCCTGGGCAGCATCCGCGAGCCACTGGTTCAAATGTTTACGGGTGATGGCGTCCTGAATGGAGATGTAGAGACTTTGAAGTAATGAGAAGTTGTACGCGAAAGCTCGCGTCGGAGGCGTACCTAAGAGCCTTGCGAGTGAAGAGGGTGTTCAACACCCTTCGGTAGTCTACGTGGCTTTTACCAGTGAGGAAGACCCTGAGGGATGGTACTTATAGTCCTTGTTCGCGCCCGAGTGAGGAGCGTGCACGAACCAGTTGTCAGGCATGAGAATCGACTTTGCAGAGTGGACCAGGCAAGGCTCCGCGTGATTTGGAGAGTTCAATATCTTGCGCGAGTACTCGTTCGACGAAGCCATGACAATGAAGCTAGGGAAGCAGTTGCGTCAATGACTGTTCGATACGGAAGCAGGGCGACATGCATGTTGAACACACTGATAGCACTAAGAGCACCCGAGTTCCACTGGGCCTTGTAGCCCTCCATGGTAGGCTTCATGGAGTCGGCAAACTTTCCGATGAGGGGGATGGTCCATGTCGCGCCGGGGAGATGTTTTTTCTTGTACCTGTACACGGACTGTTCGAGGACGAGGAGGGCGGCGAGGACGGCGAGGGTGGTGTAGAGCCAGGTTGCGCTGCCCGGGGTGGGCGAGAGCACGGAGGAGACGGGGATGTCGAAGAGCGGGGAGGAGGCGGAGGAGGGGGCGGGGACGGAGGAGGAGCGATGGCGAAGGAGGGACGCCATGGTCAAGAAAGACGTTTGCCCGACCGACGCTATTTATCTGCCTCGCTTCCTGATTGGCTCATAAAATCAGTCGACAAATTATGCACAGCCACACACTACATACCAAATACGTCACATGTTTATTGCATCGCGACTTTTACAGGGAAAGCAACACGGCGAGGACCGAAAAGGCTGCCGCACCAACAACACCCCTTGCTCCCGCCTCGGCCCCAGACGTCAGGTTGACCGGGGCAGGCGCGGTGCTCGCATTCAACGACACGTTCACGTTCGGAGCAAAAAAAGTCGGTCCACCGCCAGCACCAGTCCTATTGACAGGGGCAAGATACGGGACGAAAGCGTCAGGATTCAAAGGACCGGGGTATGTGCCCGTGAGGTTCAGAAGCGGAATCTCGCTAGACGTGACGTTGGCGTTTTGGTACGATGTGGCATTGGCGACAAGGGCAAAGACATCTGACGGACGGATGCCATGAGATCCAAAGCAAGGGTGCCAGACGGACAAAGCGCACTAGCAAGAGTCTTGTTGGTGTCCTGGCGGCCGAGGTTACCAAGATTCCAGTTATTCTGGACGGTAGAGAGACTAGTCAGGTCGTGTCAGCCGACAAGACCCGGCCGGAATAAACAAGATTCCTTACATCGAATAGTGGGTATAGAACGTGTCGTCGGTCGTGTTCCGGTGGCTCTCCGGGATAACGCCACCAAGCAGAAGAGTGAACACCTGATTGTTGATGTTGTATTCTTCGTTCCTACGGACAAACGGATGAGCAAATGGTCCCTCGCTCGAGAAGCGACGCACTCGTCAAATGTCAGCACGATCAGCGTCCTGGGGGTGTTGAAATTGGGATCCTGAAGCAGGGGCACCAGCCAATAGGCCAGCCAGGAAGCAGCATACTGGATGGTGGTATCGTGTGCATCGCTGGGATGGCATGAGCACGACCCATCGATGATAGACAGCGACCCACTTTCGGAGGTTAGGCGTGACGAATATCCATTGAGAAAGGCTGTTGTTGTTGACCTGACGCATTCAGCACGCCTCGGAGCGGAGGCGCTAGACAACACTTACGTCGACAGCAAAGTCGTTGAAGTTTCTGATACGCAAGGCGCGGGTGCCGTTCTGGCTTACTGAATCATAGACGATGCACGGGTTGTGCTTGCGCGCGTAGTACGTGTACCCATCAGAGTTGGTGAAATTGTAACCTGTGAATCCATCCGTGGGCATATTCTCCTGATAGGATGCCCAGCTAATGTTCTCCTGATCCAAGAGGTCCACGATGGTCGAGATATTGCTGGGGATCCTGGTGAAAGCATCGCCAGCCAATCCAAAGAAGTCTCCTCCGATCGATGCGATGTAGTTGGGCTCACTGGGGTGAGTCACGGCATAGTAGCTGGTGAGGAGGATGCCCTGGGTGGACAGGTTCTGGAAGACGGAGTTTGACTGAGCTTGGTCAAAGTCGGTGTTCTCGAGCCAAATCTGAACGATGCGGTCGAAAACCTTGCCAGGCACGGCGGGAGTGTTGGCGATCGTGCCATTTGAGGCGCCGACATAGAAGGGGGACGTGTCCGTTGGCCTATGAAACGATGTCAGGGCTATGGCAGCTGGGGCGCATCATGATGATGGCTCACGCTGCTGCGGGGGCGGTAAAGGTCGACGCGACCGAGGCCGAAACAGACGTCGCCACCGCCGCAAGAAGAGCAGACTGGAGGAGAAACATGTCGAACCCAGCCAGCAGAGGAGCTGGCCATGGCCGCCGTGATATACCCCTCGCTGGCAGGGGACACGTGCCCGCTGAGATGGAGGCACCGCGACCACATGACGCTCGATCGCTCAGTCGCACGTGACCCACGAACGTTTGCGGACGAGCACTCGGAATAGCCTCTGCCAGAGACACAGGATCACCGTGTGCTTGGGAGGCCCAGGTCCATCAAGCGAGAGCACCGTGCGAAACAAAGGCCAGTCCACCACCAGTCCCTGACGTGTCGAGCGCGAGATGGGGAACCCAGTCCGACTGAAATTGAGAACAGGCAAGTTGCGGGCTGCTAGTCACGCTATTTTGTCACCGGCGACATTCGCGGCAAACTCGGAAACGGCATGAAGCAGACTCATCTTTGTTTGACAACTTACTGGCCGTCGTCTTGTTGGTGTCTTGACGACCGTGTGCAGTGCTTCGACTATCGACAAACTGGCGCCAGCTTGAATACATATCTTGGATAGATTCTTACAAGAATATTGAACGAAGGGGATGTCGTCGGTAGC
The DNA here is from genome assembly GCA_038089895.1 of Boletellus ananas. Lineage (NCBI taxonomy): Eukaryota > Fungi > Basidiomycota > Agaricomycetes > Boletales > Boletaceae > Boletellus > Boletellus ananas. The sequence continues at coordinate 181,785 of JBBPLS010000012.1, read as the reverse complement.
ATTCCTCACGTCTTCGGGAATAGCACCACCGTTGTCGCGAGTGTAGTTGAATACACCATAGCCGTCGGTCGCATGTTCTCTTGGTATTCGCCCCAGCTGATGTCTTCCTGATCCAAAAAGGTCCACGATGGTGGACATGTTGCTTGGGATGTATTCCATCTCGTCATCGTATAATCCACAAACCAACGTGATTGACCACAGGGTTTTATGAATGTTCTATTCGACGCGCCGACATATAAGGGCGATGCCGTCACGTCAGTGACAGTCGACAGCCAGGAACACCAAGACACAACGCACGCGGCAGCGGGAGCAGTGGACATGGACACGACTGCCGCAGACACGTGTCTAGCGAGCGCGACGAGAACAAGGAGAGCAGGAACAGAAATGTCAAAAAGTCGCAAGATTACGCCTCGAGATGGGGGGGCGGTGTTCTTGCCTTGGCTACATTCCCTAGGTATAGGCGGTCATCACTTGCTCACCAACGTCAACTTACAGATCAGTGACGCCCTGGCATCGCGTGTCCGGGTCCAGAACAGTCGCGGTTGTGGTAATCGGCGAAGGCTTCTACACGTTTGTTCCCCTTGGCCGAGTTCTCATAGAGACCTAGACTCTTCCCGGTATACTCGCTCGTCCCTCCATCCAGACATGGTATTGCGACCAAGCGGTCGCGGGAGCTGTCAGCTATGAGATCATGTCATATTCTGTCCGATTGACTTACCTTTGGGCATGAACGTGTCTTGAGAGAGCCTTGTGGTATTCAGTACTAGGTAGAGTCTCTAGAGAGTTGCGTCTGACGCAGGAAGTTGCTGCGGTGTTCAGTCAACTTCGCTTATTTTGACGGGACTTGGCCGACTCGTGACCCTCGCAGGCTCACTGCAGTTTCTTAAAACCAGCAATGCATTCAAGAGCAAAGCTAGAAGGGAAGGGGCCATTGGCAGTAGCTACTAGAGATAGTCTGCAGTGGTTCGACAGGCCCCTCGAAGCGAACGAGGTGACTTTGTTCCCAATTCGGTGCTCTCGAACTGTTAAACCTCGAAGTTAGTTCACTTCGACAGTAACACTACATTGATGTATGAACGACGGCTGCCTGTGGGGCTTCCCCAGCTGCGTGTTGCTACACCTGAGGGAGTGTGCACATCGATGAATCCGAGATACCCAGAACGACACCATGCGACCAGCATGGATAGCTTGAGTCAAGAGAGCCGGGACTTGATCATATATCGGTAGTATGACGCTAGATGTATGATCTACACTTGAAGAGCGAAACCTCGGGATGTGCCACGGGCCGGATCACCCTGGCACCAAGGACAAGGGAATGATACGGACACAGCCTCACAACCAGATAAAAATGGCTCCAGTATGGCCGTGTGGTTACGGAACGAGTCTTGGCTTGACACACATGACATTTGGGTGCTTGGCAATGTGAGCAGGGATGCATGTGGACGAGGGGACCATAAGAGTGGGGAGGGATGAAGGCAATGCAGACAACGGACGGAATGTCGCCTTTCCGCTTACGCCGAAATGACCAGTGTGGGGGATATGGGGATTGGAAATTGAGCGCATCCAGGTCGGGGGCTCGAAGAAGCCGCCTGTCCCACAGGACGCTGGTCCACCCTTGATAAAACCAGCCGGCAAAAAATCACCTATACCTGACTAGGATGACACTGGGAGAGAACTGAAACCCCAGCAGATATGCCGCAAGCATGGCAGCCTGAGACAATCAATTCTCCGTGGGCATAGTGCGGGCAGCGCTGGCGAATGGCGGATGTACCTCCACTCCGAAGCAAGGAATGGCTGGGGAGACCGCACGATGGGTGTCACGGTCCAAGCGCATGGATTCGCGAATACACCAGAGCGCCGAGGCTGTGTGTGAGCCCTGCCTGGGGACGCGCTGGTTACCGAGTCACGTGGGCTGGTTTCTCCTGTGGTAAATATCAGCACCCGGTTCCTATCCGGGCGCTGTCCCAACCCACGGTGAACTGGATGGGATAGAGCGTCTCCTGCCATGGTTCGTCCCCCAGCTTGCTAGCCTACCGTCATGCTAACGGGATCGCAGGTCTTTGTAAACGAAAGAAAGTTTGCGTGGTATGCACAACTCGCCACTGGTGTGGTACATGTGTGTGACCAGCGCTCTCCAGCGAAGCATGCATCAAAGGCCATAGATCTTCTTCCTGCCACCATACGGAACGTCCACTGTTCGAGGTGAAGAAGAAGGGGCGCCCTGTTTCTCAGTGTCACAAGTGCCGTGAGCTTCGCCAGGAAAAACGTGTGCATTCCAAGTGCACCTGTGCTCCCCGCCAGCCTGTTGTCGACAAAGTCCCCATCCCTGCCGCGCGCCCAGACAGGAAACGTGAGTGTGTGCGATGGGGTCGGTGGAGCAAGACACTCACGTGGACTCGATCGGTAGCTCGCCGGTTCATGCCCAGCGTACCTACTCTGCCCAACGGAATCTCGGACGCATTTCAGCCGACCACCTCTTCGTCCCCTCCTAACTCGAGGCAACGAGGTGAGGACCGAGTGCAAGGCCATAACATGACTCCTGATCACGTTCTCACAGTGGATTCGCTGCTGAATCCTTGTCACTGTAGAAACGTTCGGGAGTGTACATGCAGAAGAGCATCCTGCATCGCCGGCCGCAGTTCTTTCGGGGGTAGATGTTCAGACTATGGACTACAGGCCCTCGCTGAAGCGGCAGTCATGTTCCGCGATCGACCCGTGCAGGTGTCTGTCACTGAGCGTACCTCGGGTCCACCACCAAGACGCTGCTGTACGGACGAGTCATCTGGTGAATCACATGCCGCTCCTTCTGGCCATCTGGAACTGCCCCCGATTCTCACAGGGCCGATGCCTTTGGCTTCCGTCCCTGACTTTCCCACAATACCACCACTCAGTACGCTCAAATCCATAGCAGGGTCCGGGTGCACGTGTGGCTTCAACTGTACTTGTCCAGGATGCGTCAAGCACCGTACGCCTCGCTATGCCGAGAAACACCACAAAGACTGCAGCGAAGGGTGTGGCCATTGTGTTGATCGTACTGTAGGCGTCGAACTACCGGATCAGGACGCGTCCGCTGGCCGCGGGAATCTAGTGGACATCTTCTTTGCCCACGCAGTCGCGCTGCCCAACCCATCTTACCGCCGTCGCGCCGAGCACGACCTAGGGAGCACCACAGCGCGTCCCAACGAGCATTTCACGGGCCCGTGACGAAAGGAGATGGACGCGGTGTTGGTGTCGAATTTGGACACGCCAGCGACCCAGGACTCCAATGTTGGCGCGGTCAGAGCGGTCGTCCAGCCAATGCGCATGCCAATGTGGGCGGTCTCGGGACGGTCGCTGCGATGACTGTGGCGCCCCACCGTGACGTGTACGCAATACTGATTCATACGGTGGATGTGGGACATCTTCCGCTTTCTCCAGCCCTTGTGCGGTGCGCCCCCCTATGGTCGAATCGTTTGTTCTTCTCAGGTATGACAGTCGGCTTTTTCTTTTTTTTTTCTTGTTTGTTTTACGATTGTACATCGCGCCTATCTGCACCCACAGCTACATATATCAGTGGCTGACACGTGATCGGTGATCTCTGCCGTCCACTGATAGGGGGATCGCGCCCGACAGTTTGACTCGGTGATGCTCCACCATCATGCGTCACGCAACATGCTACTCGGGGCAGCGTGGCGAGCAGACCCTTGGTCTCCTGAGACACTCTGCAATCCTTGAATCTTGTACCAGCAGGCTCGAACACTAGGAATACATGGGTGGGATGGATAAATATTGGGATGGATCGCTGAATCTGGGTGGAGTCTGCAATTAAAGATGGGGATCTAACGTCAACTGCCCTGCTTCGTGAGGTACGCCGTGCAGTCATTCGGGCAAGAAACAAGATGGACTCGAAAGCAACCAGCTCAACGATCAACTGAATGCGAGTGATAGCAATCAAAACATGGGGTCCCAAATCGTCCGCGGGATATATTTTAACGTGTAGCAGCGCGCTTGGAGACGGTGTAACGACAGGTAGAGTCACCTGTCTTCCTGCAACCTTTTATTCACATCTAAATGAGGAGATCACAGCATCCTGGAGCGATTCCGTGCTTGATTAGATCATGTGTGAACGGGACGTCAACACGCTTACCACCACAGATCGCAACCCTATTCGAAAACTGCCCAATCGCTGCCTGTGAGACCTCCCTTTTCCAGTACTCCTGGCTGTCCCGGGGTGCGCCGAGTCCCAGACACACTCACGACTGCGCCCATCGACCTTCCCCCGTCTTCACCTGCTACCGGAGAGAACCCACTCAATTCGAATGAGACCTGGTCGTCTTCCTCGTGCGCCGTCGTTTGACGGTGGATACTGGGACGCTTATTCAACGACAAGGCGCCAGTCTTGTCTTCCTTGAGAAGTTCGGTAGGGCTGGGACCGCGTTTTCCCTTGGACGGAGACGAGACGCTGGATGAAGACGATGTCGGTGCCAGTGGAACTTGACTACCACCAATTTTAGCTTCCGAACTCCACTGACTCGAAGGCTGCGAGATGACCTGCAGTGCATGGCTTCGATGAGAGATAGCTCCATGCTTATGCTCCGGGGTCATGACAGTTGCTCCGGTCCTATCTGTCCGCCCAGACCACGTTTCCAGTCCCTCACTGTAAGCAGATCGTTGCCCATCTCTCCGAATATCTGCGCCAGCTTCCCCATCAGCAGAGCTAGCGTCGTCGCTTGTCCCAATAGACCCCCAGAGTTCGCGTTCCTCGTCCACGATCCTCAACGCGCCTTCGACGATAGCGGCATGCACGAAGACATATTGTCGCAGGCTCTGACACAGACTCATCCGCTGTTCCCGCATATCTTGGATGACCGTGCAAATGGGCTCTGCAAAAGACGAGATCAGGGGAGGCGATAAGTCGCTGTGGAGTTCCCGCGGGAGAATATAATCAGCCACCAGGTGGCCCGCATTGCGCTGGTCGTCGTCCGAAATCCTAGGCACAGGTGACACAGATCCGTCCCGGATGCGGGGAATCAGCGGAATCACAGCCCTTTCTCTGCCTTTGCTTTCTCTGGAAGAAAAGTGTGGACTTTTGGCAGAGCCACTGCTGTGTAATGCACCCAAGACACTGAGCTCGGTGTCGACTCGCAGGTTGTCTCTTGACTTGGAAGGGATGGCAGGCTCTTCTGATTCCTCAGACTCTACCTGACTGTTCTTCCCACTCCCTTCTGTGTCAGCACTCCCTCCGCTCTCAAACTCTTGGGGGGGACTCGCATCAGAACCTGGAACCGACCCAGATCGGGACGCGGAACTTTCCGCCGCGTCACCACCAAAGGAAATAACCCTTTCCACTGGACCGGGTGGGAAGACGGGACTTGAAAAACTTGCAGCACGTGACGATCCGGGTACCGGCCGGTGGTGTCCCCTATGCAAAAGGTCCACCGCATTTGAACGAGTGGGCCGGAGTGGTGCAGAGACGGAATGCGCAGGGCTGTCAATTTCCATATCAAAGCTTGGACCAGTGTGGACCACCGACGTTTGATGCAACGGGGCGTTGAACCTTGCCTCGTGCTTGGATGAAAGCGAATCTGTGGATCCAACAGAAACCGAGGTGGCCGAACTGTCCAGCAAACGGACCCGCAGCAAGCTTGAACTAAGCTGAGAGCTTGTACCAGTCCCAGAACCCGAATTTGAGAGCGATATTGACCCAGATCTTGGTTTCGACACCGAGGATGCGGGCGGACGACCACCCCTACATCTGCCACCAGTCCCAGTTCCACTCACACCCCCACTAGCGCTTCCACTCGCGTTTGCACCGACGCTCCCGTTCACCGACTCATCTACAGAGTTAAGAGCTGATGGGCCACTGCTATTTGAAGTACTGCCAGGGGACCTCTCCCTGCTTGAAGGAGGGAGAGAGGGGGGCGCCCCCTCTGCTGCGTGTGCATGCGTCTGATCGGATACCTGTTCCGCCCACTCACGTGTAGAAGAGGACTGCCAACTGGCCTCCTTGAGACTACCGAGATCGATGCCTGCAACATCGCCTGCAGCATTGTCGGTCTCCACATATGGAACATGGACCACGAGCGATTCCGAACTGGAACGACGTTGCTCATCGGAGGGATCCCTGCTGTGATGGTGACGTCTGCGCCCCTTCATGCGTTCCCCAGCCGAGACGTGAATTGGGACCGTATCGATCCTATGAAGCGTATCTCGGTTCTTGTCAACGATCGGTTCATCGACATCCATTCGATCACTTTCATCCGGAGCACTCTCCTTGCCACTACTCTCCAGACTGCTGACCCCCGCCTCCGTACTCTCGGGACTGAGTTTACCATTTGCCTCCACGTCGTTCATATCGACCTTGGGCCCCATGCTTACGATAGCGGCTCCCAGCGCCTTCTTTCGATTTCTTTCTTCTCTGCCTTTTCGCAGCTCTCTCCTTATGCCATCCAACACCGCATCGACGGCGATGAACCCTCCCGTCCTCCCTACGCCAGCCGAACAATGCAGTAGCACGGGAGCCGCCTTGCCGAGGGCAGCTGCCGCAATACCAGTCTTTGGATCCAGCTCGGGATGCCTCCACTCGTTCCCGCGCCTCCTTCCCCTTGTCATGAGTCCAGCACTGGTCGGGGAAAGTAGCAAGGAGTCACGCCCCCTTTGTTCAGGACCGACCTCTGGCGACTGACTGCCCGAGAGACTACCGCTGCCACTGCCAGGACTCAGGCTGCCACTTGGACTGGGACCAGGCGTGCTCTCTGCGACAGCCTGTTCAAGTTTTTTGACAAGATCCAATACGCCTCGTGGGTCATCGGGAACGTTCATGTCTGACCAATCGAGGTACTGCAAATGCGTAATCTTCCGCGGCGGAACGCCGGGATAGGATGTGTGGCTGAGAGCAAATGTGCGTGTAATCAATGTGGATTGATCCCGGGACGCTGAACTGGCCTTTCTACGAGGCTCACGGATGGCGAAGAATCCCTGCTTGGAGATATCCGAGGACGTCGTGTTGACACCAGTGGACATGGAAGGAGAAACGGAAAGTAGTTCGAGCCTCAATGGACCATATTCGGCATCCGCCCAGTAGAGCCCGCATTTTACCATGGCATTTTCGACCTCGCGAGTGAGCATGACAATGACATGGACGTTTTGTTCCCAAACAAGACTAGAGGAAATAAGCAGTCAGCGTCGGCCACACCACCGGCTGGTTGTAGAACGCACGTCCAGAAGTCGACATATGTCGAAGGTAACGGGCCCTGGGTCGCAATGTACCGTTTGCGAGTCCCCAAAGGTTGGACATACGAGGCATTGACGTAGTCGTCCGCCGGGGATGGCTCGCTTCTCGCATCACGTTTCGTCCCTGCGTCAGGTTCCGAATCCCCGACAGTGTCCGTTTTACTGGGGAGGCCACCTAAAGGAGCGGTGGACGAAGATGGCGGTTCCGATGCCCACGAATGCTCTCCTATGCTTGGCAATAAGCCTCCTGGGCGGTTGGGTAAGCGCAGTGGGAGCGGTGGAAACGGTCCAAGGGGAGGGAAGCTCGAGACTGGCAAGGTAAACCGTGGACCTCCCAATCCTGATCCTGGACTCACGCTGATACTGGAAGGAAGGGAGACTAGTTGAGCGGGCTGGAAATACACGGGGATGGGCCCCGGAGACATATCCATTGGGGTGTAAAAGGGAGGCGTTAGGAACGGGAGAGCCGTGGCTGGCGTAGAAGGCCCTGAAATACGGGAATCTTGCTCTGTGACGTCGTACTCGATCTTCACCCGAGGAACGCTGGGGCCCGGACGCAACGTTGGGTGGGCCAGTCCATCCTCAACAGTCCCAACGACCGACAAATGCGCACTGGAATTGGCGAAACACCCTGACGAGGCGCCAGTCACCTCTGGCGCTTGTTGGCCCTCGGACTTACCAATCGCGGGGCTGGAGCGGCTTCGACGGGGCCTATCTTGGTCTGGGCTGTGTTCCTCCCCGGCTCTGCCCTCGTCTCCTGCGCGATCTCCGGTGGTCCGGCCGCGTTCCAAAAGCTTGCCTCGATCTCGCCTGCCCAGATGCGAGCCCTGATGACGTCCATCATGAAGGCGAACGCGTGCGTGCTCGAACGGCCAGATGTGCGTGTATCTAGCGGGACAGGTGAGCAAGACATTCGACGCCAACTTGGAGACGAGGCAGGTCAAGACAGGGGCCTCACGGGGTAGCGATCATGACATGAGTAACCACGACAGGGAAACGAAGGGAGCACGATCCCGGAGACGACCCACCTGTTCTTCGTGCCCTTTTCCACGCCAGCGGTGATCGAAAACGGGAAGGGGGCCGGGTTGGGTGTGCCAGGGACCGACTTTGCGAAGGTTCGCACGCCCACCCTGCCTTGCGCAAGGGCGGGGCCGATGGACGGGCCAGGCTTGTCAAGCGTTCCACGCGACTTGGCGGGATAAGACCGGGCCTGGCCAGCGAACTCGCTTTCTCTGGTGTGGTGTTCCATGATCGAACGCAACCGGCGTTGTTCAGCAAGCTCGATGCGATAAAACTGCATCGCAAGAGCCTCGGTGCCCTCCTCCACGTTTGGATCGTTCTCATCCGGGTCGGACGTATGGGGGTCGTCGCTCGACTCGGAACCGGATTCAAGACTGTCGAGACCGGGATGACGGGAAGTGGATGAGAGCCTGAGGGCAGAACGACGTGCGATGTCCTGCAGCCATGGAAAGGGGAGGTCGTGGATGCGTCGTCTGACACGCCTCGGAAGGCGCAACGGGATGCGCTCCGTGATGCCGTGAGAGAGTTCGACATTCTGACGGATGGCGTCAAAGAATGGGTTGGCGGCACGGACAGCTGACGGGGCAGGGGTAAAGGGATAGGAAGCGGTGGCACCGAGTTGGGGAGGGGCGACGGTGGTGGAAAAGAGGGAAAAGGCGGATTTGGGGAGATAGGAAGTCCTGAGAGTGCCCGAGGACGACGCGGGATCGGGGTCGTCCTCTTCGGGTGGGGGGAGGTCGGTGGTGGCAAGTTGGCGGGCCTCTCTCCAGACTGCCTGGAAACCGCCGCGGACCCAGCCTAGCTCGCCTGTGAAGCCCTCTGCGCGAAATTTGCGCAACAGGCCAGCGATGATGCTGTTATCGGGAGAGACGGTGGAGTCGGAATCGTAGACCAAGATGTGCGAGGCCGAGGACCAGCTAGCAAAACGGGCACGGGAGGAAGGGGACGGGAGCATCTGGGAAAGCTTTGAGAGGGAGAAGAGGGGGCGCTTGAGGAGGGTGGTTGGGACGGAGAGGGAGATGGCATTGCTGATGCGGGCGGCGGCGTGGGCAGCGTGGGGACGAATGTCGAGGATGAGGGAGGCGGGGTTGTCGATGTACGGGCCGAGGGCGGGCGGGGGCACGGCGGCGAAGGCGGGCTGCGGGGGTGCGAGGGCGGGCGGGCGGGCAGGGGCGGGGGGTGCATGGGGCTGTGGGGAGAGGCGGGGCTGTTGGGGGAGATCGCCGGGGAGGAGACGAGCGGTGCGGAGATCGGCGGCGCCGAAGCGAAGCGAGATGGCGTGGGCAAAGTCGTCGTGCGCGTCGGGGTCGGCGGCGTGCGAGCGGGCGGGTCGGACGGGCACGCTCGTGAAGAAATCGTCGGACATGACGGCGACGAGCACAAACGACGGGCGAGTGCAGTCCTCTCGTCCCGCAGATCACGTGCTATGATGTCACCGGTCTAGACCCCTGATGTCATTCACGTGCATCGTGGGACCCCTTCCCCTTGGCCATGATGTCACCGGTCTAGAATATGCCACTCACGTGCACCGTGGGAATCCTTCTCTCTTTTCGTCGGAGTGCGCCGCCGAGCGTGACCGCGACCACCACCGCCGTCGTGCGCGATGTCCAGGGCGCTCTTTGGCCACGAGGAGGACTCGTCCCGGATCCTTTCTGACCGTCGGTGCGCCCCCGCCCCCCCCGCGTCTCCCGCTCACTCTCCGCACAGTTGCACCCGTCATCATGACCCCGAGGCTCATCTCCGCTGCTACCGTGTCCTCCCGCTCCCGCGGCCCCGCCTCAAATCAGAAGAGTCTGGTCAAGCTCGGCTTTGCCTCGCTTGGGCGCGCCCCCCTCCGCATCACCCTCGGCACCCGCCGCGTCACTTCCCGCGACCTCCAGGTCGCAGAGGCAACCCAGGAACTCCTCTCCGCCGATGTGCCAGAGCCGGATGGCATCGCCTCAGACGTGAGCCTCCTACGCGGCTTCAACGCCACCATGCCCAACTCCGAAAAGAACCGCACACGAAGGCGACAGCTCCGAAACGTCCATCTTCCAAGGGTCGGGCTGAAAAGGTCGGGCTTGCAGGCCAGAGGCATGTTGGAGGATGACGGCGACGACGGCCATAGCACCGCCAGTGAGGACGACGTCGTGGTCGTCGACCAAACTAGACGCAAGGGCAGGAGGAAGCCCAGGGAGAGTCTCAACTCCACCAAGATCCTCGGCAGAGACGAGCTCACGCGACAAGCAAACGAGATCATTGGCGACAGGGAAAACCTCCTCGTGCGGCGGGTACGTCCTTGTCTTGACATCTCCTCTGATTTTGATGCCATGTTACCACAGAGCTTGATCCAGAACGAGATATCCGAGGTCGAGAATAAGATCAATGCGTTGCATCTGATTCGCGAGAATTTAGAACAGGATCTTTTGAAAATTCGCGAGGACGAACTAGAACTAGATGCAGAACGTACGTCTGTCCCCGACGGGTTCCTCCCAGTTACCTCACCGCACCTTAGTCGAAGGTATACAGGAACGCTTGGAATTTGAACAATTAAACTCCAAACTTCATAAACCCCCCACCCTCCAAACTCACCATGTCCCCCCTTCCCGGCGAAGAAAAGGTACCATCACCACCCTCGTCCTTGTGCCTCCATCTCACCCCACTAGGACCCGTCTTTCTGCCCTCAGAGCACGATGATCTCCCTCCCGCCATAGCGTTCATGGTATCTTAGATCATTTGTTTCTCTTTCATCGCTTATTCATCATCCAAGACTTTGGAAGGCCATTCGACACCAATAACTGCGCTCGACTTCTCAGAGCCATACGGAACACTGGTTAGCTCATCATTGGAAGACTCGCAACCGTGCGTTTGGGACTTGGTAACCGGATCCGAAATTGGCCGTCTACGTGGTCACCGCGGCGGAGTCAAGTGCATCCAAGTCGAAGACAACTTGTGCCTGACTGGCGGTGAAGATGGTTCTGTTCGACTATGGGACCTTCGTCTCGTAGATGACGACTGGGAAAAGGACGGACTGAGCGACGTTCCAGAAGAGGACCCGACCTCATATCATGACGGAGAGCTCATCGAGAAACGAGATTATGCGAGGTCCAGTACGGCCAGTGAGGCAGGCACAGACTCCGAGGGACCTTTCCTGAGGTCGTTTGACGGTCACAGCAAGGCAGTCACAGCCCTCTACTTTGAGGACGAGTGCTTGGTGACTTGCGTCTGTAATCGTGTCTGCAGCTGTGTTGACGCTCGATAGGTCACGGGTGCATCGGACAAGACTCTTCGTCAGTGGGACCTCACCACCGGCCAGTGTGTTCTCACAATGGATATTCTTTGGGCAATCTCCCACTCTCAAGTCTCCGCGCCTGGCACCCAGTTCCCTTTTTCCGGGACATCCGCGGCCACAGGCGCGTTCGCTGTGCCAACGCCACCCTATGCCGATGGGACCTGGGATATGTATCAAGATTTTGTGGGGGGCATCCAGTTCTGGGGCTACGGTCTCGTGAGCGGGAGTGGTGAGGGTGCGGTCAGGATGTGGGATAGTGAGTACCTCAACTAGCGGTACTATCAAGGCGCTGACGGTTCTTGAGTGCGTACCGGCCAAGCTCATCGGACTCTGCTCGGACACACAGGACCCATAACCTGCCTACAGTTTGACGAGATCCACATCGTCAGCGGTAGCTTGGACAAGTCAATTCGAGTGAGTATGAGTATCACCATAGGAAAACACCTCATTTTTTTCAAGGTATGGGATGTGCGTTCTGGCGGGACATTTGAAACCCTCAAGTACGACCATGGGGTGACTGCGCTCCAATTTGACACCCGCAAAATCGTCGCTGCCACGGGAGAGAACGGCATGAAGGTACGTGACAGACAATGTGTTCGTGCTACACATTCTGAAGGCAGTTCTGTTAGATATATAACCGTACTACCATGCAACATTCCACGCTGCGGACAAACGGACACACCCGACCAGTGGATCGCCTCCGATACATGGATCGTTATCTCACGTCAGGCGGGCGCGATTCGACTGTCAAAATCTGGACTCTTTGAATCTATATCACGTGGGGGTGGATACCCTGACCTGACTGACGATTCGGACTAGGACTAGCATTATTAAACGCCGCAAGCAGATGTAGCATACATACATATACACTTTGCCTTATTCCATACCATCCTAACAATTCCAGGACTACTCGGGTGGTCTCGTTGATTTTCCGGTCACGCTGAAAAACTATACCAACGACCGTTCCAATGTAATGAGCATGATGCCACAGACAGTTCCGCACGCAGGCATCGCAGCCATGGAGTGACGCTCCCCCGACAGCGAGGAACACACATCCGTTGCCGCGCAGGCGCCTGGTGGGCATGCCCAGAACATTAACTGGGTGACGACAAGTTGCTCAGTCGGGTCGTTCTGGATGAAACAAGGCCCAGCATCTTTGTTCATGTAGCTTTTTCATTTCTAGATCATAAAAGGCCTCCAAGGGCTAATGCAGTCACCCGACTTGCCCCTGCCCACCTGCCACATTGAAGATGCGAACCCATCGTGAGTGACATGGTCCAATCCGTACTGTAAACGAGCAAAGCGCGCTGACAGAAAAAAGCAGATCGCACAGGGCGCACCGTCGTCAAACCCTCAGGAAGGTGATTGGGGGCGAGACACGTTCATTTTGAGTCCCCTATCGACTTTCGCAACAAGAGCCCGAGGGTGGCACTTTTCGCATATTCGCAAAGACAGAAGAGCTCTACTAGCCACGGTGAAACATTCTGCATAACGCGATCGATTTTACGAGTAGACGATTCGAGTACTGTAAACGAAACGACCACCGATAGCCGAACCGAACAGCAAGTAAAGCAGGACAAATGGTGCAAATCTACATGTTGAAGCCACTTTGCCAGGTTTAGGATCGCCTGTGGCCAGAGTCTTCGCGACGATTGCGATGGTAGTCTCTCACGCGTGTCCCTTCCCGCGGAGCGGCGGTGTATCTATCGTTGTCAGAATATCCGCCGTATCTCGAATCATATCGCGGGGGCGGACTGAGTGAGCGACGTCTAGGGTAAAATCGCATAAACCCAAAGATCGGACTGAGTAAAGTAATAAACTGACCGAGATCGAGACCCATTGGCATTGCCGCCAGGATAAGGCGGAGGTGGCGTTGTCGGGCGCCTGTGAGCTTCCTGTGTTTGATAATGGCCTCTGAAGACGTTCGTCATTTAAGGAGCTTTGTGGGGTAGAGCAGCCTCACCGAGTAGCCTTGTCGTAATCATGGTCATCTCTTGGCGGAGGACCAGGGGGAGTTCGAGGCCTTCTGCCGTGCACTGCATTTCTGTCATCTGAAGGAGGATGGCGCCGGTCGTGTCGATCATAGGTGTCACGATGAGACGGCGCTCCACGCGTAGAGTAGTCCCTCTCGGAGCCGTGACGTCCGGTTCTCTCGTAACGAGCCACTGGCTGGGGAGAGGGAGACCTTTGCACGGGATAATCGTCGTGATCACGACGTGGCGGGGGATTGTCACGACGATCGCGCGGGGGCGTTAAAGCCCGCCGGTGATCGCGCGTTGGAGCGGGTGTAGTTACAGGAGCGTCGTGAAAGCGACCTTCCCTCGGGTTGGGATGCCTTGAATATTCTTCGCGATACGAATGAGAATCCCTAGCTTGGTGGTAATCGCGGTTGGAATAGCCGCGATCACGTGAAGGTTGATCATCGCGTCTGATGCATTTTGATGAGTGTGTGCGTAGGTCAAGTATACTCTGGCTTACGATTGAGTGCTCGGACGAGGACATTCCCTGTCATGGATTGTAAATCTTGCAGGAACGTGTAGATGACAATGCACTTGCCTAGCCCAGTGACCACTTTCACCACAGCTATAACACGCACCAGGATCTTCGAGTCGTTTGTACGTTCGCCCACGGCTATGAGAAAGCTCGACCCGGATTTTGTTGCCCATGAAATACCCCTCATGATATCTGGCAACGCTTTCTTCTGCAGCCTCTTTGCTGTCAAACTCCTACGCAGGTTCCCAAACGTTTGAACGAAGGCACGAACAGAAATGTTTGGGTGATCTTACCACGAAGCCATAACCGAGTCTGAGCAAAAGGCGGCATTATAAATATATAAAAAAGCACAGCTTGACGGACGAAAAAACCCACTTGAGCTCAATAGTGACGATATCACCTATTTTTCCAAAGCAGTTCCGCAAGTCCTCTGGGCGGGTGTGGTCGGGAAGGCCGCCAATGTAAATTTTGTTCGGCTAAGTGGCGTAGATTTCAATACCGAGGCCAGACAAAGGAGGGAAGCGAGAACGAGAAGAAAGCGAGGACCAAAGCAGCAAATCGAGCATGAAGCACGGAGTCCAGACAAGCAAGCAGACAAGGGCGCATCTCCAGGTCTCGCAAGGTGGGAGTAGTTCCAAAGACCAAATGCCAGTCACCAGTATAAAGCGCCCAGAGCACGAAATGCGGCACGAGCGAGCTGCCAAGGAGTAGTACACCGACACAACAGGGCACGAGGGCAGGAGACAACAGAAGTAGGAGGGCAGGAACTAAACAGCAAGAACGAGAGGATAAGACCTAAGCACCTTGACTTGTCTGTCACGAGTAGATTCTGACTTGGTAGCATGCGTATCTTCAAAGGTCTTGGTAGTCGCCATTTCAGGAGGGTGGCCAGGATCGTCAAGTTGGACGTCAGCTGCGCCATTCTCGATCTCGTGGATGGTAGCAGGACCCATTGTTGTGTCGAGATCGTCGTCAGCGATACTCCACTCGGTGGTGTGTGTGTTGGGGCCCATTGGAGGAAGAAGGAGCGAGCGAATGCCTGTCTTTTATAGTTCGCACTCAGCTGACAAACACTACGAAAAAAAAACTAGCAAAACCCAAATTAAGCCATTTTTTTCTTTCTCCGCTATTCTTGAGCAAGAGACCACATCCCCAGTCTGGACGACCAGCCCGTCCGTGCATGTGAGGCTCGTGGTAGCTCGGGTTGCAAACCGTCGACAGTCGGTCTAGAGCGCGCGGATTCTCATGCCACATGAAAATTTATCGTGATTTTAGCCAATGAGAAAACGGGTGAAAATGTTCGAGAATTAGATATTGATTAAAATCGCACGTGATCGATTGCATCAGACGCGCATCCGTTCGAACTTGACATGAATACCGACATCAGCAGCAGTCCTTGAACACAGAATATACGAGCTCCAGCAACAGATCGGCAAGAATACATTGAAACACTCTCGCACCGAGACCAAGGTCGGGCGGGCGGCACCGTGTGAAGTAGAAAGGCCTGCTTCGCTCTTACATGACATGTCGGCGATTTGGCTTGGTCTGTATTGGGTGATCCAGTGCGGCTCATCGAGGTGATGCCCTGAATTCGTTGACCTTGATCCCGACCGGCCGACAAGGCAACCAGGTCTCGGCATTGAACGACTTGCAGTGTTCATGTGCATATCGCAACCCTGGCCCCCGTGGTCCGGCCATCTCTGCGGGACCCTCGTGATCCTCCAAGTTCCCGAGTGCACCTATGGAGTTACCGGCCCTTCCGACCATGGCTGATATTCTCAGGAATCTCTGGTCTCGGGCAGCAGTCTGAGGAGAACATCAGACGTGGACACCTTCACCAAGACTGGCGCGTTCAGTTGCCGTCCGTACTACCACCACTCCCAGAGATTAGTTTCGACGGTGACATTGTCCAGCAGTCGCCCCGGTCGCACCCTGGGGAGGTCCACTAGTGGGGCCGGGACCACGAGTCGGAGGCATCAGCATGCGTCGAGTCGAAAGTCGTCTCCAACTTGCCGCCATGCGTGTCGCATCTTGGACAGTGCCCCGTTCTCGCCCGACTCGGGATCCTCCCACAAGCTTAAGGTCACTGTCGTTCCCCATGATGTCCAAGCGCGATCAGACGAATCATCAGGGACAATGAGTCCTACATGCACTTCTGGGGCAAGTCGCACAGCAGAAACATCCTTTAAAGCGCACAAGTGGTGCTGACGCTACAACCTCACCATCCTGTTGGTAATGATACACACAATATTTGTGTTTGTACATGCAAAACGTTCGACAGCCAAGGGACCCGTATTTCACACTCTGGAGAACAGGGTCGAACGTCAAGCCCGTCGTCGCTGAAAGTGGTGAGAACGCACGTGTCATCTGGCGTACATGACCGTCGATGTGACCAACGCGATCAGCTGATGTGTGTGCGAGTCTGGTGATTCAATCGTCTTACCGTGGTACTGGAAACGCGTCTTCCGAGGCCAAGGTTATCCGCTGCATAATTCCGAGCCGGAGCTGGACATACCTTCTTAGGGTTGTCAGGCGCGGTCCGCACGTATCGATCGTTGTCTACGGGTCTTGGATGGCCAGCCTTTCTCGGTACAGAGAAAGCTCGCGGAGAACCACGACTCACCGTTCCTTGGCCTGTGGAAGGATGAGCAAGATTATGGAAAAGTCCGGGGAAGAGGTTACCTTGGATGATGCCAACATGCTCTGCAGCGTAACACAGACAGCAGATACACTCAACACTGGGGACCACTCTGTCCCGAGAATGGAGGCACAGATCTGCGACGGGTCAAAAATAGAAAAAGGGATGGCTTGCGAACTGGACTCACATGGCCGTTGGAGTACACGTGCTGACATCGAGTCAGATATCACCACTCTGACTAGGACGCAGTCAACACACCGGGTGTATGGGCGCCTGGTTGTCCTGGTCTACAACAAACTGGACCGCTGGAGAGGAGATAGGATAGTTGGTATCGAAGCGGAACATTAATTTGAAGACCTCCCCCTAATGATGCAGAATTCAGTCGTGGCCACAGAGGACGGAGAGGGCTTGCCTGGTATAGGCTCTCGCCCAGGACCTCTATAGAGAAGAACCAGGTCTCGAAGTCGTCTGCGCTGAGTAGTTTGATGCCTGGATGCTGGGAAGTGAGCAGATGGACTACGTCGAGACAGACAATCGTACCGCAAGGACAACCTTCGGTGTGGATCTCGCTGAGCTCCTTGCGCAGACGCCGGGACGATACCGTAGCCATAGCCCGACGCTCGTGCAGGTTGCGAGTAGAGCGGCGAGCATATGAGCTTATTGGGTCCCAATACAGCCAAACACAGACAAATAGCAGGACCCCCTCATAAGCCCATGCTGGCGAGCGTGTCCTTCAATTCCTCCCCGCTTTAGAGTCACCTGTTGCCCGTCACCTCTCTCAACGGAATTGCAGGCGCTCGTGGGGAGGCAGATCGACTTTCTCGTGCTTCATTAACGTCGCTTGTGCATTCATTCACTCATTGTTGCACAATGAACGACCAGAATACAGTTTTCGGTTGTACTCGGTATCCACAAATCATGACGCTTTGGTTTCCTCTGCCTTTGCTGCCTCCTGCGCTCGAGCTGCTCTGTCGACCTTGATCTCTGCCAAGACCTCGCGTGCGCCGTTGTCCAGCAATATCTGCCCGAGCCTCCCGCCCAGCGCATCCGCTTCGCTGGAGTTCGAGACTTTTTCTGCAATCGTCTTGACAAACTGTCGCTCGCCGTCGAGCGATGTGACGCAGCCCGTGATCTCCAGCACAGCGCTTTCTAGTATTAATTCTCCGCTTCCCAGTCTTTCGCTGCCCTCCAACACTTGCGACAGCTTGGTGTTCACGCCAACGGGCACGCTGCATCCCCCTTCCAGCGTTCGCAACATTGCTCGTTCAGCGAGACACCTCCACTGGGTCCGTTGATGTGTCAAGGCTTCGCATAGCTCGGATAACTCGTCCGATGCATCAGCCCGAATCTCCACAGCCAACGCCCCCTGAGACACGGCATGATACAGGACTGGGGGTGCCAGATCTTCCGTGGCGCGATGTGACCACCCAAGACGCAAAAGCCCGGCCTTGGCAAGGATGAGTGCATCATACGCATCATCCTCCCCGGTCGCATCCAGTTTCTTTAGGCGCGTGTTGCTGTGACTCGGTGGTAAACTCGATGTAAGGAATGCAGTCAAGCCAGTGAACGTACAGATTTCCACGCTGCACACACTGCTTCAGTCTCGCGTGATGGTGCTGGACGCCTATCCCTACTCACCACATCCTTGAACGTCATTTCCAGTTCCTTGTGATGACGCTTGAGATAGTTTTTGACTTGTGCCGCACGCCGCACGCTGCTCGTGCCGATCCTGCTCCCGGCAGGCAAGTCTTCGAGTACCTGGTAGGGTGATCCAGCCTTTATCACCAGGCTATCGACGCACTCCTCCCTCTCTAGTATTGCACCGATCTTGAACTCTCCGGGGAGCTCCGTCGGGACATCTTTGAGACTGTGCACGAGGATATCCACCTGTCTGTCAGCGAGCAGCTCCTCAAGCCCCCTCGTCCACAATGCCTTGCCTCCGAGGAGAAAGAGGGCTTGCGATTGATTCTTGTCCCCTTCGGTTTCGTTGAATCGCGTTTCGAACGTGTAGGAGGGAAACTTTGCGGCTAGTCTTTGGACGACGATGTTGGTCTGTATCTTTGCCAGGTCGGATTGTCTGGATCCGACCGTAAACGAGGTCCGTGGTGCCATCGCGGTCGTCGTCGGAAGATGAAGGGCGACTCACCCAACGCGGGCCGATGCAATCAAGCTCACGGTCATATCAAGGCCAGCCACTTGGCTTGGTACTCTTCCCAGTGTCGCCCGTCATCACACCCACGCTGGCCAGCGGCTGACTGAGGCTGACCGCTCCTGCAGCGCCCGTTTACGAATTACCTCTGCCATGGCGGTGTGCAATCTCCCTATGGCCGTCGACCCGGTCGTTGTCTGTGCACTTCAGCCCCAACGTCCGCGGTTTCTCCAGGAATAAACACGCGCTAGTCCTACAAAAGCGACTCGGACAGGTGGATCGGTCCCCATCCACCAAATCACTTTTTCAATGCCAGGCTACACCTCGTTCGCAGTTGCGGGCGCAGGCCCCACCATCGGTGGCCGCATCGTACAGGTTGTATCCCTCGGCGTCTGGACCAGAACTAGTCTGACCTTTGTGGCTAGGCACTGGTGAACTGCAAGGCTTCCGTCGTCGTCCTCGCCCGCCCCGGGAGCACCTCCGTCCAGAGTCCCCTCCTTCAAGGTGCCAAGATCGCCACGGTGGACAATGCAGACGTGAAATCACTCGCGTTCGTCCTTCGAGAGCACAAGGTAGAGGTCGTCATCTCCGCGCTCGCGTACGGCGCGCTCTCAGGACAGCGGCCCATCGCCCAAGCAGCCAAGGTGGCCGGCGTGAAGCTGTTCGTCCCTTCGGAATATGGAATGCCGACCGAGGGTGGCAAGGAAGGTCACCTCGCGCTCAAGTCCCAGTTTGCAGGTGAGCTGGCTGCCGAATATTTTGGCTCTCTGATGCGGCTGGCCGACAATGACCGCCACTCACCATCCCAGACTATGCCTCCAAAACTCTTGGTATTCCCGTATTGCGCATCTACGTACGTGCGTTTTACCTCCCCCCTGTGTGCTCCCCGAAAAGGTCTGGAACGAACCTCATCCGCATTCAATCAGAACGGCGTCTTCATTGAATTCATCCCGTGGTTGACGGGCGTCGACACAGTGGGCAAGTTCCACCTACTGGGTAAACACGCTGTCTCGTCTTCTTTCACCTCCTTGGACGATGTCACGGGCAAGTGATCCGTCTGACATATCCGCTCAAGTCTGACTCGCAAACGTGGTCCCTCACAGGATTCCTCGCTCATGTTCTCACTACATTACCTCCCTCGTCCCTTCATAACGCGACTTTCCGCATCGAGGGCGAACGAACATCCCTCGCAGCCATCGGCGCTCTGTACGAGGCGCACGACCCCCCGGCACCGGTCGTGCATGTGGCAGAACTTCCAGAGGGATTCGACAAGCAGACGTTCCTGCAGACCCAGTTCGAGGAAGGAAAGCTCAGCTCAGGCTGGGACAACTATGTCGACAAGGACATCCCAGAAAACGCACACAGTGGCAACAAGTCTTGGGAGGGACACAAGTGGAGATCAGTAAAGGAGGTGCTCAGCTTGTGATGCATGTTCCAAAACTCGATGGGACCCTTTACGTACTCGTGTTATCAGACCAACCGTTGCCCTTCATCAAGCTCAACCATTTACTTACTGTTTGCGATCACGGGACATATACCATAGTATAGGGATAGTTAATCGTCACAAAGATCGAGTTTTCGGCCATTGTCGACCCACCGACACACCGATAGAATTACGAAGGCATCATCTACGCGTCCAACGATAGCCACTTGCTGCTTCTCTTGTTCATAATAATCCCACCCGACTGCTGCGAGCACTGCTCCTGCACGTAGGAGGGGATTTGGAGCTCTTGCACTTTGCTCGGCAAGCTTGCAAACTGCATCAGGAGCCCTGCGGCCATGTGCCATCCAATGTGGCAATGGAATGCCCAAAGTCCCGGGTTGTCGGCGACGAAGCGGATGCGGACCCAGCCAAATCCAGGAAGAGTGAGGGTATCTCGACGCGGTGGATTGGTGAGAGTAATGTTAGAGATACCGGGTTGGTAGTAGCCATCACCCTCGCCGAGGATCCAGAAGTAATGACCGTGAAGATGGAACCTAAGTCGGAGCATGAAATCCCAGCCAGTAGAGCTGAACACGACATCACTCACGGGTGGCTCGAGTCATCATAGTTGTTCATGACCAAATCAATGATGGAAATGTCGTCGTTAACAACCACGAGCTGGGTTGCATCGTCAAAGTTGGTCTGTGCACCGGCTTGATAGAACTGGAGAAGTGTCGGATCTGTAGTCTGAGATTGCCAGCTTGTGTCGTTCATATATGCAAGGACCTGTCTGCCTCCCGACTGGAAGGTTTGCTGGAAAGACACTGAAATAAGGACGGATTGCGTTTCGTTTGGTGGATCCATCGGAATCACGGGCACAATCATGGTGTTGTTCAGGTCCAAGCAAAGTCCGGGGTAGGATTCTGGCCAGTCCGTAGTGTTCGGTGTGGTGGGTGTTGCCCCGTACGTCAGTGTGGCAAGTACCATCGTGTCCAAGTTGGGGTTCGAAAGCTTATAGCATGATGCCTGCATCTCGGCGCGGACATTGTACGACCCGGCGGTCTGATTTGTGTCAAGAATGACGGAATACCGCTGCGCGACGAAAATTGGGACGCGATGAACACTTGTAGGTTCCAGGCTCGTGCCATCGGCCTCCACCACTGAGAGTGTGTGGTTGTCGACACTGAATATAAAGTCCGTGAGCGTCGCCATGTTGATCAATCGAAGACGATAACGAAGATTCGGTTCAAGATTGAATGCGGAACCAGTCATTCTGCCGTTGATGAGACCACTATCTGGGGGAGGTTCGGCACCCGGATTGGAACCGTCGTAATTTGACCCGTCATACCCAGCAACACTGAGATATTGTGCGAGTAACCCTGCCGACATCTCATGATACCAGTCTGCAAGTGACGAGTCGTAAAAGTCACACATGGTCATGCAAAGTACAGACCTGAGAGAATGACAAGAACGTCACGATCATAAGAACCGTATATAGGTTCATTGGGTGAATGAATCACAAAAGGGCCGTATATACCATCCGTATATTGAGTCGAGGCGTGTGCATGCCACCAGTAGGTGCCGTATTGTTCAGGGTCGATGGTAAAGCGGTAGGCTAAGAATAGTGCCTTCAGTACCCACGTCACGATACACTGGAATGAGCTCACTGAAGTTCGTTCCCGGTGGAATAGGGCACTGAGTAATGCCGTTCGTACCGTCCATGTGGTTGGTCCCGTTCTGGAACTGGCCATGCCAGTGAATGGTAGTTCCGTTCGACATTCTGTTGAAGACGTTTACGATAAGCTCATCACCGCTGTTGACCTCGATCAACGGTCCTGGAAACTGTCCTGCACAGACATTGTCAGCAAAAATGGGCTGTGGCCCTGTTGGACTCGCCATTAACGACGAGCATCGATCGCTCGACACCGTCGGGTGAGCCGGACATTTCTTCGACGACCCATTCATAATATCTGGTCGTTGGGGTGCTCGCGATGTCGAATGAGTTGTCAAGAAGGAAGGTCGAATTGGTAGCGACAAGGTTTGATGGACTCTTCTTCCTGAGTCGCAAGCCTAGCCCGAGCCCGAGTGCAAGAGCAAGGACGACAACCCCGACCACCGCGCCGCCCGCAATATAGAGCCTCCGACGACCTGATCGTACAGTCCTTGATATGACTGGAGGGTCGGGATTGTTGGGGTCAATGCCGTCACGGGAGCTGCCCTCTTGGGAGACGGGCTGCCTGGGCATCGCGCCGGTGCAGCCCGGGTGGGGGGAAAATGGGATGCATAAAAAGGCTCAGGAACACACGCACGTTCGTTTTGTCCGTGGGACGAGTGCGTCGGCGCCAGGGCCTGCGTGGTGGGCCGTCATGTGGTGTCGATCCATGCCGCTACGTCGATGGCACGTGCAGTCGCTCACACCCGACTGGCAAACATGGTACTATTCAGCTACAACCTCTTCCGCCCATTGTGTACCAGATGCCAGTGCCGACGTTAGCACGCGCCAGGTGACACCGCACCACTCATTCAAGCCGATCGATGTCCGTCAGCACCAGGGGTCTCACAACGCGATTCCAGTTGTCCGTCCAGGTACCCCACTCCCACCCACTGCTTTCCTTGTGCCGGACCGGGTGGGATGTACCCGCCTGAGACGCTAGCTGCAGCGAGGAACGTAGTGTTCCCAGCGCAGGGGCGTTTGGGAACGACGAGAGTAGCATCTGCCCGGCGGCGTTAAACAATTCCCAGGGCTCGGATTAGCATTGCGACCAACCTCCAGTTGGTTTGCCAGTTCCCCAGCATTTCTGAAGATGAGCCCGTTCTCACCGTCCCTAACAAGCTCTGGGAGGCTTTAAAAAATAAGATATTGACATTCATAGCGATCCATCGCATCTGCTCACCATCCAAAGTCTAGGGCGCAAACCGGCAGCCCACAGCCAAACATGTCCACTACTTTCATCGGCAAATCCAATGCGGACGAACTTGAATGCAAGGATATTCCCAAATCAGCGGACCCTGACAGCCATTCAATCTCCCTACAATTCATGATAGCTGACCCCTCACCTAACAACAAGGGATAATCTTCCGCTTCGAGCCACATGCTGGAACACCGCACATACGACCACTCCTCTTCAAGTTTCCTTACATCGGCCATATACTTGGCCCTGAGGGGCCCTTTCCCAGTGATTACCATCCATATCCGCGGCAACCTCCCAGCGTTGTCTGGGTTCTTGTCGACAAGACTTCAGACAATACTTGGGGGTGATAACCCACCTTCGTTAATTTGCACGGCTCGCTGCTCGTACAACTTGAGTGCATCCAAGAGGATGGAGAAGTCCTCATCGGGTGTCCATGAAGTACTGCTAACTAGCAGGGCTACTCTGTCATCCCGCATTTCGGGCATGTTGACATCAGAACACAGTGACGGTAGAGTGGGTCGAGACGTCAAGGTCGTTGTGGTAAATTGTGTGGTATATGGCGCGTTCGGGGAAGGAAGATAACCTTTTAGAGAAGAACTGGTAAGTGAAGGCCCCAAGCGAAGAAATAACTGGGGTTGGTGTCAGCAACGAAGCGGGTTACATGGATGTCTGCACCTCGTGCACTTCGGGTGGCGAGCAACGGTGAAAGTGAGACGGAGGGCGATCATGCAGGACTGCCTTATGTCCACTTGAAAAATAGGTTCCATCACAAGCAATAAGCACAAGAGGAACGACGCACATCAGCCTCCACTCGGACACTAGATGCTCTTGCATAGCTTTGGTGACGAACAGATGCGCGTAAGCAGAGCGTCCAAAGGTAACCTCGAACCTGAACTCCATCAGCATTCACACTCAACGCTGTAGACTCCAATGTTCGTACCATTTTGCTATCACCACGAATGGATGGCAGGCGTCCAACTTCAGAGATAGTATACTGTATCCAAGATTATGCCAGTCAATAATGACCTTGCTACCTCTCACGTGCCCCACCAGCCAGACGAGAGCAAGGGTGGGAACACTTGGAGGATTCTTGAAACATGGGTTAACGTTCGCTTTGTGTAGTGCCCGGAGGTCCTACCTGGACCATGATAAACTCTGGCGAGGAGGACAACGTGAACATGAGAGTGTGAAGGACGGATGTCACTTGATGCAATATCTTTACAGGTGCGGCAATGACAAACGGGATCTCGCGGAGAAACGAGGGTGGCTCAGACAGGTAACAGAGTTGGACAAGAGGCAGGGAAGTGAGGGAAGGAGCTGGTGTGGACTCTTGAAGCGTACGAGGCATCGGCATGTTTAAGTGTCCTAAATCTGTTTCACCACTCACCTCGGTACCCAATGAGATATGCACTGAACCCAAGCTTCGCAAAGCTCTCTGCATGATACATCATACGAGGGCTGCGCCCCACATCGCCAAGAACAATTATAGCGACTGTGCGAAGTTTTGGGGACCTTTTGACATACTGGTATATCCAAACTGTGAAAAGGACGGGTAAGAGAGTCACGAAGACGGCGACGACCGTCATCGCACAGCGGAAAGGTGCGATTATGTAACTATGCTCAGCATTTCGTCATGCCTCCGGCGCTTTGCTCACGACCACGATGGCATCCAGACTGGCGTCGAGCTCACTGTGGGCGACCGCCCGAACCAATGTACGGAGCAGGCGACAGCTAGACACTGCACTGTGCTCGTTGGTGCGGTTTGTTTCCTCCACATCTGCACGACGAGCTGTGCACCGGGGTCCGACGCTGGCGACGGCATCGGGTACATACGCACCAAAACCAGCGCTGAATCAGGGCATCAATCCTCCGCAAAGTAAGTGGCACGACAAGTGCTCGTTCATCTTATTCAGCCGTTGTCAGCCCGATCCATGTTTATTCAGACGGAGGCTACGCCAAACGACGATTCTCTCAAATTCATTCCTGGTGTTCCTGTGATGGAGGAAGGAACTGCCGAATTTCTCGATATGCGCTCGGCGCTCGCATCACCACTGGCAATCCGGCTCATGGGCATAGAGGGCGTCAAGACCGTATTTTACGGCCCGGATTTTGTCACGGTTTCAAAGGACAGCGAGAACCCTTGGGCTGTGATAAAACCGGAAATATACTCCATTTTAATGCAGCATTTCTCTGCCGGGCTCCCTCTCTTCCGCTCTCAAGAAGACCGAGATGCCGCAGGTCCTCGGGACACTAAGATTCTTGACACAGATTCTGAAACTGTAGCCATGATTAAAGAGCTGCTCGAAACTCGAGTGCGGCCAGCTATCATGGAGGACGGTGGTGATATCGAATACAAAGGGTTCAGTGACGACGGCTTTGTCAAAGTCAAGCTCAAAGGTAGTTGTAGAGGGTGCGACTCGAGCACTGTCACCCTGAAGTCTGGTATCGAGAGGATGTTGATGCATTATATTCCTGAGGTCAAGGGCGTTGAACAGGTATAAAGCTTTATTTTTGGTTTCCCTTCTTGGCTTACTCTTCTTAAGATACTGGATGAGGAAGAGGCCATTGCATTGGATGAATTTGCCAAACTCGAGGAGCGCCTTGCCCACAAAAACGAAAACGAACCGAAGTAGGTCGTCGCTGTGCCTTCTTGTCACAACCCCCTAATGTGCTGCAGAATGGCAAAGTATATGTCCGTGTAATGTTATTCGAACTACGCCTTATCCGGATTTCATGCATCTTGCCGGGACTCTACAAGATTCTTGAACAATGCGATAATACCTACTCAGCCTCGTTATGCACAACGTAGCTTCCTAGTTCTTTATTGTGTGTACACGATCCCAAACGTAGAATACGTTGTCGTCCAGG
Source organism: Boletellus ananas (assembly GCA_038089895.1). Classification (NCBI taxonomy): domain Eukaryota; kingdom Fungi; phylum Basidiomycota; class Agaricomycetes; order Boletales; family Boletaceae; genus Boletellus; species Boletellus ananas. Next base: position 155,799 of record JBBPLS010000012.1, on the reverse strand, counting down.
GCACATGATCATCCAATGTTTGCCGAAACTAGACTGTCACTTGTGCACCTCAGAAACACCATTTTGGCTGGCATAATGTTTCATTACTGGAACACAGAACCCTGGCAGTAAACCTCTGATATAGCAGGACAATGGATTTTGTACTGAGGGATTGAAACATGATCATAGAACTGTTGTAAGGTCAAATCCAAAAAATGTGGACAAGAGACACTAACTTGCTCTGATGTCCTAGGATACCCTTTGTGGCTGGTTGTAGACTGTCAAGTAATGGCAGCATTGTTCTTGCTTTGTCCACCCCACCCAGGTTTGATATAAAACACACAGACCCAAGGGGTTTGGAACCTTTCCAAACCACCCAGCATTGTATGGTTGATAGTAACCAGCTCAGCAAGCAATTTCCCAACCACATCACCCAGTGCTGCCCAACATACACACTGATCCTGCAATCCAAAATGAAAACCTTCATTCCCCATTCCACTCCAAGGCCAGTATCTAACACCCCAACAGCTCAAACCTGAACAAAGCACACCTGCGAGGGCACCATTGAGCACTGCTCCAGAAGGTTGCCTAGGTATTTGCACATTCTTATACCTGGGTATGTATGCATATGTTGATGATGCCCAGACCCACAGCATCAGGGCCAACTTGAGCAGCAAGTCAACAGCTCCTCAACTGCCAGACACTGCAGAAAAAAAAGGTACGCAAAGGAATATGGGTGCGACCGAGAATGACACACCGACTTCGAGCCACAATCATAGACCAACAGAGGACTGCGAAAAGGGTCCATCGCAAGAGAGAATGAAACTCGAAGACGAGTCGGAACATGCTTCAAGCTTCAAGCTCCATCGCACCATGATACCAAGTGACAGCGCCACTCCGCGTTCTACCTGCGAGAAACATGTCAGCGCAGTCCAGCACACGGTGAGTGCTCGGGTCACCGCCCAAAGAGAGCCACCACAGGACTTGACGCTTTGGACACAACGCCCTGAAACTGGGCCATCGTCTGGCCCACGATCCAACCCCCTTCCACGGACAAAGCTTTCTTATGACCGAACTCTCTTCAGTGAGATCGGGTTGGAGACGACGGAAGAAGACCAACTTGATTTTACCTCTCTCGTCTCCTCTCGGTCGGGGAGACCACCCATGGCAGGCATCCCCAAGCCAAAACACTGCGCTCTGGAGATGCAACAGATATCTACCCGGGACCAGGAACTTTTGTGGCAAATCGACAAAGTGGGCGACAAGGTGGCGAAGATCCACAACCGCACCAACGAGGTTCGCGCGCTCGTCAAGGTCGAACGGGCACGACGGGAACGGATGGAGGCATACTGCCTCTATTGGCAGGAAACCGAAGGGAGGTGGGACCGACGGTGGATCCATGGCCAAGAAACAAAGGAAGACGAAATCGGATGTGCTTGTGGTGTTTTTATATGGCGCGTAGCGTGTTCACTCAACCTTGACGTAGCTAAACCACCGAATGCACCTGCTCTCCAACATACTGCAGGGAATCAAAACGTGGACGGCGAGCAAGCTCAGATGCGCCTCAGCTGAGGCATCTTGCCAATGTGTCTTCTTAGGATCCCACTGGTGCAAGGAGACCCATGCTACCGCCGGAAGCGGTGGGAAAAAAGCGTAAGGCGATCATCGCAAAACAGGGAGTGGAGCGAGGCTCAATAGAATCGATAGTCATCCGAGCGGGGTTTGGGATAGCCCTGCTTGACGAATTCCACGCCAGCGGAGTCAAACGGGGCCCGAGGGCGTCTAAGACAGCCAGGGAAAAATATCGACCGAAGGAACACACCAGCACCGATATCTTTCGGATTTGAGCCTGAACGGCAAGGCAGTGAGCAGCACTGTGGCCCTTAATGGCCCGAGTGTAAGTCATGCTATCGCTGACCAGAAATTGAGCAGTTTTCGAAGTGACCAAGTATGTCAGCGATAGTAAGCATTACGGCAGGTCCACCTCTTTACGCACTGCGATTGGAAGAGCGAATTGATGCGAAATTTGTGGGTGGGTCGTTCTACGCAGAAAGATTCGTTGGGCGACCTGGTCGTTGCGTCATCCGTTCAACCCGTCCAGCACATCGTAGGTCGAACGGTGCTTCAAAAAAAAAACTCTCCGGCAAGAACCCTCTCACTGGTAGATGTCATGTTCTTCTTGCAGAATTAACTTGGCACTGGCGGTCACACCGCCCACATCGCACTTGCAACTCGGTATCATGATATTAGTCGCACCCTCAAAAAGCCTGGTGGAAAGTGGTGTCACATCCGATAATGTTGATGACTAGCATCGAGGAGATCAACACAGGTAAGGTGATTGTATCTTTGTTCCTAAGCACTCGACAGACTCGATCACACAACCGAGCAATACTTTTCGCTGACAGGCTCATGGCACGCAGCAAGGGGTCGAAAACAAAGACTCAGACCTACTGTGCACAGGAAGACTGCAGAGTAGTGGTCATTTGACGCCGATTTGCGGCCGACAGGGCTCACCGAGTTCGAGTCGCTCTGTAGGGCGTTTCTAGGCAGAATTGCAGCGTCGCAGAACGAAACCAATATGTCATGCCTAGCTGCGGAACCGCACAAGTCCCAGTCGCAACGATTGAGAGGCCTGACAAGTGAAAAGATAATGGGACAGCGCTGCGCACCACGCCACGGACGCGTTTGTGGCCTCCAAATTCGCAACTGATACGTGCTCGGTCTCGCGACGGCAAGAAAGAGTCACATAAGAAATGGAGATGTTCACACTGGTGCCTCACAAGATGTACCTGAAACCGCTAACCAGACTTCAGCGATACTCATCAGCGCGAAACAAACACAGTCACGGCAGGAAAGTCATGACGCACAGTTAATGATCCATCACGACTACCCATGGACAACTCATGCTAAAGGGAGGAGACCGGAGCCGCGCGGTTAATCCCCACTGAAGGTGAAATGGGAGTGCAGCAGGATACAGATCATTTTTGACCAGTTAGGGATACAACACGATACTATACGCAAAACGAGGTCAGGACCTCCTAGACCATCGGAGATCAAAAATAAGCTCGAAGCCAAAAGGGCGCATGTCGAGCTGGCCAGGCGCTAGCGATGGTTCTGGTAGTATAGGGGGTTGGACAATGGATGGTTTTGGTGGAGTATCAAGTATAGCCGGGTCGGTAGGAAGAGAGGTCAATTGCAGTGTTTCGGGTTTAACTGGACGTCTGCTGAAAAGCGAACGAAGGATGGAAGACAACGTCTCGTTTCGCGTGCTCGGGGTGTTTGGCGTTTGGTGGGATTCGACGGGTGTTGGTGAGGGCTCGGTTGTGGCGGTGGCGTTTGCGCCATCAGACTCGAGAGACTGTTTCCACTGCTTCTCAATCTGAGCAACGGCCCTCTGGACACTGTCCATTTCCCACTTCTGCACGTCGTACGGTTGGAACAACCCGGATGCAAAGTCGCACCAACACCTGTCCGCGACACGCATGACGGGAGGAGAGAAGTCGACTGTACTGAGATGGGGGGGCAGGGCAGCACTCAGCGCCTCTGAGAAGGTGGTGATGTTGTTGGCCCAAGGCGCAGAGAGATGGGCATCGAGGGGGAATGACTGCCAATAACACGAGCTGAGAAAGAGGGCGGCGAGAAGCACGATGCAGTAAAAGCTGAGATCTAGTGAGCAGGGATCTCAAGGTGGTGGTATTGTGACACGGACCATGGTCTGGCATGGAGCGCGAGGGTAAGCAAGAAAAGGACCAAAAAGTAAGGCGGGGCGGTGGGAAGGGGCAACAGGAGGAGCGGTAAGAACCAGCGGGTGCACCTGTCGATGGTGTGAGCGACCGGCCAAGCTGCACGCGTCGAGAGAAGACCCACCACATCGCACTTGGACGTCGGCTCAGCCTGACCGTCGCTGCCAGCGTGCTGGGCTATGGGTCACGTGCTGAGTACAGATTATATAATAATGATAACGATAATATACTGTGAATATGCCCACATCGGGACGAGTGTTCTCCATCGTTCTCGATATTTCTAACCCGCCCGAGTCTTGACCTCTGCTCCTCGTCGCACCAGCAACACGCCGCCATGTCAACACATCCAGAAGTGCTCTGGGCACAGCGCAGCAACGCTACCGATGCAGAAAAGGTTCGTCGTCGTCTTCTCCGCCCTCCGCCTCGCCGACGCCTCTGCAGAACATCATCTACCTGACTGTCAATCTCCCTGACATCGTCGAGTCCACTCTCCAGTATACGCTCACTGCCTCCAGCTTGTCCTTCAAGGCGCGCACCACCGGGTAGTTCACACACACTCGTCCGCTATACCGCGTTCCTCATCCGAGTTCACAGTGGCAGGGACACCGATTATGCGTTTAACCTCGACTTCTTTGCAGAAGTTGATCCAGAGGTATTGTTTCCGTTGTCGATCAGACGTATCCTTACAGTCGTCTAGAAATCCAGCCGACGCCTTACATCGCGTTCCCTCGTCGCTATCCTCCGCAAGAAGGTATCGGAGTCCGAGTACTGGCCACGACTAACAAAAGAGAAGCTCAAGGCACCCTTTATCAAGACTGATTTTAGTAAATGGGTTGACGAAGACGAGCAGGACGGAAACACCAAGATTGATGACGAGCTTGGGGATGGCGGCTTCTCAGGCGGTGGTGACTTTGACTTTTCCAAGGTATTCGATCCGCATTCAGCCCGTCGTCATGAACTGATTGGGCCGATCTTGGCCGATGTAGCTGTCTAGTGATTTTGGCGCTGCCGCTAGCCCCCCGGAGGCGGAACACGAGCACGCTGACAGTGATTCCGACGACGGTGGTCCCCCCCCTCTGGAGGATGCTGAGCCTTCCAAGTAGCAGACGACGTCGTTTGAAGGTTATATGAACTCGAAAAGTCCTGCTAGCCCAACAGGTGTATCGTGTAAATTACGTTCACTTTCGGGAAACTAGCCATCCACGCTAACATCCACCTTTTGTCTCTACGCGGTGATGCGGCGTGCGATCAGCATAGATTGTTTGGCCATTGCGCAATTACGTCTCTGTTGTTTACCAAGTTTGGCACGACGACATGGTTGGCGGGCTCGGATCAGACTTGTAAACATGACGCCGAGGTGTTCCGCCGCGCAGAGAGACGGGCTGCGCAAGATCTGAAATGTTTCCCGGCACCTGCGCCAACACTTGCATGCCAAAGCAAGAGATCGTTCTAAGCGATGTGATCGCAAGGAACATTGCTTGACTCAATCGCCCAGGCCTCTTCGAGGTGCCCGAGTCGCTTGTCGATACACCCCAGGCCACCGAGTGACATACAGTTGGTGTGATGTGCGATCTTGCCCGCGGGTGTCGAGTTGGGCGACTCCGGTCGGTCGTTTGCGCAGTGGGCCCAGCAGCCTCGGCCAAGCCTCGCATGAATTTCCCGGCGCCGGTTGCCAGACTTTGTCCAAGACCGTACAGCCTGAAGCCGATCCCACAGGTTTTGTCAACACCACCACGTTCGTTGCGACCCCAACTCTGACGGTCCCTCGTTAGCGCTCGAAACCTTGTTTCTCTTCCTCTTTATTCTTCTGAAGCAGAAACCGTCTTTACAGTGCATCGATGTCCAACCGAAAGGGAAAGCAGACGGAGGGGATCGTGCCATTGCTACCTCCGATGCCAGATCCCCCTGCGGGAAGTGCCAATCCCTCCGCTTCGCTCTCTGCTCTCTGGGGTTACATTCTACCCGCGCTAAACCACATCGTCCGTTCCCCGACCAACACCGTCGACAGAGCACCCGCCATCGACATCTCATACCACATGGGCATCCATACCGCCACATACAACTACTTCACCGCCCAGGCCGAGTCTGCAAGCACGCGTTCCTCTCACGAGGCCGGCTGTGGAATGGACAGGGGAAACACCATGCAGGCAAGCGGCATGGATCTTTACGAGCACCTCGACAAGTACTACACGGACCTTTCTCGGGAACTGCTGTTGGGCACACCCGAGGACGACGTGACGCTCATTGAGTACATCATCCCATGCTTCAAGCGCTATAGTGTCGGCGCGCACTCCGTCAACCGTCTCCTCAACTACGTCAACAGACACTATGTCAAGCGCGCAGTAGACGAGGATCGGGGTTGGCTCACACTAAGCGACATTTTCGATGCTGTCGCCAAGTCCATCAAGGAGGGGGACACACGCGAAAAGATTTCCGGCAAGTTAAAGGAAAGAAGAGTTGAGGAGTTGAAGAAGTGGGGGTACAGAGACGGTTCATCTCAGTCCCTTGCCTTGGCCGAACAACGGGCGGAAGCGGCAAGCACACTGGATCGTGTCGTCCCCCTCGAAGCCTTGGCGTTGAGGAGATTCAGGACCGAATTTATCGAACCTTTGTTGGCCGCCCCTAAGATGAAAGGGAAGAAACGGAAGCCAGGAGCTGCACCTGTCGGAGACGGTCATCTCTCCAAGAGTAGACTCTCACGTGCTGCGCGAGAACTCGAAGTGCAGGAGATAAGTCCAGAGGAACGTCTCGATCTTGCAACAGACCTCGCGGCGACTCTTTGTGCCATTGGTGTCCGCAACGGACACCCACTGCGCAAGAGGCTGGAGAAATTCCTCACAACGGGGATCCCTTGAGTTGGTGGTTCCCCGTGTTCTGATCGCCTTCTCCTTAGCCGTAGTTCATACGTTGATTGACGCGTTGTTCGACAATCATAAACGTCTATGAGTACTAGCCATATTCCTAATGTCCCTATGGTCCTGGTTTTTGACCCTCGTGGTTGCTCCCCGTCGCGGGCATGTTCCAAAGTGCCTCCATGTCCGTCAAACTAAGGCTTTGCCATGCCTCGAGGTTTGACAGGTCCAGCGTCGACAGATCAAACCCACCCACGTTGTCCTGCGTCCCAGCCTGAGCGAATCCAGATTCCATTGGTGGTGGCGCGGTGGTGCTCCTGGACTGCGGCCGGTGATCCCCATTGCTAGACGTACTCGCCCCAAACAAGTTTGCGCCTTGGTTACCATGCCCAGCATGAAGAGTCCCCAATATATCCATATCAATGCGATCGTTTGCTGAGTCCTCCTTTCGAGCCTGCGGTGCCTCATTCGCTGATAGTGGTGCACTTGGATCGGCCGTTTCTGGAGAAAAAAGGCTATCCACCGTCGCTTGCCCGTCTCTGGATGTAGACTCTGGTGCGTCCCCGAACAAATTCGTCATGTCCGACATTTCCATGTCAATGCCATCGAGGTCAAGTTCAATGGGCTTATCAGCGGAACTACCCAGCGAAGGGTCGATGCTGGACATCATAGTTGGGGGACTATCTGGTTCCGTGAGATCGATGTCGACACGTTGACCCCCTGGATTAGCGGCTGCAGCCGATGCAAATGCTGCCATCAAGTCGATGTCGGTCGTTGTTGACGGGCGAGCTGATTTTGGAGCGAGTGAAACCGGGGATGGGACAATGCCCTTTGGAAACAACGCTGCCTCCTCGGCCGAGATGCGGAGGGAAGACGAAGAGAGGTCAAGCTTTGGCGGGAGAGCGTTCCGATTAAGAGAAGACAACGAAATGGCAGATGGGCGGCGCATGGGTATGTGCTGAGTAGGTCCTTGCGGCGAGGCTCGACCCGGAAACAAAGCTGTAGCATCACCTGCCTCGGCGGACGACGCAGATTCTTTGGGTGCTTGTACTGCGATAGCAGCCTGCTCGGCTTCCCGCGCACGACGATCCTCCCGAGCCAGATCTCGCTTCAAGATTGATATGGCACGCAGCTGACGGGACAACGTTCCAGAAGGCAGATGGATGACAGAGAGACGCTCACCAATTGTAACTCGATGGTGTCACAGATCTGATCATATTTTTCGAGTTCACGACCAAGAGATGCTGTCAATGTACGTGGCGGGTATGGGGCATACTTGTGGATCCCCCTATCAAAATGTGCAGCGTTAGGCAACGTTTTTGACTCGGTGGACCATGCCCGAGTCGTTAACCTACAATCTGCGTGTGTCGGCATGGAAGGCATAGATCTGACCAGTCTTTACGACCGCATTCTGATAGAAGTGAAATATAGCATTTGAACATGGTCCAACTTGCACTTGCCTTGAAGCATGATAACAGCGCACTGGCCTCGTGTTGCAGCACAGGACTTTTACTCGCGGGAGCGGGCGGTGGAGGCATAATTCCAGGTTGTCCTGCTATCCGTCCAAGAGTATCCGCGGCTGCAGAACCGCTGTTGGAGAGGTGAACTTGACTTTCCATAGCGCACTGAAGGACGAGTTGTTGGGGGTCCTGGAAAGGAAAGGATCGCTAGCACCCACTGGGACTCCGCACACCCGGCTCGTCCGGGTTTGCGACGCGTATGGGTCTACCATCGACGAAGCAACACTGAGGCTACCAACATTCGTTCATCAGACATGCTGGACGGTGCCCAGGATGCGTTACTAACTCCTAGCTCGACCAGCTTTGGCTCAGACTCGCAGCAACGTCACGGTGAGGTCTGTGGTGCTGTCGCTTGGCACGCGTGCATACTGGACTGACACTCGCCTGCACCAGGGATACTTCCAGCGTCGCCTCCGACACTTGGCATCCATTCAGATACGCAATCTCACACCCTTTCCCGTCCGTGACGCTTTTGCTTCAGCCCTCTCTCAACCCGCGACACACTCTCAGTTCACACCTCTGGGAAACCTATCCGACGACCTTGATGTGACTCTGCGGCGTCGACGATCACGGCGAATATCCACGACTTCCGTCAACACCCTGAAGAATGTTTCCCTGGATGATTCCGTCTCAGATGAGATGAGGACAGGTGGGGAGGGAAGGGGAAGGCGGAGAGCACAGTCACGCGTGGCCTTTCCGGGTGGCGGAAACACAAGGCAATCATCTGGTTCAGGGAAGACCTTGTCTCGCCCACTGGTGACCGACATCTCCGTCCCTACCGCGAGACAGGGTCAGATCCGGACAGTCTCTGCACTGTCCTCGCATGGCTTTTTGGCAGGCCCCTCATCTGTGGCACCTACCAGTTCGCTTTCCGGCGTCTCTGTCTCGACGCCTTATTTTGATCATTCACAGCGGACCTTGGAGAAGGTCGTCAAGTCACGTCTCGTGGAGACATTCATAACAATAACTGTTTCTGAACCATCACTCATTTCCCCATCACCGCCATCTGTCAATGAGAAATCGAGACATCGCGCTGGCAGTGGGCCATCTTCACCCACCATTGTACCGGCGACGCCTTCGAGTGCTCCGCAAACGGCTCGCAGAGGAGTAAGGACATCTCGGTCAGCCAGCATAGGGACAGGAAAGGTTCTCTCCGCACCCACAACCTCGCATACAAGTTTGCGTTCGCCCACGTCGACGGGGAAACCACAATCTGTAGCACGGCAAGTCTCTTCATCCTTGCCCGCTGTGAAGACACATAGAGCTTCGTCCTCTGCTCCATTGCAAAAATCGTCTAGTCACCAGCATCCCCTTCCGTCTTCTACAGAAGCGTCCGCGTTCCCTAAGGTTCCGAATTACATCTCACCTATACATCGACCCTCTACAAATCCGTTCTACGCCCTGGATGCCTCGTCTCAGTCTGATTTCTCACAAAAGACGAACCTGAGCACAGATAGACTCCGAATCCAGCTATGGGCAAAAGTCGATTTCAACGCCGTCCACTTGGGAAATTCCAAGGGTAAGCAAAGAGATGCTAGGGAAAGCGGAGGTGCATTTGGGAGTCCACAGTGGAAGGTCTTGGAAGAATGGGACTTTTCCTTGTCAGATTTGATACCACTTTCCCCTGAAGTAGGTTCGAGAGACTGGCATAGTGGACTCACCACTCACTCACTCCATTGGCTTACTAGTTTGAGAACCATCCATCGCAGTTACCATCGAACACTCTTGTAATGACCTTCCTGCCAACTGGTCAAAGCTTTCATTTACCGCCTCCTGCTTGGTCCCGCTCGGACTCTCAGTCGAGACCGCCGTCACCATCGGGTTACAATACGGACCCGGAATCGGAAGGGCGCAGACTGGTTCAGGGCACAGCAACTATCCCTTCGGTATCCCACGACATGGTACGAGTTAGCCAGCCGTTATTGGGTGTTCCCCGGAGGTCCCGTAAACTGGAGGCAAGGAGTCCCAGTTTTGATGAGCTTTTGCAGTAAGTGGATTTCGACGGATACTGGGCCAGTTAACTAGCGTGTTTCAGATTAGTTACTCTACGGGCTCGCATACGAGACACGGAGGAGTCGCTTCGAGATGCCATCAGAGAAGCCGATATTTGCCTTGCGAAAGATCATGCTTTAATTTCGGTGCGTTCCCGTACGCGATGGAAAGGCTGGCTGGTTAGGTAATCGCCGCCTATGTTCACAGGAACGCGAAGCCTCCGAGCGTCGAGCGCGTATCGAGGACCGGCTGGCCGAAACCCGTGCTATAATTGCGGGAACAAATCGTTGTAAGCCAAGATCCCGCTTCCTTCATTTTGCCACGTAAGATGTCTTTCACCTTCTCTAGTACGTGACGACCTTGCCGCGCGTCGGAAGCAGGTCCGGACTCGGAGAGGTTATCTCGCAAAGGCCAAGGCACTGCAAGTCCAAGAGATGGCCCTGCTGTCGGATCAGGTAGCTCAAGTCACCGCGGAGAGGTAGGTCGAGCTGGGTTACATTTTTTCGGACCCACATTGACACGGCCTATTAGGAACAGCCTCATTGTCGCACGAAACCGCCTTCCACCCGCCCGAACGTTGCTCGTGTCGACGCTCGCCACAATATACCCCATTGAACTATTGTCCCCATCGGAACTCCTTTTTACGATTCTCGCCATTCCTTTACCCATCCCCTTTAACTCCAATGAGCCCGCCCCGCCTTTATCGCTTTCATCTCATAAAGAGGTAACTGAGGAATCGGTGGCAACAGCTCTAGGATATGCGGCCCATCTTGTCCAGCTCCTCTCTGTGTATATGGGGAAAGGCCTTGTCTACCCGATAACGTATATTGGGAGCAGGAGCTTGATCAAGGACAACATCTCGGCGATGGTTGGCCCTCGAATGTGTGTCAGCTTTTACCCCGATATGGCTGGTGGATTGACAGGTTGTAGGTTCCCACTCTTCTCGAAGGGGGTGGATACGTATAGGTTTGAGTATGCAGTATTTCTTCTTAACAAGAATATAGAAATGGTAAGTATTCTGCAGTTTTGTCTTGCAGTAATCTTACAGGCACTCCAGCTTATGGCAGACCGCGACCTGCGAGCGCTTGACATGCGACATACGCTTCCTAACCTGAAAAATTTGCTACTCACTCTTGGTGACGGGGAGTATGCGAGTGTTCAGTGAGTAGACACTGTGTCTGATTCAGCGATTCTAATGATAGACCAAGTAACTCACGGTGTCAGGACTCATCATCTACAGTGGGCCTGGCTACGCCCCCTCGTGCGGCGTCTCCACCAACCACCAGTCAAGCGTCTGAGACACCGAAGGCGGGGCGGAGTCCACATCCCTCTACAGCCGAGCTCCCTCAGGGGCCAGACACATCCAGTGACGCCACTACGCCAAAAGCTAGTCAGAGCGAAGGTGGTCCAGGTACACTTTCGCGGTACTCGAAACTCTCACTCGGGTTTCCGCCTCTTCCGGGACTCTTTCGAACACGCAATTCGTCGAGTGTTCTACAAGCATCGGCGAAATCCACGACAGACACCACAGGTTCCCAAGAGGGCGAGGCGTCTGTGGATGTAACGGCGGACTCGTCAGAGGACGCAGGGTCCAGTCAAGCGGCAAAGCCAGAGGACGACGACGATCGGCGTACGATCCAGGGCATGACTATTGATGCTACTGAACAAAGTGCGATCCCGGAGCTAAAGCGAGGGGGGGACACGCCGGGATTGAGTGGCGCGACCTCTGCGGAGGAAAAGGTTTCTGATCCAACGTCATTGACGGCCGTTGTCTCTGTGGACCCGTTTGTTTAATACTTTTTTTTTCCGGGGAGCAAGGTCCCCGACGACGTCCGGCGTATTTAAGTTTGCGTTGGCATGGCGCAATAGGACTCGCCATTAATAACCGCGCGGGGAATAACCAAAGCGCGCAAGGGGTGGATGAATTGACGTCCCTTGCCGCCCTGCGGACCCGGTCGAATGTAGTGACGGCGATCGCTGTTGGCCAGCAGAACTAACATGATACCGTACCAAGCTTGCGACCGGTCCCTTCGTGACGACCGGGATTCACAAAAAAAAAAAGGAATAAAATTGGGAAAACATATCCAGGTTAGTGGCGGACTTTGAAAAAAAGGGAAGCCAAGCCGAAGCGTTTTTTGATCCCCACGCGCTACCGAAGTGCCTTAAATTCGCAGGTCCTAGCTGCACTTCGCTCAGCGTCCTCCCTCGCACTGTGCTGCAGAAAAACCCGGACACTTCAAAAGGTATGTCCGCCTTCTCGTCCCACACATCTTTCTCACATCTCTTCGCGTCTCCGCGCGTTCTGCCACCAGCCTTCCTGGCCGTATTGTACCATCAGTCCATTATAGAACGGCTCAAAATTGGCTTCAAGGTCGGCTCACTGCAGTCTCTGCTTCGTATCTCATCCCAACTCTGCCCCCCCGCCACAGGATTCCCACTGTGCAACTAGCAATTACCATTTCCTAATCTCGCTTCTTCGTCCAATCTGTTTTCTATCTTCAATTTCTTTTCAAAGAAAAGTTATTCCCTGCGTTGCTACCCAAGATGAACACTGCTGAAAGCGTTAGTACTTCCACCGATAATCGTACCTCGGACGGGAGAAAGCAAAGCCCACCTGCTTTCCTCGACCTCGCAGACTCGGTATGTCTCCGTCCTAGCCGCGCTTGCTTCTCAAGTAGAGCTCCCTGCATCAGGCTGCGAGACTCGGTACCAACATGCCCGACATTTCAGCTGTATGTTTTATTTGTTTATCTCGTCCCGTCGTCTAACTCACATTCAGCGGGTCGAGCTGAAACGTTTGGAACACGAACGTCAGCGTGCTATCCAGCGAAAGATGTTCGAGGAACAGATGCGGGTTTTGGAACAGCAGCAAGCACAGGAGCTCCTCAGCATCCCTTACGACTCCGTAGGTTTAGCCGTCTCCGCCCCGACCACTCCACCACGCGTCAACGCGGTTTTGCACGGGGATAACTTTATCAAGTCGGCCCTTTCCCATTCGTCAGTCGATGCGGATATTCTCTCGAAAGCCGTCGGTTCTGCCGTTGCCGACAAGCGCAAGTCTGTTACTTATGCCCCGTCCGTCGATCTCTCGCCTGAACTTGGCTCCGGTCACGGTACAAACGGGCAGTACAATCGTGCTGGGGCGAAGAGCATGCCAGCGAGCCGTCGTACTTCTACAAGTAGCCATGACGAAGAGTTTGTAGAGCATTTTCGGGGGATGACGCTCTCTGGGGACAAGCCCAGTCGGGCTACACCAAGCCCGGGTGCTATTACACAGTCCACCATGACTAGAGGAAGATACGACGAAGATGATCATGTACGCCCCAGTCAACAGTACAACGTTGGGATGATGCTAGATGAACAATTGGACCAAGAGATGCACAGTGAGTTCGAATTTTACTATTGATCAATGTATCTTATATTATAAAGATGCCATGCGGAACCTTCCAACATCGGATGATGACAAGTTTGCATCCTACGCGAGCAAGGTAAGATTCGCATTTGAGTATAGTGTGCCCTTTTCAGGTGTTTATTAGATTTCGACATCTTCCGCCGCACTCGATCTTGCTCACCGTCCGCAGACCTCCCCACGGAATTCTTTTGTGGCTCGCAGTGAAAAGCCGTCCGAATGGCCACAGTTTATGGGCAATCCTCGTGGCCCAGATGGCTTAGGCCCCAAGACCGAACGTCGCACGGTAACGAACCCAACGCTTACATTAACCTCTTCGGCGGATCTCGCTGGGAAGCTTACTGGCGTTGTCTCTGGGACGTCGACACCCCACCTTGGGCAACACTCGCAGATGGGTCTTGGTTCATCCGGGGCCCCATCCTCTCGTCGGGGTTCTCCTTCTGGTGGTCTTGACGGTCTTAATACTACGACGCGATCTGTTCCTGCCACACCTCTGTCCATTACTAACGGCAACGGTAATCATTTACTGCACACTCCAGGAACACCTCTCACCCCGGATGGTCACAACATGAGTGGTCGCCTATCGTCACAAGGCAATCAACACCTCGACGAGTCTGCAAAAAGTGATATTCAACCTTCGTTGTCTCGGCTACCGTCCAGCCAATTTGGTGAATCTGGCCTGTCATTTGAGGTACATCATTGTTATTGTCTTTTGACGTTTCTTACCATTCGCATAGCAGTACGGTGTTGATTCGGTTTATGGTCTCGCCAGTCAACTAGACGGTTCTCACTATGGTGCTTACGGTTTTGACGCTGCCGGGCAGAATGGACCTATAGTCAACGGTGCAAGTGGGTCGACTGCACTGTACCATCATAATGGATCTCGGTACGGCCTCGGTCTTGGACGCGGTGGCGGACCCGACAGCAAAATGAATGGCTTACATGGTCCCAAACACAAGCGTGGTGACATGGATCGTATGTCTTTGATTTGGTTTACTATGAGCCAGGGCACTCAAGGCTATTTTTTTTTTCAAAGTCAATCGGTTTGCCGGCACTCGTATTGAGGACTTGCAGGGCGAAATTCCAGCATTGTGTAAGGATCAACATGGCTGTCGGTACCTCCAAAAGAAGCTCGAGGAAGGCGTTCCAGAACATCGTGATATGATCTTCCGTGAAACCTTTGGTCACTTTGCCGATCTGATGACAGGTGGGTTTAAGATTGTGTTACGTGAGCTGTCATACTGATTGAGCAAAGACCCTTTTGGCAACTACCTGTGCCAAAAACTCTTGGAATACTCGACCGATGAGCAACGAAATGTCATCTGTGAATCAGTCGCGCAGGATTTGGTCAATATATCGCTCAATATGCATGGTACTCGTGCGGTACAAAAAATGATTGACTTCCTGTCCACTAGACGTCAGGCAAGTCGAATTCACATTATAATTTCTCTGCCAGACTTACGGTGGAATTTAGACTGATCAGAGATACAATGTTCAGATTCACTCTATTATTGTTGCGCTGAGCCTCCACGTCGTTGTGCTCATCAAGGACCTGAACGGAAATCATGTGATTCAGAAATGTCTTAACAAGCTCGCTCCGGAGGATAACCAGGTATATGTTATGTGTAATTCTGATGTTCGCTATGTTTATGTTTATCTCCTATAGTTTATCTATAACGCCGTCGCTGCTAATTGCGTCGAAGTTGCCACTCACCGCCACGGATGTTGTGTTCTACAACGATGCATCGACCATGCCTCCGATCACCAACGTGTTCAGCTCGTGAATGAGATTACCTACAATGCTCTCACATTGGTGCAGGACCCTTACGGAAACTATGTGAGTATCACAATGCAATGATGATCTGGGTTTTTCAAAATTTCCATGGTTGCTAGGTTGTGCAGTATATCTTAGACCTGAATGACAATCGCTTCAGCGATGCTGTCATTCGTCAGTTTACAGGGAACGTTTGTGCTCTATCTGTCCAGAAGTTCAGCTCCAACGTCATTGAAAAGGTCTGTGACTATTACGTTGTGCTTTACCTGTCTACTTACATCGAGTGTACCACAGTGCATTCGCGTGGCTGAACACAGTACTAGGAAGATGCTCATTGAAGAGATGCTCAATCGTTCACGTCTAGAGAAATTGTTACGTGACTCGTACGGCAACTATTGCGTTCAAGTGTGTATTTACATTTCTTGTAAACTTCTCTCCGCTAACGTTGTCCAGACTGCCCTCGACTATGCAGAGCTCACTCAGCGCGCCCTTCTCGTTGAAGGTATTCGTCCTGTGTTGCCGCTTATCCGCAACACGCCCTATGGTAAACGCATTCAAAACAAACTCCAACGTGAACAAGCGGATAACTACAATGGCGGATATCATGGACATCAAATGCTCAACATGAACTTGGGCAACCAGACGCTTAGCCTGGGCCATCCTTCCCCTGCCGCTGGGCGGCCCCTCCCACAGAGCATGCACCCCAATGGCGCTATTCCAGAGATCTATGGATCTCAGGCTAGCTTGTATGGAATACAAGGGCAAGGCTCTTATGGTCACTCGCATTTGGCGCCTCCTCAACTGCACGGTCTGCAAGCGCGATCTATCGATGGATATGTTTTGCAAAACAATTCGCCTCACAGCGCTAGTTTGACACCTCCACATACCCACGCTAGCGGTTATTCTGGTGTGTCGGCGTACGCTAACGTGAGCTTTGGCAACGTTGGTCTCGCTGGGTCATTGAGCGATCTCTACCAGAGCTATGGATATGGGATGTAAGCGTCCTGTACCATCCGCTGCGCTACAATTGCCCTCGCCTCAACCTGCTAAGCCGCTCGTTAATGCCTATTTCTATGTATATTCTATCTCGCCTGCGATCGACGCTCGATACCTTCATGTTGCTTGTTACTTGGCTTGTCTCGTCTTCCGGAGTACCCTTTTGACCTATGGGCACGGCCGGCGTCCCGATCATGCATCACCTTGCGCACTTGTACTTTGATCCGGCATACACAATTCCACCCCCATAGCTTCTGCTTGCTTGCTTTCTGAACGTTTCCATCTGTCTTGCCCTTTTTTACACGCCACTATCTGCCGCATTTGTACAGCCTTAATCTTTCACTCATCTAAAGCAATGTCTGTTTAATGGCGCACCATGTCGCAGCACTCTTGTGTACTTATTGTGCAATCTACGCGTCGTTGCTTTCTATGGATTCAAAGTGCGTCGAGGGGTTGTCACATGTCAGTAGCAGGACGGCTGCTTTGGATGTCCGCGAAATTATAGCGCGCTTGTCAAAGCCTCGTTTGCCGCGCGTACATAATCCTGCTCCTGCCGACTGACTTTCCGACCCTCGACGCTCCCTACCTCCTTTCCCCTCCTTTCGCCTACCATGCGTCCACGCATTGCAGCCGCGCTCGCTTTTTTCGGCGCCGGCGTGCAAGCTATCCAGACCGTCGCTCGAGGTGGTAGATACCTCTACACCGCCGACGGCAACAGGTTTTACATCAAGGGTATCGCATACCAGGAACAAGGTGTGCGTTTCACGCGTGTCTTCTACCGCGTTTCGCCTCACTTCCCTTCTAGGCCAGGTTGTTGCTGATCCGAGCAACCCATTCCTCGAACCCTCCACCTACATCGACCCCCTAGCCAATGGCACCGCTTGTCAGCGTGATCTGCCCTATCTCCAGCAACTCGGCGTCAATACCATCCGCGCCTACAGCGTCAATTCAACGCTGAACCACGACGCTTGCATGGATGCGTTCAGTAATGCTGGCATTTATGCCATGTACGTGTGCCGAGGGTGTTCTCTGCCTTGGTGTATTTGGGAATTCCTGACCGTGCCGCAGAATTGATCTGTCCTTGCCTGTCAATGGCTCTATCGATCGCGCTTCTCCCTCGTTTACCACAGCCCTCCTTGACCAGTATATCGAGACTGTCCATGCATTTTCCAAGTACAACAATGTTCTGGCTTACAACGTAGGAAATGAGGTCGTCATCTCAGCAAACGGAACAGCTGCGGCCGCCTTCGTGAAAGCGGCTGCCCGCGACGTCAAGTCATATCTGTGAGTTTTGTACTCAAAGTTGTACTGGTGATTCCTTCAACTGTTTCTGCGACAGCAACTCGATCAAATCGACCGTCCTCGTGGGATATGCTGCCATCGACGGCGATCCGTCATGGATCCTTCCCCTGGCCGAGTATCTCTCTTGTGACCCCTCGGGGGACAATTCTGGTGCCAGTGCAATCGATCTCTACGGGCTTAACAACTAGTGAGCAGCCATCAGACCTGTTACGATCAGGCGCGTCTAACATGGGTGCAGTGAATGGTGTGGAAATTCGACCTTTCAGGTATCGTATGCTGGGACGGAGGCTCTTTACTCGGGCTACAATATCCCCGCTTACTTTAGCGAGTTTGGTTGCCCCACGAATCCAGTGACGGGTTGGAGCGAGGTCGGAGCTCTCCTTAGCTCTAACATGTCATCCGACTTTTCCGGTGGCATTGCCTTTTCCTATTTCCCTGCCACGAGCGCGCAAGGCGATTATGGCATCGTTTCGATTTCTCCCGATGGTAGTTCGGTTACAACCAATCAAAACTACGATAACCTCAAGGCTCAGTATACTCAAGCTTCACCGCCTAATTCACCTTCTCGGAGTGTCGCCGGATCGACGAGGTACCCAGGCTGCCCACAACAGAATTCAACTATGCTTGCTTCTTCCACTTTACCACCTACTCCTAACCTTGCTGCCTGCACATGTCTGGAGAACAACCTAAGTTGTCGGTTTACCCCTTCGACCTCGAACTACAGTGCGATCGTCGGGTCGCTGCTCGACTATGGCTGTGGTTTACTTGGGCAGGCTGGAGGGAATTGCGACGCCATTTCAGCCAACGGTGCTACTGGTGTATACGGAGACGTTTCCGCTTGTGATCCGAGTGCGTGTCACCTTTTTTTCGTGTATATCGAGCTGGATTGCTAATAGTACTTGCAGCGGTCATGCTGTCCTGGGTGATGAGCCAGTATTATCTCGACAATAACAATAATGCCGAGTCCTGTAGCTTTGGTGGCAATGGCACTGTCAACTTCCACGCACCGTCGAGCACCAGTGCGGCCAACACGGCGGCCTCATCATGCTTGGCTGGAGCCACTGGTACCTCTGTTCCCACCCTCCCTGCTGGGGGTTCTGCTAGTAATTCTACATCCAGCGGGGGATCGGGGACTAGTGCCAGCGGCGGCATTGTGCTTAATACCAAAGCATTCGGTGGTGTCGCTATCGCCGTTGCGATAGGAGTTGTCAGTGGGATGTGGTAGTCGGTGACCGGTTGACCAGCCTGTCTGAGGTCTGGTAGATCAGGCGGATGGCAAACCGACAAATTATGCACGATCACACGCTACATACTAAATACGTCACATGTTTATTGCATCGCGACTTTTACATAGTCTGGCGACCAGCCCGTCTGTGAGGCCTCAGCTGGTCCTTGTGTACGAACGTACAAGATCCAGCTCACAAGGAATCGTCCAACTTCGCGATCCCGTGTATCAACGACCAATCGAGCAGCGTTCGCATCCGAGGAGGAAAGACACTCCGAAATGCAGACCTCGATCCATTCACTCGACTCAGTTCATTCAACTCGGCCTGGGCGATTCTGCACGTTCATCATGGCTCATCCGATGAACCTGGGAACCCTACTTTTTCGCTGTCCTCGACCGTTCATGCCCGGGTTGCGACCACGCGCTCCTCAGTACTCTCATGCGGATTCTGCAAGGCGTTGTGTGGAACGCCTGGAAAGCTGAACGTGGATATCTATCACTCGTTGCATTCGCCGTATCCAGCCCGACTCTAGGGGTATTACAGACTGCGTTCTCAAAAAAACGTACAAGGCTTCACCAACGCAAGAATCCGAGTCCTCGCAGCCAACCTCAAGTGAAGATACCGCAAAACAGAGCCTTCGAATCCTCACGCGTCACGCAAGATCTGCTGTATGTGCCCGAATTCATGAATGCACCTTCAGACGGCGATTTTGGCCGGGTCAAAGACTTCATGCATTACAGCTCCCAGTCTACTATAGTCAACTCACTCTCTCACTATGGTATCCCCTGCCAACGACGGGAAAAATAAAAATCCAAGGCGAGGAAGTGACTCTCGAGGTCCTGTCGTGTAATGAATCCCAGCTCCCCCTTCGTTGAACAATACTAGCGCAGATGATAAAAGTCAGTCTAGGTTCGGAACGTACGGTTCCACGAGCATCTTGCTAAACTCTTTGAGCTTCTGGGGACCACGGACTTCCTCGGTAAGTAAGGGAAGCTGGACGATGTGGAAAAATTCGTGGTAGAGTTCGTGCGCTTCTGCCAGGTACTTTTGTTGCATCTTTTGGCGCACTTTGCAATGCTCACAGTTGGACGCTGTATTGTATTGCCGTCCTCGTGAGCGCTAGCGGAGTCGAGGCAAGCACGTACAGTTCTTGGGGAAGAGCAACTGATTGACGACAATGTTGTGCGTGTCAATTTCGTACGCCATGAGTTCTTGTACGAGGCGTTCTGTCTCATACAGAGACAAGAATTCGGATATACAAACACATACAAACGTGGTCTTCTCCTGTGAAACGATGTCCATGACTAGCAATGACATGCTGGTAATGATATACGTACTGGATCCTTGAATTGGGTGTTCACCTCGTTGATAACAGCACGCATCGACTCTAGTTTAGCAAACATGTCCTCTTGAGAATCTTGCTGTCCCCCCATCATGGACGACATTTGTCGGATCATGGGGCCAAATTGGCCACTGAGAGTGCTTAGTTTTCCCAGAGCCTTTTCGAGAACCGTGGGGAAGGAGAGAAACCGGAGCGTGTGCCCGGTTGGCGCGGTATCGAAGACGATGACAGAGTATTCCATGGATTTGACATGCCTGGAGTGACATCAGGGCACGAACGACACGGAACCGACAAGGGATTACTTCATGATCTCGGCGAAACTCATGGCTTCATCGACACCTGGGATTGCAAACGCCAAGTCTTGCATCATCGAGCCCATTATCCCATTCTGATCCGCTGACGGCAGACAAACGGATGAGCACGACGACGAAATAGAGAAGAAACGCAAACACATTGTTCGACCATCTCTTGAATCGCGCTCGTAGGGTCTATCTCCATCGCAAAGAGGTTGTCAAACCCATTGACTTTGGTCGCGTCTTTTGAGAACTTCTGGCCAAAGGCGTCGGACAGGTTGTGTGCAGGATCTGTGGACTGGACGCAACCATCCGATGGTGAGCCAAGGCGGAGCTGTATGGGGAGCTTACTATGAGGAGGACAGACTCGCGACACCGTGCGAGTTGGATGGCGAGTGAACAAGACGTGGTCGTTTTTCCTGTTGGCCGGAATGGTTCGCGGTAGTTCGCGACGATCCAAGGCTCGGGAATACTCACCGACGCCCCCCTTGCCACCTGGTCAAGATTGTGTGTGATCGTCTCGTCGCAAGAACCGGGGTGCCTCGAACGTACCACAGAATATCCATTTCAGCGATTTCTGGTCCAAGACGTTTTGCAGCGTAGGTGGCAGCGTCGGGGTCATGGCAGGTGGTCGTGAAAAGTAACAAAAGCACTGGTGGTGGCGAGTGGGATGGACGCGTGTTCTAGGCTAAGCGACGCACGTCTGATCGCGGGTCTCTACACCGCACCAGGGTCGTCGTCCACTACTCACCATGAGCGAGGGTATACTGT
Organism: Boletellus ananas; assembly: GCA_038089895.1. Taxonomy (NCBI): domain Eukaryota; kingdom Fungi; phylum Basidiomycota; class Agaricomycetes; order Boletales; family Boletaceae; genus Boletellus; species Boletellus ananas. The sequence goes on along the minus strand of JBBPLS010000012.1, from coordinate 134,600 downwards.
CCTTCCAAGGTGGGACACAGGAAATATACCCCGCAAATCAACGCTCAGACCATTGACGACGGACAGCCCTCCAGCTCGCCAACGAACAACGTAGCGCATATGGTCTTCGATACAACGACTTTGCGCGCTACAGAAAACACTGCGGAAACCGAACACATCGCCTGCGATCTACCCTCAAGACGACCCATGGAAGAGGTAAAGATTTCAAGAAGCTTCCGCCCTTGACAACGGATATCCTCAGGGAGGGACAGTGAGTCTGCTGTGTGTTTCATCAGAACAACGTCGCTGATGTGTTCGAGCGCATAGCCTCCAACTCCTGCTGTTCGAGACTGAACGGGCGTGGGCGCATTCTCAGGATCTTGTTGCCCAATCCCTCCTTCCAGCGGATGGAAGACGCGCTGGTACTCTTCGTCACAGCGCAACAGGACGTTTCAGACGCGCGGTCCATTGGGCCACCCAGCTCCTCTCGCACTGTCAATCGCTTTACAGTTCATCCCGTCTCAAGCCATCCTCCCTCATTCAGGCCACTGTATATACGCTCATCCTAAACGGCCGATTTCTACGACACAGGGACGATTTTGAAGATGCACTGATACAGCTGAGCGTTGCAAGAAGTTTGTTGGACGAACTTGCGGACGGGGCGGAGACGAGCAGGGGCCAGGCTCTCGCAACGCTCTTTGCGGACGAAATTGGGCCGGAGATTAGATATTGCGCTCATGAACTCGGGAGAGAGAAGGCGTATGAGGTAGATGCAATCGTGAAGGAGCTTGGAGGCAAGCATCGGGGGGAAATTGTAGATGGATGTGATAGGTTGGTGGAAACCTTTAGGAGAGAACTCAGGGAGGGGGGCGGTGCTCACGACAAGAAAATATTGGAGACGTTGACATGGGAGGGGCAACCAGTGTTGGTGAGAAACCCGGAGCTGGTGGACGTATTACTCAAAGTCCAGGAAGCGGAGGGTAAAATTACTGTTCCTCGAGACATAGGGAACAGTGGAGCGAGGGAGGGCAAAGGGAAGAAGAAAGGAAAAGGTTCTGGGTCAAGAAAAGGTGTTGCCGCATACGACGCCATTCTCCTTGCGTTGAGCGACGCAGAAGGCGTAGCGAGGAAGCTGTTGGAGGCACAGCAGGTGTGTCGGATTTGCATTTCTCGTCTTGTGCTGACTATACCACAGAGCTCCGGCACTTTGGCTACCTCTGCAGGAGGTACACGCGATATCCAGTTTATGCATGCCTACATCGTCTATCAGCTGTTGTCGCGACGGATACAGCGGGATCTGGTACTGGTTAGCACCCTACTCGGTTCCCACACACCTCACGCGCAGGGGGCATCGAAGACGAAGAAGGAAAAGGTCGACGCGAGACTGTACCCTGCTGTGGTCAAGTTGCTTGAGACAATCGTGCAGGGTCTGACTCAGATGCGACATCTGAGCATCGTAGATGAGAGCCCAGACCTTGCATCGGCAGTTGAGGCCAGGCTGACATACACGAGAGCGCGCCGGTAGGTGCTCCAGGTGGTAAGGTCGCATCAACTGACGAACCGGACAGGTGTTTCTTCCTTGCGCAGTGCTATGTCACTGTGAAAAAGTACGCGGAAGCACTGGCGCTCGCCCAGCACGCTACGCTGCGTGTGCGAGAGACGCGTTCTGTACTGGAACCGCTCGCTGGGGTGGCTACGGCGGCAGACGCGTCATACCCACTCCCTGTCGCGTCGGTAGACATGCTGGATTCAGCACTGTCGGCTGCCGGAGTCGATATGAAGAATGAATGGTTCGCGTATAACGGAGGTACGCTGGAGGGGGATCCAAACACGTACAAGAAGCCACTGTTCTTTGACATTGGACTCAACTATGTGCAACTGGACATGGAGCGACTGTTGGAGCGTGCGGGCAAGGCACCTGCGGCGACGGTCAAGGAGGAGCGGGAGGTCACTGCACCGCCTGGGAAGTCGAGGCTGGAGGAGGTGGTGCGCGCGGAGACGCCCGAGCCGACCGGGCCAGCCAGGGGCGGCCTGGGTGGCTTGCTCGGGGGGTGGTGGGGACGGAAGTGATGTGTCACATGACCTGGGGTGTGTATCACGTGAGCATGTTTTGCTCGCACGCCACATTATGTATTGTTTGGGTTTTTCACCTGTGCGACTCGGCGAGACGACGAGCTGAGGAGACCGTCGGGAAAAGGCTCATGGCAGGCCAACAAGTCCCCGTCCAATTCGGTCCACAACACCCACAACATCTCCACCCGCAACACATCCCCCAGCACATTCAACACCAGATCCGCCCGTCTCCAAAGGACAAGCTCCAGCACATCCTCCTCGTGCGTCCCTCTCCGCCCCCATCTGCCTCCCTCACTTCTCCCCGTCCACAGCGTGTCCAGGACCTCAAACGAGCCGGTCACACCCCAGAGTCTTCCGAGAACCTGCGCGCCCTCCTCGCCTACCTCGCTTCACTCCAGAGCCAGCAACAGCAGGCACAGCAACAGCACATCCAGCTCAGTGCGTCCTTCCCCCCGCGCTCGCTTCGTGTCCTCATCGCCCCAGATGGTACACATCCACATCCACAGCCACAATACACGAACGGCCACCAGTCCGACCCCCCCGCCGCTGTCCCACCCGCCCAGAATGCGCCGCCCTCCGTCACGTCCGGCCCAGTCCCCGCGGCACCGATCCCGCCCTCCACCCCTGTCTCTTTCACCCCGGACCAGATAAATGCTCTCCGCGCTCAAATCATGGCCTTCAGGCTCATATCCCGTGGCGTGCCCCTCCCGGAGCACTTGCAACAGTCCATCAAGCCACACAACTCCGTCGCTGCCGATCTCGACAGGGCCCTGGCTCCCCCTAACGTCGGCTCCAGGATCATCGATGCCGCCGTAAAGATGCAAAAGGGTGTTGTCCCTTCTACCCTACCTTCCGTTGCTCCCCCTCCCCCTCCGCACGCCCCAGCCACTGAACCTCCTGTCCAGGACGAAGAGACACCCTCAGCTCCGCCTCCCAACATCTCCCCCGCTGATTTACCAAAGGGTCCCTTCCTTGAAGACAACACCAACTCAGGTGTCTACCCATATAATGCGTTCCATCTTCCTTTTACGCATCTCGCCCGTCCCGCGGACGTCGACCCGACCATGTTTGCCACTCGTCTCCAACGTCTCCTTATCCCCTCGCTCATGCCCCTTGGTCTCGATGTTCACCAGATCGTCAATGAAAGGGATCGTTTCATCGAAGCACGCATTGCACAGCGGGTCCGTGAGCTCGAAGGCATGGACGCCATGATGGGTGACGGTGGCTTTGACAGTTTTGCAGATGACATTCTTGGTCCACCAACAGACATGCAAGCGGTACACTCCGTCAGCACCGATGAGGCTCTGACCACCCTCGTTCCTTCCCACCCTGCTCCCAATGCTCACGGAAAGCTCCGTGCCATGATTGAGCTCAAATCCCTACGTCTCCTTGAGAAACAGCGTTCCTTGCGTGCCCTTGTTGCTGAACGTCTTATCCAGGGTACTCTCTTACCTCTTAATCGTGCTGACTTCCGGCGCGTACGCAAGCCCACCCTCCGCGACGCACGCATGACAGAGCAAGCCGAACGTCGACAGCGCGTCGACCGCGAGCGGAGAGCAAAGCACAAACACGTCGAGCAGCTCGGTGTAATCTGTGCTCATGGTAAGGAGGTCATCTCAACTTGCCGACAAGCCCAGGATCGTGTCGCGCGCCTTGGAAGAGCTGTTGTCAACTTTCACATATATACCGAAAAGGAAGAACAGAAGCGTATCGAACGCATCTCCAAGGAACGTCTGAAGGCCCTCAAAGCGGACGATGAAGAGGCGTACATGAAACTTATCGATACCGCCAAGGATACTCGCATCACGCATCTTATCCGACAGACGGACACATACCTCGATTCCCTTGCGCAAGCGGTCATGCAACAGCAAAGTGAACACGGGGTTATTGACTTTGAAACAGAAGACGGTCCGACGAACGAAGCCACGTTTGGTGCACAGGTACAGGAGGACGCTGCAGAAGACAAGACCAAGGTGGATTACTACGCCGTCGCCCACCGGATATCGGAGAAGGTCACCAGGCAGCCTTCCCTCCTCGTTGGTGGTACACTCAAGGATTATCAACTCAAGGGGCTGCAGTGGATGGTGAGCTTGTACAACAACAAGCTCAATGGGATCTTGGCAGACGAGATGGTGCGCTCCTTGCCATACATGATGTCCGCATGCGTCCCCACCCTTCGTTTTAGGGTCTCGGAAAGACAATCCAGACGATATCCCTCGTCACGTTCCTCATCGAGGTAAAGAGGCAACGCGGGCCTTATCTTGTAATCGTTCCGCTCAGCACGATGACGAATTGGGCTGGTGAATTCGCCAAGTGGGCCCCGACGGTGAAAACGATCTCCTACAAGGGCAATCCTACGCAACGTCGGAACATACAGGCAGAGTTACGCCTGGGGCAATTCCAAGTTTTGCTAACAACATACGAATACATCATTAAAGACCGTCCGATTCTTTGCAAGATCAAATGGGTTCATATGATCATCGGTGAGGGTGCAGTGGTTTTTCGGGCTGTGCTACCGTTAACGCCACCTAGACGAGGGTCACCGTATGAAGAACACACAAAGTAAACTGGCACAAACGCTCACGCAATACTATCACTCTCGTTTTCGTCTCATTCTTACTGGTACCCCTCTTCAAAACAACCTTCCCGAATTGTGGTCCCTCCTCAATTTTGTTCTTCCGAAGATATTCAACTCAGTCAAGTCGTTCGATGAATGGTTTAATACGCCATTCGCTAACTCTGGCACCGGAGACAAAATTGAGCTGAACGAAGAGGAGGCACTTCTGATTATTCGTCGCCTGCACAAGGTTCTCCGCCCATTCCTTTTGAGGAGACTAAAGAAGGACGTCGAGAGCGAGTTGCCTGACAAGGTCGAAAAGGTCATCAAAGTTCGAATGAGTGCTTTGCAGTCGCAGCTTTACAGGCAGATGAAGAAGTATAAGATGATTGCCGACGGAAAGGACACAAAAGGGTATGTATTCATGTCACGTTTGATTTGGTTGAACCGATTATGGATACTTGGCTGGTGACGACAGGAAATCTGGAGGCGTCAAAGGGTTGAGTAATGAACTCATGCAACTTCGAAAAATTTGTCAACATCCCTTCCTATTTGAGAGCGTCGAGGATAAAGTGAACCCAAGTGGTCTAATCGACGATAAACTCGTTCGTTCTTCCGGGAAGCTTGAATTGCTCTCTCGCATCCTCCCCAAGTTTTTTGCCACCGGACACAGGGTGAATTCTCGCTGCCTGCTAACTACAAGGAAGCCGTTAACCATGTATAAATGCATAGGTACTCATTTTCTTCCAAATGACGAAGGTTATGGATATCATGGAAGATTTCCTTAAAATGATGGGCTGGAAGTACCTTCGACTTGATGGTGGAACGAAGACAGAGGAGCGCGCAGGACACGTGGCATTATTTAACGCAAAGGACTCGGAGTACAAGGTGTTCATCCTCTCAACGCGTGCTGGTGGGTTGGGATTGAACCTGCAGACTGCTGATACAGTCGTCATGTGGGTGCCCCGTTCGCAGTTGCAACATGCATACTCATTTTTACTCTCTCATGGCGTAGCTTTGACTCCGATTGGTGAGACTCGACGACTTATTTGACTAACCGTCTTGAATGATGAATCCGTCCATCTTAGGAATCCTCATGCCGACTTGCAAGCTCAGGATCGCGCTCACCGTATCGGCCAAACAAAGGCTGTTCGCATCCTACGTTTTATCACCGAGAAAAGTGTGGAAGAGGCCATGTACGCTCGCGCGCGATATAAGCTTGATATCGACGACAAAGTCATTCAAGCTGGTCGCTTCGACAACAAGTCGACAGTAGAAGAACAGGAAGAATTCTTGGTAAGTATCCCACCATGTACCTCGCACTTGTTGTTTCTATATGTTGGGTCCCTTGCTAGCGATCCATCCTCGAGGCAGACCAGGAAGAAGAGAACGAAGAGGCTGGTGACATGAATGACGATGAGCTGAATGAAATGCTTGCTCGTAGCGACGAAGAAGCGGTCATTTTTCGCGCTATGGACGTTGCTCGCGAACGAGAAGCGCTCGAAAACTGGCGCGCTGCCGGGAACCGCGGCAAGCCTCCCCCACCACTCATGCAACCTGAGGAACTCCCTGAATGTTATCAGACTGACGAACCGTTTGAAGCCAAGGAAATGGATGAGGTCTTGGAAGGACGGGGTCAGCGACGGAGGAACGTGGTGAACTATAATGATGGCTTGAGTGACGAACAGTGGGCGATGGCCGTAGAAGATGGCGAGGACTTGCAGGAGTTGGCTGATAGGACGAGAGGGAAGAAGGAACGGCGAGTGACGAACAAATTGAAAGAGAGCGAGACACCTGGGAGGAGCACCCCTGCTAGCGAGACGGATGCGCGTGGAAGAAAACAAAGGAAAGGCAAGGCGAAGATGGCGGACTACGAACCCCCGGCTGCTGCTGGAAAGCGGAAACGCGGGATGAAGTCGATGTCTGTGACTCCGTCGATCAATGAAGAGGAAGAGGAAGATAGGGACTCGGTACGTGGCCGCTGGCACATTTTGGTGCGAGCTGATACTGAGATGCCTCGTCACCAGAAACGACGCAAGACAAAGGCACCAGACATCCTACCCGCCGTGAAAGAGCGAATGAAAAAAGCTTTTAACGAGGTCCACAAGGCAGTTCTCGCCTGTGAGGACTCAGATGGACGGAAACGATGCGAACTGTTCCGGGAGCTCCCAGATAGAAGGGTATACATTATTCCTCTTCCTGGGTCGATTTTAAGTGCTCACACGACGCTGCCAGGATTATCCTGACTATTATCAACTCATTACACACCCCATCGCCATTTCTACGATCCGCAAACGAGTGACCGGTGGATATTACAAGAGCATCACCCAGTACCGAGAAGATTGGCAACTGATGTTTGACAATGCCCGGACGTACAACCAAGAAGGCTCGTGGGTCTACATCGATGCCGAAGAAATGCAGAAAGTGTTCTACGCCACGCTCACTAGAGTGACGGCTGGGACCGATCTTCCGGGCGCTGCACCACTCCCGAGCCAATCTGCTCCATCAGCGTCGGGATCGTACGACTCCGCATTAACCCCAATGGACGACGACGAGCATCCACAGCGGGCACGAGCACGGAGTACCGGACGGAAACAGGTATTGAGTGATGACGAGTATCTGACGAATCCGAGCGATGAGGATTGACGATGTTGATGATACCCGTCGTCAGGCATTTGTGCGCATCTTGTGTATTGTTGTGTAATTCTGTCTCTCTTTTTCTTTTTCTTTCAGTAGGCACTCTTTTCGTAGTTATTATTTCTCTGTTGCGTTGAACGATAATTGGATCCACTATTCGGAAAGAGAAGTATGTATCGGAACCGGGCCGCAAGCTGGTACTGAGATCATGCAAGCGCACCAGACGAGAGCTGACACGATCGCAGACTCGGCTGAGACTGTCTGGCAACTTGATCAGGGACTCATGCCCATGATACTGCGGGCTTGTCGCACAGTAAGAAAACAAAAGGGAGGATATTCAGGTTCACCGAATATTACGTGCGAGCGGGCACGAGGGAGTGCTTTTTGATTTGGAAGTGCAGACAAAGGGCGACACGGACAACCCACGCATCATTCTCCAAACGGCTCCTTGTCCGCACTCCTCCGGGTGAGCTGGGGACTACATGATGTGATTCGGCAGGTTCCTTGGGATATCCAGCGCCAAACTTTGGTTATACTGGCGACAAGGGACAATGCGTCCGCAAGAAAACGAGGTCCTCTAGATATCGGCTCTACGTATCGCATAGAGGATCTCGACGTGAACCAGACGCAAGACAGTTACTCGTCCACAGCGCCGTCCTCACCTCCTCTCGTCACTACTTGTCGTCCGGTGGGGTCCGTGGCGTCGACCGCATTCTGCTTGTCGTCGAGGTGCCAATCCGGCATGCCGAGTGCACAGAACACAGGCAAGACGCTCAAGGCGATGGCGCATGAGATCATGATTTTCATCGTATCGTCGTAGGCTGGAGAAAAAACATCGTCAATGCGTTCGATCAATGTGCACGCCGCGCACAGTAGAAAATGGAAACGAACACCTGCCTTGAATGACACCCTCACGAGCCGGATCACCCCGTGGCAAGCTTGTGACGGACGTGATACTCCCGTACAACTCGGCGCGTTCCGCCTCCGTCAGCCAGGGCAAATACCTTTCCAGATTTCCCGGCATCGTATTTGACCAGATCGCGCCGGCTTTTTGCCGGAGACAATGGATCAGGGATGCAGGCAGGATTCGGGTTCGATGCACCTACCGCACGCATTGCCCACAGCACCTCCGATCTCCGTGAGAAGCAAGACGAGTGCGGTGGTAATCGCTACGTCGGCGTGTGGCACCGCGGCTTGAGCGCCTACTTGAGCGGAGACTACTGCAAGCCCGCCGCCCAAACCTTGCAGGATCTGGGTGGACACAAGTTCGGCATCTGATCCGTTGGCACCTCGGGAGTGGATCATCATTGCGACTCCACTGCATATGGATATTAGGATCACGCAATGAGGTCCCACTGTGAACCTACGCGAGACGTATGATGAGTCCAAATACCAGGACACGCTAAATACATATTTAAGAAAGGAGCACAGTGCAGGAAACAGCGGGTAACCGGCGCACTTTGAAGCGATGTAAGCGATGCATGATGGCTCCGGCCAAAATACCGAAGAGGGTCAGGGCTATCGTTTGGGTTTGTATGAAATAAGTTGCATTGATGAGCGACCTGCAAGACAATTGACTCAAAGCGAAACCAGGGTGAGAGAAGCACTCGCCATGTCTTGACGACCAACACGAAAGAATACAGATAAGTGAAGGTGAGATAAAAAGACATCTGGACTGGTTGTGAGTGGCAAAACTGTAGTCACCGCAAGTGGCGTACGAAATCGAAGAAACCGATCGTTGCGGCGAATATCACACTTCTATTCTTCCAAAAGCGCGGAGCAATAACCGGCCGCGTCGCAACACGCAGGTCCCAATATACGAACACGGAAAGGAATACGACTCCGATGATGAGCATGGAGATTACTGAAGCTAAACCGTCTTAGCCAAGTCGCCGCTTGCAGTTGAAAGCCTGAAATTACCATTTTTCCATTGATCTTTCACAGTTTGACTTAGAGTGAGCGGGAGGAGGATCAAGGATATTGCGGTACCAAGAAGTATGAGACCAACGAGGTCGAGCTGTGCAGCTATCCGCTGCAAACGCTGTAGGAAGGTATCACCAGAAGTCGTTTCTTCATCTGCCATGTCCTGGGCATCATCTGAAATAGGTTCGTTGGGTTTTAGAAGTCCTATTTTTCTTGACTTGTGCTCGGCCCACAAGAGGGTAGCGATTAAAGGGAGAAGCGACACCGGAACTAGTATAGCAAACATCCCGTCTGAAACGGAGGTGAATATTTGATTGGTGTCGACGTGGACCAACTCACACCCCCATCTCCAACTCAGATGTTTGATGACGGCGGTCGAAATATTGGAGCCAATGAACGCATTGACTAGGAAAGGAGCCGACACGAGAGCGACTACGAGCCCTCGCCATCTGAGCGTCGTTATGTCGGCAATGATGATCTGAGTAAGAATTTGCAACCCGCTACCGATCTCGATTCATCTCTGAGCCACAAAAGTAAGCTGATTGCGCACGTGTAACCACTGCAGGGACGAGAAATAAGAAATATATCAGAAAATATGGTGGGGAAACGGCATACATTGCATAGAGAATGATACCGCCGGCCATTGTGCCTACGTTCGGGGCGGCGGCGATCACCGTGTATCCTGCACATGGCCTCGGTCTGTGATCATTAGCTACGGTAATATGAAGGGAGTACTCACCGAGAACGTAGAAGAACACTACGCGGCGTCATATGAAACAATCGTGGAATTTTAGTAATGTGTACTCACGGACGCCGACGTAGGCGCTGCCTCGTGAAGAGACATCGGCGACTTTTGCCACCACTGGTTTGCCTACGGCCACTGTGTTCGCATTGACACTGTTCGTCACTGAACGGCCATTATCATGCGCGGAACCTACCGATGAGGGACTGTGCAACAGATATAGAACTTAAGAGGCTGTGCTCTCCAAAGTTCGACGTCGCAAAGGTGAGGTATGCAGAGGTGGTCGACGCATCGAGGGAGTAAATGTACGATGCAAGCGCAAGGCTAGGTGGGGAGAGGACGTATCAGGGGATATACGCACGCCATGTGAGCAGGAAAATGTGAGGGAAGGAAGAGGGTGGGATTCCAAGACGGGAGTAAGAAGGCAGGCGTACCCTATGAAGAGACACCAGCGGGAGTAGCGGCCGTATATGCGCAACGATGCCTCGACCTTTTGAACACCGAGATGGGCATCTTGTTCTCTTGCAGGACGCGCGACCCGTTCGCCGGTCGCCTCCTGGGAGCGGACTCGCGGCCCAATATGAGAGCGGTCGTCCTCGGCTGGTTTTTGGGAGACCATCAGAGGACGCTGGATGGGAGAACGGGGGATTTATACCTGGGGGCTGAGTTGGAAGGGAAGTGTACTGGGCGGACATGAGCAAACGAAGCGTCGGAAAGACCAACGTAATCAAGTCTTATCTGATAACGAACGACCGCACATGTGGACTACATCGACCCAGCCCTCGCCAGCACTCGAGCGGGGACAAGCCCGTTATGTACATCAGACGCACATCCGACGAGCCGTGGCCTCGACGGCGATGCTGGCAGCTACGAAGTAACCTCCTCGTCACTCCAAACCAGGTCGTCTTCGTCAGAAGGGAGCCCGCAATTGCCATCCCAGGTTGTCGATACTCCGGAAATGATGTGTCGCCTAACGAACGCTCATCAGAGCATCCAGCAGGCAAGCTTGTACGACTTACCGCGAAAGGAGCTCTTCGACACCGGCTTTCCCAGCCTCCCAGTCAACCCGGACCCAGTTGTGCACGAGCTCACCCCCACGGTAGACCAACAGCGTCGGCAGCATGTCCGTGTCTACATCCTCTTCATCCTCTTCGTCGTAGTACGGTGTCTTTTCCGCTTCTTCGCCGTCGTCGTACGGATCCTCGTCGTCTACATATCTACCAGGCATGCCTTGTTGTCGTGACTTTGACGACGAACTTTGCGAAGTGAACCCAAGGGCGGCAGCGCGAACCCTCAGAAACTTGGTCTGAGGGTACAGACGCGCAAGCCTAGACAGCGTAGCGTCCAACGCGTAGCACCTGTCCAACGACTTTCGCAAAATGACCCCCCATCACAATCAGCTCCCGGAACCGAAACACGAAGAGCAAGACGCGACCTCACCGATTCATAGAGATGAACGACCACCCAGACCCCGTGGTCCTCACGCTCGACCGCAGGGACGAAGCCCGCCCGGTTAACCTCCCTCAAATGCCCGAACGGCCCTTCCTTTGGACGGCCCAGAACGTCCACCCGCACGCGTCGCCCGGGGTCGTCCTCGAGACCGTTCTCGAGCGCCTGCTTCTCCCGCTCCTCCTCTAGAAACGTCTTCCCACCCAGATTTCCCCGCTCTATGCGCTTCCGCAACACCTCAATCTCCCTTTCTCTCTTGGCAGCCTGGATCGCCTGCGCCTCATGCTGGTCCCGGATGACGCCTTTGACGCCTGTCCTACCAGGGCCCATACCTATGGACTCGCGCACGGCACCAGTGTCTGCACCACTCCGACCGTGTTTCTCGCCATCCTCAAGGTCGAAGGGGTCGGCGGACTCGAAGGAGAGGGAAGGTGACGGGGAGCGCTGGGGTGAAGAGGAGCCTGAGCCTGAGCCAAAGAGCTTGCCCGAGAGGACGAGGTGCTCGATGTCCGCGTCCTGGACGTGTGGTCAGGACCCGGGCGTCCTCTGGCACGGGCGACGTACCATGGCGTCGTGTCTGCGCGGGCGTGAACGAAGGAGACGAGTCGCGACGATGATTAATCAAGCAATCGGGCCTCGATTGAAAGTACTGTACAGGCATTGGCGACTCGGGGTGCAGCCTATCATTGAGCCATGGTATAATCCCAAAGACACGAATGCAAACAGTCAGCCGTGTAGGATCAAAAATGTCCAGCTCCATCTCGATGGAGATATCATGTCCTCCGAAACGAAAAACCAAGAGGACAGGGCAAACCAAGGGGGTACTATCCAAGGACGACATCGACGCGGCGTCACGTCGCAACCAATTTCAAGAAAGCGATCGAAAGAGGGCAGAAAAGAAAAAAGAGAGGACAGCTCCAGGAGAGATGGAACACGCATACGTAGTAAACCAGTGATGAACAAGAGAAGATGAAAGATGCATATGACGAATGGCTACAGTGGATGAGAGTGGCAATGTACACGGCGATGCAGAAGGTCGATGGCAAGTGGTATGCGTGAAATGACTTGAAGCCAGGTTTCAAATAGATGATGAAGATGCAGAAAGGCACGTCCGACTACCCGCGGCAGGGATGAAAGCGATGCATCACATCTCCGCGAGTCCTGCGCGTTTCAGATCCCGGGAGGTGATGTTGACTCCACGGAAGTCTTCGAACCAAACTTGTTGTTCGCCACAACGCGCAAGTATCTTGGACCAAAATTTCAAAATCCTCGTCTCAGGACGAAGGCCAGCACGCATCGAATGCGAGGCGCGACTAAGATCACGTATGTATCGCAGACAAGGGAACGCGTCGTTGAACAGGAGAGACGAAATCTGCTCGACGAGTGGAAAGAATGGGGCATCGTCTTCAATATCAGATGGAAACGATTCGGCGTCGTCGAGGAGTCGCTTTTCGATATCGCGGATGCCAATAAATTCTAGACGGGGGTGTGCGGGAAGTAAGACGTGTGGTGCAATCCAGTCGGGGTTCCTCCAGTTCCACTCTGCATCGGCAGAGCAAATGAATTCCTTCAAGTTTGGGCACCATTCTGCGAGTGGGATTTGCTGGACAGGGCGCGGCTGAAGCGCTAGGTGATGTTCGACGACGAGCGAAGACGAGTGCCCAAGCTCCAGCTGATGGATTTTTTTTCCGTGGGCAGCAAAGAAGAGGGAAAAGCCTCGTCCGGCATAGCCAAAATCGGAGGACACAACAGATACGTTACGCAAGCGAGGCATCTTCCATCTTGCGATGACGGCAAAAGTGGTGTTGTCCAGCGTCAGCTTGAGCGACTGCAAAACGGGAAGTGAGACGACGAGCGCCTTTGCAAGTTTGTGCCCAGAAACGGCAGGGACACTCGACGATGAAAGCTCGAGGTATTCCAAGTTTGCTGCCGTTTGTCTGAGCGTCGGGGAGATGTGATACGGAAACGGTTCGTCACTATAGTTTGTGAGGGACAACTTCCGGAGCTTGCTGTGGGGGCTGGCAAGAGCGGAGACCATCTGCTCTGGGGAGGACCGCACGTCGTTGAACTCCTGGTAGCGTGTGGACCGCACGGCATGGTGATCGGAAAATACAACCAGATGTGGGGCATAATCAAGAATGGTACGGATATCATCGGTTGCACAACGTTGCAAGGCGTGAGTCTCCATGTGCAGTCGGCGAATCCACTGGCCGCTGGAAGGTTTACCGTCGATGAACTGGGTGAGCAGAGTCCAAGCCAGGGCCTTGGCTTGACTGGCTTTGCTTATCCAGACGAACTCGTACAGATACTCTTGGACGTATCTGTTCCATGCTTTGCTGACCAGGGCCAAGTCGCGTTTTACGCGCATGACAGCATGGTAGTCTTGGATGTCACAGGGTGCTTCCAGGAATGAAAGACCGAGGGAGATGTCGAGGGGATCGGGAGACACGGCTGTCGCTTCGCGGAGGACGGTCAGCCATATTTCTGCAGGGAGACGGGGGAGGTCGAGCGCAGGAGAATGGTGATGGAGTGTCGCGGGCGGGTCCGGAGGCGAAGAGAGTCTGAGGAGGGGGCTGATCAGCCAATATTTTGCGGAAAGACGCGCACAGGGAGCGATAGGCGCGATCGTGCTTACCGGCATCTGATCTTGGACGAGAGAGCGTTGAGAGCGTGTCTGACCCCAGTCGAGACACGATCGGCCAGAGAGGGACGCATCGAAGAAAAGGAAAGGGAAAATGAGGGAAAGGGACGGGCGGGGTCCAAACGAAAGAAAGGACAAGAAAAAAAAGAAAAAGAGGGCGAGTCGGAGAGCAATTGGCGAGAAAGAACCCGAGTCGAGCGGCGTACCAACCTTGACCGCGTTCTCACGAGCTCGCCAGCACCCGCTGTCTCTGGCACCACAGCGCTCAGAGCCAGCGCATGGGCATCCCCAGACACAGATCAGAGCGGGGCGGTCTATCTCCCGAGCTGACGCATGCAGCGACCCCGTCTTGACCCGGAAACACCGCCAAGCAGAGCCTGGTTTCCGGCTAGCATGTGCGGTGTGTTCTCATCCTTTTCAAGTCGGCGGTCTCGCCGCTCCTCGCAGCCAGTACCATTCGCCCTCTTGGCAGGCAACGTGCTATTCCCGATAGGCCTCTCTTGCAATGCCTCGCCGCCCAACTTGCAGCGCTGATCAATCCGCTGTTTATCCCCCTGCGGTGGCAGAGTCGACGCCGCCCGGCGAGACAGACTTCCCCTAACGTTCCCTGTGCCCCCGGCTACTTAACCAGCTTTGCTTTCTTGAGTGCCTACCGCGTTCTTCTCTCCCCCTCACTCCACTCCACTCCCTAGGATGTATGAACTGATCCCTGGCGTGGGTATTCAAGCAAGGGCCCTTGCCGCTCTTGTTGCTCTACTACTTGCCGGTGGCGCTATTCGCGCAAAGCTGAAGAACAGGGGGCGCCTCCCTCTACCGCCCGGTCCTCCTGGGCACTGGCTCTTTGGAAACGCAATCCCCAGAGCCAAGTACGTTCAGCTCGTAGACCTGGCCCTTGCGCTCCAGCTAACTTGGCTATGAAGCCAGTCACAGCAGTTTGCCGCGTGGGTCAACAAATACGGGCCCGTCATCTCGTTGCGCATCGGTCCCAGGATCATGATCATAATTGGCCGACACCAGGTAAGAGTGGACGTCGCTGTGGAAAACTGCCCATTCGATCGCACACAACGATAGGAATCTGTCGACATCATGGAGAAGGAGGGCGGGCTGCTGGCAGACCGTCCTCGTTCCGTCGCAGCTGGTGAAATCTTGTCACGTGGACTACGGATGATTCTCGCTCCTGCAGGCGAGCAGTTCCGAAGGCTTCGTAGGTGAATCCGCACGCTCTTGTCCACTTCCTCGGCCCCAAAAGTAATCCGGCCACCTTGCATGCAGGGCTGCGCACACACATCTCCAAGCCAAGGCTGTAGAGTCATATGGGCCAATTCAGATGCATGCAGCCCGGGATGTCGTTCTCGATATCCTCCATGATCCCAAGCGTCACCAGGCGCACGCCAACCGATATGCTGCCTCTGTCATTCTGCGCATCACCTATGGAAAATCTACCCCTACGGAGACCAACGCTCCAGAGATTGTCACGATCCACAAGATGTTGAAGCGTTTCCAGATGCTCATGCGCCCCGGCGCACTGCTGGTAGAGAAGTACCCAATCTTGAAATACCTTCCTTTCTACGTGAGCCACATCGAGACCTGGCGCCAGGAGGAATCAAAGCTCTTCCATGATCAATTGGATCGTGTGTCCCGGGAGCTGGTAACGGGCACTTTACCATAATCACGTCATTTCTTATCTCATTGTCTTGTTCGCAGAATACGGGTGCAACTGGCCCTTCTTTCTCCAGATATCTTCTTGAGAACCAGGGCACCCACAAGCTTTCGTATGAAGAAATGGCGTACCTCGCAGGTTCTCTCTTTGGCGCTGGTTCTGACACTGTGCGTGGCATGAAGCGGATTCTCGGTAGCGTGTTTACACTTGGAATTAGACTGCTGTCGCGATCATGGTCATCGTCATGGCTGCCGCTTGCCATCCCGAAGCTCAGGATATCGTGCAGGACGAGTTGGATAGCGTTGTCGGACGCGACAGGGGTATGGATCACCTACACGATAGAGTTGGCTCCCAGTTGACTGCGAATACGTTAGCCCCTACTTTTGACGATTACAATGCCCTTCCTCAGCTTCAGGCGTTCATGCTTGAGTGTCTCCGCTGGAGGCCAGTGACCACTTTGGGTAGGTTGCCAAAAAGTCAAAAATATTACGGAACCTGACGGGCTGCAGGCTTTGCTCATCGCGCGTTGACGGACATCCCCTACGTGAGTTTGCGACGAAACCTTGTCAGATGCAGAGCGCTTAACCCCGCGTAGAAGGGTTTCTGTATCCCTGAGGGTGCCATTGTGTTTGGGAACCATTGGTAGGCACCATGTTTGAACGTAGTGACCACGAATCACTTATCCGGCCGGACAGGGCCATTTCCCGCGATCCAGAGGTTTACCCCAACCCCGACAAGTTCGACCCGCAGAGGTGGTTGGATAGCGACGGAAAAGTACGTGATGACCTCAAGTTTCCCAGCTTCGGATTTGGTCGACGGTAGGCCCAGTTGACATCTTTAACTGCTGTGCCGACTTACGACGTTGCTTGGGAAGGATCTGTCCTGGGCAACATATTGCTAACCGATCCATTTTCATCAACGCGGCTCTTCTCCTGTGGTCGTTCCGCATCACGCAAGACCCGAACTCGCCGATCGACGACAACGGCTTCGTCGACGGTGTCATCGCGCATCCGAAGCCCTTTGACGCACGTTTCACCCCGAGGATTGGGGACGCGGCACACCTGAGGGAGGTGATGGCAAAATACGGCGAGGGCCTGTGATCACCCTTGGTCTCCATCATTCGTCCAATTTAATTTATGTAAAGCCGTTTGATATACTTGCGATGTAATTTCCCGCTTTACACCAACGAAAGGAACGGTCGGTATGACTGCGCATGTGATTGTAAGTATCGATGAAACGTGTTCGGTCCGAGCAAGGGCCCACAAACACCCTCAACAAGTGACCCACCCTCTGCATACGCCCAGTGAAACCGATGGCCAGCCGTCTCGCACAGGTATCCGGCCACCTCTCCAACGCTCACGGCCGTGGCCTTTTGGCCGGCGAAGTTGCCATCATCACAGGTGCGTCTTCCCCCGACCCACTCCCCGCTGGCGACGATGCCAACAGCTTCGCGTTCTAGGCGCCGGTCAGGTGTGTTGGGCCCCCACGTCAAATGGAACTGACGCCATCTCGTCTCACCAACCAAGGGCATCGGCCGGAGCGCAGCGCTATTGTTTGCCAAAGAGGGTGCCAAAGTCGTCGTCAGCGAGTGAGCCTGGTTCGCCTTGGAATGGATGGCCATGTCCTTGACGTCCGTCCTACAACACTAGCATCGATGCGAAGAAGGCTGCCGCAGTCGTCGATGAGATCAGGGCAGCAGGCGGCGAAGCGATTGCTGTCGCGGGTGACGTCGGCGCGGACGACTTTCCTCAGAAGATCGTGGAGGCTACCGTCAAGTGCGTACATTTTCCCCCGACCATCCGTGCACGGTTGCGTTCACACTCGGTTTTCCAGGGCTTTCGGGCAGATAAACCACATCGTCAACAATGGTACGATCAGTCGTATGGGCTGCCCGGATGTAGGGTGGATACTCATATCGTTTGCCTTCTTTAGCTGGTTTCACATTCGACAAGATGCTCCACACCATGCCAGACGACGCTTACGATGTCATCATGAAGATTCACGTGCGTTCCCCCTTCCGCCTTGTGAGGGCGGCCGCCCCGTATTTCCGAATCAAGGTTAGCACCCAACGACCATTAGCACGGTGGCCTTTATGCTCACGGTGGCCTGACAGAGCGACACACCAGTCAATCGATCCATCATCAATGTTTCCTCCACCTCTGGTCTCCACGGAAACGTTGGAACTACGCCGCCGCCAAGTCTGCAACCGTCGCGCTCACCAAGACGACCGCGAAGGAATGGGGACCGTTTGGCGTACGCGCCAACACCGTCGCGTATGGCCTCGTGCACACAAGGTACCCTCTTGTCTGGTGCGACGCGTGACAGTGGGTGTACTGAATGCACGTAGGTTGACAGCCGCGAAAGAGGATGGCGCGACGATCGAGATCGAAGGGAAGAAGGTTGCGCTTGGTATTCCCGCCGCGCAGGTGCGTGCGGCTAGCGGTGTTAATGCGTTTGCGGATATTCCGCTCGGCAGAGGAGGTTTACCGGACGAAGCCGCTGCGGGGATGCTATTGTGAGTGCCCCGAATCCAACGCACCTGTCCGCGTTTGGGCGCTGAGATGGGCGATTTCAGCCTTGCATCGCCATTGGCATCATATGTAACCGGGCACACCCTCGAAGTTACGGGCGGACGCGGCATCTGAGGCCAGGAATTACTCATCTTACAAACCTAGTGACTTCCTCAATATGACCTTACGCTTCGCGCATGCCCCACCGATCGTGACGATGGGTCCATGACCCTCCGCCTTGTACAACCTTGCAGTAAGCATTCGATATTTCCTTCCACCTTTCCGGCCACCTTGTACACGATCATCGTAAGCAACTATCTGCCCTACAAGAAACCATGGTGTCAGTGTTGGCGTTCAGCCACGATATACAGTCAAAAAACTATGGGTCCAGGTCGTCATGGGCTAAGCGTGATTTCCAGTTGTAAAACGGGCACCCATGCCCATCTCTGCAACTTTCTGAATCTCGGCACGGCTCAGGCCTAATCCATGGGGTGGTTTGGCGAGGAGAAGCGCGTATTCCGCAAGCAGTGTTGTCCTGAATGGGAGGGTATCGTCCGTCTGCGAAGACACTTCAGCTTTAGTGCAAAGTCAGGACGGGGAGCATACACATATCACAATCGGATGGTTATTCACGAGGTAATGTCCGATATGATGTTCTTCCAATCGTGGCACGGTTTTGGTCCTGACGGAGCGTCGCTCTCGTTCTCGTTGGAAGAGCTTGGTATGGACTCACAACAAATTTGAAGTGAGGCATATCTCGATGCATGGTTTGTACTGCCCACCGGCTAGGCTCCTGAGAACTTGCAGCTCTTTTGCGACCTCTCGTGCCGCGAGTTGCTCGGTCTCGTTTGGGGAGTCTGTGTGCAAGCCCACCTCCTGGTGCTTCCGGGAAAGTAAAAGTAGGTGCTTCCGCCACAGCGCATAAAAAATCCTATGATGATGGGGTATGGGGTCGGGCACTTGGCTATTCGGGGGAGGAATCTGAGGAATCTCGACGTTTGGGGGTGGTATGTCGGCCAAGAATAACTCTCTCTGGAACTCTTCTAGAAATGTCGCGTGGCCTAGTCTGTCGGGATGCCAGGAGAGGAGGACGGACGACTCGACGGAGTGCTCGGTCGGTTTTGTTTCCGCGATATGAATGGTCAAGCCTAGTCCGGCCTCTCGTGCGCGTTCAAAGTGCTTCTCGAACGTGTCTACGTCGCCCTTGAGCGGATTCCCACACAGATCGAGGCCGACGACAGGCTCTCCTTGTGCACGCAGTTTGATGGCAAGGTCGACGCATTCCTTGACGTCGGCTTCAGGCATCTGACGATCGACGGACACGATGAGCGCTGCGCGACCGGGGAAAGAGTGGATTTCCTGGAGTACGGTGACGAGGTATTGTTCCCTTGTCATGTGATGGGTCTTTCGAGGGGTCGAGCGGAGCTCGATGTAGTTGCACTCTGGTGCAGGTCGGAAAGAAAAGCCGGCAGGCGAGGGTTGTTCGAGGAGGAAGGACGCCAGGACGTCTCGCGTAGCTTCGGCGAGTGCGGACGGGGTAGCGATGAGGGCATAGATGGCAGGAAAGAGCGCGAAGAAGTCAGAGATTTCGGTGAGCGTGACGCCGGACCGAAGGCGGGCGATGGTGTCTGCTAATCCAGCCTCGATGTCTGGCGAGGGCCGATAGTCGGTCGCGAGGCGCTGCAGGGTGTGGAGGGGAATGGACCCGTGCAGATGTGCATGCAGTTCGGCCTTTGGAAGACGCTGCAGGAACGCGACGTCGTCCAGGGCAAGTGACTGCAGAGCCGCGCGAGCTGGGCCTGCGAGCGGGACATCCGGACGTGGTGGCATGTGATTTGGAGTCCTCTCCGCTCGTCCATGCTGGCCGTCGTCCCAGACTCGCATCATGAATGCCGCATTCCGCATCTCGCCCGCGCTGTGGGACAAGATACACCACTTCGCATCCTTTCCTCAGACGGGAGGTGGGTCGTCTCTTCTTCGTTCCCCGGCACTGTGCACTGGTGGCTTTTGCCACCGGTGGGAAGGAACGTCTTCGGAATCAGAGCCGTCCTTTGCTTGCTTCGGGCCATTTACTAGAGCGACAAGTCCCGCACTAGCACGAGTCCGCGTCGAGCCGAAAGGCGCTGGAAGCCTTCCAGACCCCTTTTATCTGTTGCTTGTGCTCACGCATTTCAGTCTCCCTCCAGCAAATGGTCCTTTTTGGCCATCACCCTAGTCAAGGTACGCTCCTAAAGGCCAGCCAATTCTTAGCCGGTAAGCTGGTCACGACGCCATGATCACCGCGTACTGATCTCTCTACTCGGACTGGCGCGGTGCCCGTCACCATGTCACGTGACCATTTACATGTCTAGAGGAATTACCGATTCGTCTCGCTCACCGCGTCAAAGAGCTAGACGAGCTCCCGCACAACTTGAGCGAGATGTCATCCATTCGAAAAGTAAAAAACTGGTATGCACAGAGTTTTGAGGTAGGTTGCCAACATATAGTCGCATATGCGTCCCCCATGCACTCGGAATGTTTGGACGCTTATTTGGGGGCGAGCTCGCTACTAACGCGAGCTACCTGCCTTGCAGGAATTGATCAATTTCCCTCCCCTCCCTCTCTCCCCTGCTGTGCGTCAATCACTGTCTCCCCTTTTAGACAAGCAAGACCAAAAAAACCATCTCCTTGAGAGCACCCCCAACCCTTCCCTTGCCACATCTTACCTCGATGGTCACGGCGCTGCGAGTGGCACGGCGTGCGGCGAAGAAGTATTGGGTCCGTTTGGAGATCCCAATGGCAACGGGGTCGGCGGACTTCGAAAGGGGAATGTAAAACTACGTGTCCCTACCCAACGAAGGTCGGTCGGTGTTCCCTGTATGCCATACCTATTCATCGCATCCGTTCCGCCTGCAGTTACTATGCGCACACACCCTCCCATGTTTATCCACCCGAGATCCCCGATTACAACGCCAGATTCACCAAGACCCTAGAGGCCATCAAGCGCAGGCATGATCCTACGGTAACCACCGTCGCACAGGGAGTCTTGGAATGGCAGAGGGCAAAGGGGATCAGACCCGGCATGGGCCTTGGGCTGTCCGGGTATGGATATGGCGGAGATGAGGTGCAAGCATGGCTGGACAGGTTCTATATGTCGCGAATTGGAATACGATTCTTGATTGGACAACGTGAGTGGTTCTTTCTCGATATTTCTGGAAGCCTGTTGATGTGTGTCAAGATGTGGCATTGAATACACAACAGTCGCACAAGGACTATGTAGGCATTATCTGCACACAAGCAGTGCGTTCTCGTTCTCGCTCTTCTCCCGTTTCCTCAACTTAGCCCTGTCCTTTGCCCGCCTCCGCGTCCATAACGTAACAGAACGTGCATGACATCCTACAGGAAGCCATTGAAAACGCTCGATTCGTCTGTGAGGAACACTACGCAATGTTCCGCGGACCGCCCGTCCAGCTCATTTGTCCTGCTGAGTTGACATTCCCATACGTTCCTGGACATCTTTCGCACATTGTCTTTGAATTGCTGAAGAACTCACTGAGAGCTGTGGTAGAGAGATTTGGTGCTGATTACGAGGAGCCTTCCGATGGAACCGATGGTGGTGGTAGTGGGTATCCTCCGATTAAGGTCATCGTTGTCGAGGGGCGGGAAGATATCACGATCAAGATCTCCGACGAGGGTGGCGGCATTCCGAGGAGTGCTATCCCACTCATCTGGACGTACATGTACACAACTATGGCCGGCCAGAGCATCGACCAAGACTTCCACGCAAGTGACTTCCAAGCGCCGATGGCGGGTTTCGGGTACGGTCTACCGCTCTCTCGATTGGTTTGTTGCCTCCGTCTCCGTCTTCGGGCCCCTCCACCTTGCCCGCGTTGACCCTACTTCCTTTATCTGTTTAGTATGCCAGATACTTCGGCGGCGATCTGCGCCTCATCTCCATGGACGGATTCGGAACGGATGTATACATCCACCTGAACAAACTCTCGAGCAGTCGAGAACCGCTACCCTGATGGATTCGGCGTCCATGTGCGGCACGCCCCCAGGGCGGAAATTCTCCGTGTCCGTTCTGTCTGTGTTTTCTTTCTAGTGTCTAATGCCTGAGAAGTCGTGGACTACTCTTTGTATTCAATCATTATTATTACAGTAGTGTCGTAAACTATGCTGGTAGGAGTAATGCCCACTGTTGGTGCACAATTCATTGGGTCCTTACTACTCCCTCTCCGCTGTTTGGCCCGCTGTTTGAGTATATTGGTCTCGCAGGAAAACGGAAAGCCGGACAGAGAGTCAACGAATAGGCTCAAGTTCGAAATAATGCAACTCGAAGAGTGGGGAGAAGAGGGCGATCAAGTGGCCCTTTGAAACGCGCACCCGTCGACGTTTCAAAAATTTCAGCCTGTACTAAGATGCGACACCGCTCGCATCGATCCAACGGCGGCTTTGAGTCGCTGCGTGCTGCCACGTTGCACGACTATAACGATTGAACCTACTTGATTCGGCGAACGAGGGTTAGGTTAGTGTTGGATCGGACGGAAAAGTGGCCATGCGAGGTTCCACCTGTTGGGGGGGCAACGACGGCGACGGTGGCCCCAACAGCTGTCCGAGGACTCCAGAGAGACTGCGAAAAAACCTTTTGTCGCTCATCCCAACTCGGTCTGATTTATTTTCTTATGTCAATTTATTTTTATTGTCACCCTGTGCGCAGGGCCGGCGATAAGTGACCTTCTTAGACCGTCGCCATCCGACGGGAGATAAACAAAAGAAATACAGCCCCAGGGGATCCCGGCACCCATATATCTTACGCAGTCAGCACCCCGGACACAGTGGACTCGAAATATGTCTGACTCGTCTCAAATTCAGCATATACCGCCGAGGCTTGAACCTGGCGACGGTGCCAACCCCCGACAAGTCTGCGAACGTTCTAGGAAATACAAAACGTGCTGTCAATCAGCGAGTGCCTACGTGGGTCGCTCCAAATGCGACAAGGTTGGCCCCATTGCCCCTAGTACCTCCCTTCTTTCCCCCTTTCCCTTGACGCCGGGTGCGCAGCAGGATGCTGTCGATCAAGTGCTCTCGCTTGATCGCCACAGGATCCACTCGACACCAGAAACATGTGTTTGCACTCGGGTTGAGGATATGCGGTCGGACAGACGGGGAGAGATGCACCCGGGCCAGTCGGAAAGACCATATCGGTGTTTCGACATGAAACGGCTTGTGCGACACGTCGATTAATCCTTTTTTTTGTGCTGAATACTGTTAGGGTAATTCACAAGGCCAGTCCACCCAACGCGTCGGGGGGAAACCAAGGAGGATACGGGTGCCACAACGTCGTAGCGGCACAGTGCGCGTCCCATGATGTGTTACCACCATGTGTTAAAAGGGACAGATACAGATCCCCTCGAACAAGAATGTCAACACGAGTGGATCTAGCAGGAATGGGTCATCGGGCTGTTGACCAACCCACTCGAACACACCAGTGGCAGGCCAGAGACACGGGGAGATATGATAATCGTCACAGAAATCCCCCACTCTTTCCCGTCCCAAAGCGATCTCCGAGGGCCTTGGCGTCGTGCAGGAGTTTTTTCCGCTGCTTGTCATCCATGAGACGACCGCCGAGCGACATGTCCCGTGAATGCTCCCAAATGGCGGGAGGAGGCTCGTCCGCGTCCTTCTTCCTCTGGGCCTCGTGTTCCATGTGTGCATCGACAAGCGCCGGCCCCCGCACTTTGCGCTATCGATACCCGCGCGCCAAGACGAGTGTGAGTGAGCAGCAGCAGCAAGTAGCTTCCCACAACAGAGAGGGAGGATGTAGCGACCCACCGTGTGTTCGTCCACGCCCTTGCGAATCACTGAGTCCCTCCTCCGTCGTTTCCTCTCCTCTGCTTCGTCTTCCACCGGTTCCGCGTTCACCGCTCTTCGTTTTCGACCCGAGACCTCGTCCGCGAGCCGTTGTTGCCGCTCCGCAGGTGTCTCCGTCCAGAGCGACGAGTCCGAGTCTCTCGCAGGCGCCGCACTGCGCCCAAACTGCCTCGGCTTCAGCTTCGTCGGGTCGAGCGCTGCACACACATTCCACGTCCATCCGTCAGTCCAGAGAAAAAAAAAAAAAAGGGGGGGGGGGGACAAGAGACAAGGGAGGGACACGTCCAAGCGGAGACGAACAGCGTAAACGGAGGACGCACAGCCGAGGAGATCCCCCGCCTTGGGGGGGACGAGCATCCACTCTTCTCGGACGAGTTTCTTGGGCTGTTGAGCCTCCTCGACGTTCTTCCGCCGGCGCGCCTCTCTCTCCAGGAATTCTTCCACGCCGGACAGTTCGTGCGTCGTCGCGGCGCTGCCCGTGGGCAGCGGTTGTGGACCGACGTCGACATCCGAGTCCGAGTCCGCGTCTTGCCTAGGATGGGCGGCGTGTTTGGGCGGAGTGGTTGTCGGGAATGTGGGACCGATTACGCGTCGTGGAGCAGGTGGCGACGGCGAGCGGCGCATCGAGGGCCCCGGGGTGGGCTGTGACGATGGTCCAGCAGTCTTACGAGCAGCTGCGAGGTCGGGGGGAAGTGCGGGCGTATAGTCATCCTCATCCGACTCCGCAGCGTCGTTCTCTGCAGTGGTAGAGGCAGTGGGGAGGAGATGCTCCGGAATCCGTGGCCCTATGGAAGACATGTCGTCGCTGGATCAACGATGCCACTCAGGGGACACCAGGGACAGACCAAGGCTGGGGGAACAAGTGCAAGACGAGTCAACATTTACGCCCGTCTGCTACTAGTACAGCGGGACATTGCAATGGTAGTCGTGGATTGCGCAGGAGACAGTTCTATCCAAAATGCTGAGGAAACCCATCGCTCCTCACCAGCCAGCTGCCCAGGAAAAAAAAATCTATCCAAAGTTGATATGCCAGGGAATAATTCAAGTCAACGTCCATGTATAAAAAAATATTAATATGTCCCCAAGCCACCATGGCAAACCAAACCACGTTCTGCTTCTCCGCGTGGTCAATATCTCTCCGAGGAGGGTGGGTAACCTCGTTGTGCGCCACCATATACTGGCTGTTGGCCATAGCTTCCTTGGGGTCCACCGTAGCCACCTTGTGCATAACTGCCCTTGGCGCCATACAGCTGGTTTCCGCTGACGCCACCGACCAAGCTCGCGGCGGTGCCACCCCCATGGTAATTACTCGTCGTGTCCTCGTCATAGTCTCCGGGCGAAGCTGTCAAGAGCGGATCTTTAACTTCCCAAACGGCCGCCTTGGATCCGACCGAAAATTCGAGGTCCTCGCGCTGTGGGTAACGTTCCTCAGTGCCTGTAACAGGACGATAAGGTGAAACCGGCGTACAGTAATGCTGTCCCAATATTTGTACACCATCATTACGCTAAGAAGCACGCACAACGTGAAGAAGAATAGACCATCGAGATAGTGCTTGATGGCGTTACATATCGTCACGCTAAAGGCAAACAAGAGGACCTGCGCGATGGTGTAAAAGGCGATGCCAAAGATGATGTCGCCAAGTGGCCACCGGTCATCCAAGGTGCGGAAGACGAGGACGAGCTGGGAAAGTGTGTAGATTGCAACGCAGAGGATGGGCCAAATGAGGTACACCACAAACAGCCCCGTAGGTTTCGCTGGAGAGAAGGAGGCGAACGACTTGAATGTGGCAATGGCGACGAAAAATGAAACGCCAAAGACAGCGAGGCATGATAATCGGAGAAGCTGCGGCCGGGCGTGAGAAGGGCAACTATGATGTACCCGTGAGGACGTACCCATAACGAGAGGGGGGTGCCATCCTCCGCAAATTGAAAACCGACGAATCCATTAACCAGGAGACAGCAATATGTCGCTGCGACCAAACCCGTATAGACGGCGGCAAACCACTGACGATAATGGTTAAATTTGATTGTTCCAAGGGCGGTGCGATGGACTCACGGGGTAGCTGACATTTGCGGTTGGTATGACGGCGGAGTCAAGGAACATCGCGAGGAGCTCTATGAGCATGTACATCCAAAAGAACATGACGATCTCCTTCCGACCCACGGCGGTATACTTGGAACGAATGTGGTAGATCATGATCGCGGTCATGAGTATGGCGACGATGTGCACGAAACATGTTGCTGGTGAGCAGCAGCAGCTTTAGGCGGCCATGCAATGGGTGGGCGAACACGCTGGACTCACAGGGTTGAAAAATCAACGTCGATCCAATCTGCACGTTGCGGGAGTAACAATTAGGTTCTATGCCTTGGCTGGAGGTGCCCAAGAGCGGGCAAATGACGAGAGCAGCGGTGCTACAGACACCATCGAAGGAGCCAAACGAAATTCCCATGGCTCAACCAGGCAGCACAAGCTGAAAATGACCGTCGTGTTGGGTCGTGAGGTCCAGGGTATCTTGGCTGTGACGGGACGCTATCGGTCTGGTTGGTATTGGTGTGCAGAGGTGAAAGGAACGAAACTCGATAGAAAATAATGACGAGATGTGGCCTGGGTCGGCGCAGATGGCCACGACGTCGCTGCTAGTGACGGGGCCGGTGAAATCTGGTGGTTGGGCGCGGCGGACAACGCTGGTCTGAGTGCTCCCACGCCACGGCCACGCACGTTGGCTCGTTTCCACCCTGTAGCGTTGCGTCTAGGCTACAGGGTGGTCACCAGGCTACGTTGCACCGGTTGCACGAGCAGGCCGTGCTCTGGACGAGTCCACGTCCACCGCTCGAGAGTGGGACGAATCGAGCCCACATCATGGCCTGAGCACCTCATTCTGACACCGTAGGGTGCCCCCTCGCGTAGCCAGCGAAGTGCCACTTGCTCGATGGTCTCCGCGGACGCTGGCTGTCTGGGGCTATTCCGAATGGGAGCCATCATGCATCACGTCCGCCGTCGACGGGCTTCCGCAGTGGAACATGATTGGACGCAAATGATAGTGATGAAACATCGATTTATCAAATGTTATGTTGGCAGGTGGTCCATTGCTAGCCGTAAGAGCCAGCCCGTCTGGATTTTTTTTTTGTGCTGATGTGCGCCGCCTATATCTGTCTCTGTCTCTGAGACCGCATCTATCAAGCAGCGGCCCCAATTGTCGCCTCCCTTGGATCATTACCGCATCTTTGCCACATACGTGGTCGGAACTTTGCGTGCTGTATCCCCTCGAGGCTATAGTTCGGTGTCCTCAGCGTCAGGGAAAAGATAACGTGGTGCTTGCAGAGCCCGAGCACCAACCGAGCAGGCGGCCCGCTGAGCCATTCAATATCCCAATATGCAACGCGCCGTCCCGACACCGCCGCGCGGGTACACCGGATCCCAATGCGGAAAAGCTGTGGATGGCCGTGTGAAGCGTCGTGTCCACCCCCAATTCGCAACCCAGCAGGTCCAGTACGTGTCCGTGCATCCACGACTGACTGCCTTTGCGACACGCTTCCCGGTGAGCCGTGAGAGAACCTAATTTGAACGGGGTGTCCGGGCAGCTCGCGCCCTGTGCATCCTGGAAAAGTGCTCGCCACACGTTATCCTCTTTGGCACGCACACTTGACATGGAGTCCCAGCCTGGGCCCCGTGGTAGCTGGCCGATTACCTCGTACGATACCCTTCAGACTGTTGACTTGGCGATTGACAGGAGCCACGGACACTGATATGTAAAGGCCCGTTCGAGCTACTCGCATGCTTGAGCTATACAGTGCTATTCTGATCCGAGAGGGACCACGCGCAACCCTAGTCGCGGCCGCTAAGCCCTTCAAATCTCAAGTGCGATTCATGCGGGCGAATTTCTATTTTTCACCACGATGGGTGGCGGAATTCTTCCGGATACCCAAAAACCGTATGACGAGATCGATACAAATGGGGATTCGGCGCACCCAAGTGGCTCTGGGGAGTGGTCGAGTTCGCCGAGCAGATTCACAGTCCGAGCGTGACGCCCAATCAGACATTGTCATCAACGTGTGCGACGCTCGTCCTTTCCATGTACTGCTTGCCTTGATCCATGCGAGGCGTTCCTGTGCTCATAGGGTAGACGGGTGACGTTGTCTGTACCCCCCCTCCGCATGCAGCTCCATGGCGAATGACCGGGGAGTTGCCACCGCACCCACCTGTCACATTGATGGTCGAATGGCCCAATCACGCTTTTGTTTGATTATCAAGGTTGCGACTACAGGAAGGTGGCGTAGTCAGGGTGGGTTTCTCCCTGGCAAGTTCTTCCGGCCGAACCGCCGTTGCTGGCAGCAGTTCGGCCATTGGGTTGCACAAAGGAATCGTTCATTGCCACGTATGGGCACGTCGCCGTAATGTGTGAGCTATACCTCCCAACTTGGCTGTCGATAGAGTTTGCGTCGCGCACAATTTGGGGCCATATGCCAGGAACACGGTCATGCCCTTTCCTGTCGACTGGGATCCTTGGCCAAGTGGGCCACACCACCGGGAGCGGCAGGTGCCAGCCGCCTGAGCGGGATTAGCAACCGTTTGACGGTCTACTATGCTTGCTCTCGTGCGAACGGACATGGATGGGGTTAAACGGGAGACGTCGTCCCGGCTGTCGGCAACCGGCCCAAGAGCTGACTGAACGGCACTTCTCTGGTGGCTCGGCGAGAGGGGCGCTGTGCCGGATGTCGTAGCGACACGTGACCGCGGCAAGTAGGTTCTGTAAGTAGCAGAAAGGATTCAGATGTGAAACGAGTATGGAGTGACAAGCAGCGAAATTGAAGGAAAAGACACCGACGTTGCTGGTGGACTGGATTGCGATCACAGCAGTGGTGCGTTCGCTTCCATTTTTGCCTGATGTTCGAACAGAGATCGCCACCGTGGGGTTTGGCTGGGTGTCAAGGCCGCATCGTGGCCATTGTGCTGAAATGAGGGGGAGCGATTGATGCGGCAAGAAGGACAGACCAACGGGGGGAAATTAGATTTGCGAGCGTCGAAAGAGACAATTCAATCTCAGGCCAGGACCGCGTCTGGCCGGTCATGTGCGATGGTGATGCGGCCGTGAGGGCACTGGCCGTGCTGCCAGAATGCAGGCACTTGGGGTTGCCACACGCGTGCGAGAAAGTGTATGGCGGTGACCGAGCCTGGCGCCAGGTGATCGCACGTTCTGGAACGTTCAGCCGAGGGGCTTGACGGATCAACGTGTTCACGGATTGGGACTGGAGGGGGGTTTGGACAATAATACGTCATGCCCCCCACACGGCGACTGGATGGTCCGATTGGACGGCGGTGGAGCGAGACAGGGTCAGGCTACGCGGCCAGGTCGAGCAGGACAATCAAGCAGCAGACGACGATCGGTTGGAGGCATTCGTTGCGTACTCGGGCGTGCGCAGGAAGAAGCTCCTAAAAGGATTGCTACGGAAGCTCAAACGAGATCTGATACGTAGGAGAAGGTATCGGGCTTTTACGTGTGAGCAGGTCAAGGAGGGCGATGATGGATAGGGCGGAAATAAAGCCTGTTGGGCGCGCAGGCGGGCATGCGGTCGGGTGTTGCAAATAAAGCGGGGACGCCGGAAGGGAAAGAATTTTGGGCACGCATGAGACAATGGACTCCCATTCGGATTCGGCGCGGATAAGGCAGTTTGGGCGCCGATATTGAACGCGTCCGTGTTACCAACGCGTGACTTCACCATTCATTCCAGGTGCGCTAAAATAGTCGGACAACTCAAATATTCAAGACAGGGAATGCCACCGAATGAATGGAATTTCATGACAGACCGCGCCGACAAGAGGATAAGGCGTCGACAGCAAGACCTGTCTTGGCTGACGGCGCGAAATAATTTTCACGCGCGCAGAAAACAGAAAAAGAGGGGAATTTGCGGTCATGTCCAGGGAGCAAGTCGGCCGCGGGGGGATTAGGGGCACGAGGTCCAAAAGCGGATGGTCACGTGATGGGCAAGGCCAGGATAGGCAGGCGGATAAGGGTAAGGCTATGGGGAATCCCTGGAAAGACCCCAGTGCCGAGTGTGCCGAGAGGGGTATTTGGTAAAATCAAACCAAGGGATGACGGGCAAGTCAAACTGAAAAAAAAAAAAAGAAAAGATCTGCTAAGTGGGCGAGGCGTTGCGCGTACGAAGCGGGTCGGAGGCGCACGAACCGTGGACCTGCACCCGCACCGTCGCGGCTACTGCCACTCGCATTCCCCCCCTGTGCATATATGTATATTTTTTTTATCGTCTCTAAGCGGAGAATGCATGCACCTCCGCAATTTTACTCCTCCTTCAAATCCTTTCAGACACCTCCTTTTTTATAAAACGATCATGGCACCCGCCCTCCATCGTCCCCCCTCCGCTCGGTACCATGGCCCTCTGCACGCCTCCCTCTCTCCCGCGCTCCCCACCCGCCCCATTCTACCCGCTCCCCGCGCTCCTCCCCACCCCCCCCATGTCCGCCGCCCTCCCGAGGCTCCTCCCCCATCCCCGCCTGCCTCCAATTGCCCACTTTGATCGCCAGCTCTCCACGATGCATCCTGGCCCGTCCCTCTCCCCACGCATCCCGCGTCCCCGTCTGCCTCCAGTCACCCCACCCCACTCGCGCGACGCGTCCGTCTGGTCCAGACCTGCCCCTCGCCCCTCGCACCAGCACTCTCCCGAGCGCGCCGTGTTGGACCACCTTCCCCACCCGCGGCCAATATCCCCGCGCGACGCGTCCCATCTCATCGACTGGTTCGATTCCTCCCTCAAGCGGCCTGCCAGCTTCGTTGCAGAGAAGACTTGCGAGATGGTCTGCTACTTGTGGTTTTCCTCCTCTCCTCCGTCGGCCGCACGTTCGCGGTCCCAGATGCCCTCTCCCCCCTATTCCCCCGAATCACCCCCCTCTTCGTCTCCCCTCCAGTTCAATCCCTCCCTCACCTTTGTGCAGTTCATGCAAAAGCTGCTCGAAACGACCCAAGTCAGCCAGTCCGTCATCGTCCTTTCCCTCCACTACATCTGGTGTCTCAAGGAACGCAACCGCTTCACCGCTGGTCTTCCCGGAAGCGAGTTTCGCATATCGGTCGCTGCCCTGATGATGGCAAACAAGTTTTTGGACGAGTACGTCTCCTCTCTCTCCCCTCCTCTCTTTCTCACCGCTTCTTAGCAATACGTACACCAACAAGACTTGGTCCGAGGTCTCCGGCATCGACTTGAGCGAGATCAACCGGATGGAGAGAGAGTTTCTCATGGGCGTCGACTTTTCCCTGTACATCTCGGGCAAAAAGTACGAGTCCTGGCTCAACTTGCTCAAGGGCCTCGTCTTGGCAAAGGAATCCGAGAGCCACAAATGGCGCAAATCGCGTACCCGCTATCGAAACGGTCACCGGTTACAGCCCGCTGCGTCGACGCCCGCCATGCGCGCGACCCGCTCCAGGTGTCACTCTACGACGTACCGTGCGCGATCCACCTCCCCTCTGCAACATATTCGTCCTCCTTTTTCGGCCAATGCCACGCTTCGCCCACAGCTCCACGTCAATCCCCCACCATCGCCTTCCCCCAACCCCGGCTCAAAGCGTTCGGCGGCAGACGCGTTTTCCCCGACGTCCACGTCTTTCAATGAGCTGCCACCTCTGAAACGCCCCACTGGAATGACCTTGTATATTCCAGAAAATGGCTTTCCCGTCGGCCCAGGCTCTGTGTCTCCGCTCGAACCCTTGCAGTCCTTTGCCAAGATGTCTCTATCCGCATCGTCCTCATCCCCTCACAATGCCCGCGGCCCCTTGTCCATCCAGCCACTCCCCGCCATGCATGAGAATCGCCCTCAGACACTGGTAGCGGCATACCGCGCCGACCGGCCTGTGAATGTGCCACAGGTACGTTGTTTCTCAGTCTCGCGTGCAGGTTCTCACCCCACTCTACCAGAATCTCTACTACTACTCGCTGGCCGGGTCGTCCATTGATACAGAGGCAGAGCAAGAGCGACCGCAGAGAAAGGCTCGACTGCGGCGCTTCCAACCGCCTCCCTTGGCAACTTCGTATCCGCCGCCGCCATCGTACATGCCCATCGACATCCAGTCGGCTTCTGTGAGCCCACATGAAAGCCACTTGAATGTCCGACAGGCACCGCTACCGCACATCACCGACGCAATCTGGTCGCGAAAACTGCCAGATGTGCCGCCCTACATCTCACCGGCAGACAGTTCGTTGCAACTCCCGCCGCTGAGGGAAAACGTGGTTCCTTCTGCTCCGTTTGCCAACGCGGGTCCGCCGGGCGTGCACTTTTACGCCTCATCCACCCAACGGGGATCACCCGTGTATCCTTATAATTGGTCTTATGGCAGATAGCTTGATCCTATCTTTGCTTTAATGCATATTGCTGTTGCATCACCGTTTCGACGCCCTCTTTCCTATCTAATCCTTCACTGCATTCGCCGTTACGAACATTCGGTTCATCCTAGCATAGATTCATTCAACTGCATTGTACCCATTCTGTTGCATTGTTCACACGCATTTCATCCCGACGATGATACATTACGCCATTCCTAACTACTGTACAAAAGGTGTCCTGTTAGCCTGTGATCATGGCGGAGTCCCGGGCTTTGTGTGACCAAGACAAGAGACCGGTTTTGGCGCTGAGCAATTCATGTCCCCGACACTGCATGACTGAGGGCGTAATCCCGCGAGGGCACCGTCTAAGATGGGCGGGACATGAAGTCATCCCCAAGTTCCTCCCGTGCTGTACGTCCGCGGCGGCACCACCATCCGACGTAACCCGATGCGTCTGGGACTGGTTTCCGTTCCTTACTCATTTTGCGATGGCGTTGGACCCGCAATTGCCGCACGACGAAGTGTCATCAATCGAACGAAGCGTCGTACCCGCACAGCATATGCAGCGCAGGGCACGCATCGGGAACCTGGAGCCAGCTCCTGTCCGCTGCGGGCTCTTTTGTCCACAGCACGCCCATCCATCACGGCCAACTCGGCTGCTTCCTTGGGTCACGGGCCCCGCGACGGATCTAGAAGACAAGGGTGACATACGCAATGTACCACCTCGCTCTGTACTCTCCGCAGCTGACAGTTTCATGTGCTTGGCCACCACCGTCCGGGTCGGTGGTACTAGACATGCTTGCGCGGTGTGCTCGAGTACCTGACGAGGTGACAACCTCCCCCGATCATGTCAGTCGCCCATCGTTTCTCTTCCTCTCCTCGCCGGGCGGCGCGGAACGCGTGGCGGAATTTGTTCGGGACGTGTTGGACGCCTCAAACGCTTGCGTAAAGAAATACCCGGACAGCAGTCCCGTAACTGGTGCGCGGACAAGGTTTCACAACGCAAGCAGCCAGACGTCGCCACTCACGGACACCGCAAAAGATCGCCTTATTTCTGCTGAAACCCATCAGCTTCGATCCCACCAACGCTGGTGGGCGCAGCCATTTCAGCAGCCGTCGAACACGAGTCAACAGTCACGGTTTTACCTCCCGTGAGCCCCGATGTGAGTCCTGCAAAAACGCCATCCCTGCGGGCTTCCTGTACAGAGAAAAGGGTTGATGAGCGGCAGGTCGCACGGGGTTTCTGATGCTGACCCTGATGGCAAGCTGGCGGAGATTCCCTTCTCTCGCTGAGGACACTGGTTCCGACATTCCGTCCCTTGTTCAGGCAGAGGTGGTGGAAGTAGCACGATAGCGATTTATTTATTTATTTGTCATGCCACGTTAGGTTTTGCCCGCGACGAAACGACCCGCGCACGTTGACTTGCACCCGGTTGGCGTAGTCCCGTAAGGAATCAGCATGTCGCCGGTCACAAAGCCACGACACGGCCCTAATTTCCAGGCCGTTTACGACCAGATTCAAGGCAAGTTCCCCTTATCAGACCCGTCCACGATGCGGTCGCACATTCCGGACGACATTCCCTAGATTTGCTGATCAAGATCAAGCCCAAGCTCAGCGACATCCAGTCCGATGATGATGCACATGTGGTCAAGCACCTTCATCAGATTACATCACTAGCCCAGTCTTTTTCCGACCAGCGCCCCAACTCGAGTAAGAACAGCCATCTTGCCGATGCGCTTGATCAGGAAGGTCTGTGCCGGTGGCTACATTGCACCCATGGACGACATCGTTCTCAATCTGCCAAAGGTGTAAACCTCTGGAACGCCTCCGGCTTATTCCGTCAAGGTTCCGATGGTAACTGTCGCCCCATCGTCGCAGCATGTAGGGGCATTCTGAGCTGTGTGAGACGGCATGCTGTCTGACCCCTGCTGGCATCAGTGCGCCTTGCGGGTTTCCGCCTGATGGAAGCCGGCCTGGAAGCGAAACCCACCATCGAAGGTTCGTTCCTACGCTCGTAAAGTTTGTGTCCCTCTCCACCCTCCGCCCAATTACAGCGTTGTTGCATGTGCTTCAGATAGCCTGCAAGACAGGTATAACGCTGTCAGGTACGTCATGGGGAGTGAGGTGGCGTCGATGGCCTCCTGTACCGCGGACCTAGAGCTCGGAAATAACGAATCGGCGGCTTGCGTTCTAACCAGTGCAGCCAAGGTTATTATTTTCTGCTCCGCGTTCTCGTCGCTTCTCACCATTTGGCGCAGTATGAAGAAGCGCTGAGAAATATCGGCGACCCGGAGGGCCATCATTTACACGCCAGGGCACGCCTTACCATTGTCTATTTCTCCAGCAGAATGGAAGTTGTGAGGCTGTTGGGCTCCTTGGATATGGAACGCTGACGTTTATGGCAATTCTGGCTGGACCCACACACAGGCCTGGAGGGAAAAGAATGACGGGCTTGCGACTTTCATGGCTGACAAGATCACTGGTTCGAATCCCTAGCCTGACCGAGCTCGTAAAGCAGCGTGGCTCATCATTTCGCGCCCGCAGAAAATGATAGGCAGCTGGCGTTGCTCTCGATCCGTGACGTAAGTGTACGGTATATTTTTTCCTTAGCATTGCTCGCATACGTTGTTGCTAGCGGGAAGTGCTGGTGGCCAAGTTGCTTGATATCGGTAAATCGATATTGCGCGCCTGTGCACAGAGCGGGAAACCACTCGCGGAGGGAAATAAAGCACACGAATCTCTGTGGTGGCTGAAAAAGGCGTTCCAAATAATCGAACCACTGGATTGCTTGGCCACCCCCGAGTTATTGGAGCTCAAGGTCCGTCTCCCGACACGTATCAATTAGGGATCGTCCGATGCTGAAGCACATTTACCCAGCGATCTATTCTCAGGAGCTTGGGTAAGATGTGGATGTGACTCCATGCGGAAAGCAGACATAACTTTGTTACCTTACTCATACATTCCCTTAGCTCGTGGATACTTCCTGGCATCATCGCAAGACCCGGAGCACCTGGTGCGAGCGGAGGCTGCGCTACAGGAAGTCATTGCGACCATGGACACTTCCTTGGAAGCCGTAAGGAAACAATTTCCTATGATACCTCATTTGTGATTCTCCCACGTTATTCTTTAGGCAAGTCCCGAGCAACAGCAACTCCGCTGGATGAAGTTGGCTGTGGTGAAGCGGCGAAAAGCTGGGGATGCCGTGATTCTTTGCGGTGAGCCAATCTGCCCTATTACATCCAACCCTCCTTCACTGACGGATGTATTGCGAAAATGAATTACGTGCCATCGTAGCTCTCGAAGCAATCATCGACAACATGACTTTTACTGAGAAGGACCTTGCTGAGTCAGCTTGCGAATATGTTTTATCTCCCTTATTGAATTTGTTTTGAAAGCATGCTGCAAGAACTAAGAACCCTTTCTCACCATCAGTATGTCATCTTTTGGCCGCTTCATTTGACTTATCGGCCCCCATCTAATTGTCCCACAGCACTCTTGTCACGGCCGCAGCGAGGGCTTGTCTGCGCAGGGCCATGGCTTGCTCTGCAAGCATTCCTTCCATCGAGAAGCTTCTCGTTTTTTTGCTATTTCACTGCTCAAAAGGTGATGATCATGCGAAAGCGATGAAACATTTAGAAGAATCGTTTCAAGGTAACTATTTTTTTCCTCCGATTATCCCGAGAACGAACACGTTTAGTGACCAGAGATCCGGCCTCGCCTTCTACTTTAGAAATCTGTGGGTCAGAGATCGAGCTCTCCAAGCCTGGCGCAAGCGTGTGTCTCACCGTAGGTTTAACCCAATGACCGCTTGTTCATGCCGTTGTTTAAAGTTCCCTTTTCAGCTGATATGGCAATACGGCGACCGTCATTACCACGCGTCACGCTGGGCAGAAGCAGCTGATTGGTTTTTGTGTGGGACTCACACCCTTTTTTCTAGCCTGGGCGCTTCCTCACTTTCAAAATGTCTCCGGAAAGCCGCGATGTGTCAACTCCAACAAAAGGAGTATGCACAAGCGATGGCCACGATCAGGCGTTGTCCCCAAAACGGCGCGCCTACCCATTATGTGACGTTTTTGATCGCTGTCCGCCAAGGTTCGTGTGCCGCCTCCCTGCCCGTGTGGCACGTTGGTTGTGTTGACGGTTCGTTAGGTCTTGAGGATGATGGTAACCTTGGTCTCTGATCTCGTGTCTTGTGGCTCAAAAATACCGATATGATCAGCAACCAGAGCCGTCAAGGAAATAGTCGAGGCCCCCGATTTTGATCGTCGAATGCTCCTTCTGGCCTGTAAACTTTCACATGATTCTGACATGAAGGGCCTGCTACTATCTGTGCTTACATGTCTCTTGGGCACGCTAAATGTCCGCGAGAACGCGGATACTGTGGCAGAGTCTATGACACTGATCAGGTGCATCATCAGACTAACCCTAAAACTCCTCGGAGAGCCTGGTGCAAACGTGTAAGTTTTTTTTCTTTCTTTCTTGCGTCTCTGGCATTCATCCTGGCAGACGCTCCCTTGTGAGAACTTTGCTGGATTACTTCAAACACGGTTCGTGGGAACATGGCGTACAACCCTCCTTGTCGTGACATGTCATTTCAGCCAAGTCACTTGCTGCGTCTGTGACTCATGAGGATGCGACGATGTTGATCCGGGACGTCTCATGGCTTTGGCGTACGGCATACAATTCCGCCATCGAGGGATGCGCCAATTGGGAGAACCAAGGGGAGCAAGTATCTGAAGCGTTTGACGCCGCGAGGGAGGTCGGTGTTCCACCACGATTGATCGTTGACGTGCCCTCGTCCGACCGTAAACAGCTCCTCGAGACGTACATCTCCAAAACCCTTGTGGAAGTGGAACCCAGCACCTACGTGTATATAGCGAACGCGTCTTTTGCTGCGACTTCGGGCCGAGGTACGGCACCCCTTTTTTTTAGTGTTATTTATTTTCGTTCGAATCAGACATCCAGTGATTTTGGCCCGTGAACGTATGTCACAGGGCGATGTCGTGACCGTAAGTTTTTTTTTTTTGGTATATATCTCTGTGGGTCGACCGTTTTGTAGAACAAGGCCGCGGAGGCGCTCCTGGTGGATATCAAGAACTGCAAGGCCCGAGTTTCCGACGTGCTCCCAAAGGTACCCGACGATAACCAGCCACAGATCCACGCCTTTTTACATGTACTCCGTGTTTTTGCGGTGGAGACGGCCTCGCAGATTGAGGACTGGGGGTATGTATTAGCTACGATCAAAGTGGGTCGTTTGTTGCAGAGACTGGGACGGAGAGTTATCCTTTGGGCCAGGAGGCGACACGCACGGAGGACCAAGCGCTGATCACGTTTGAAGCCTTCTGCGATATATTGGTCAGCTTCCTAACAACTAGCTGACTTCCCCAGGTTGATCGCCACTTGCAGTGGGAAAACAAGGCCTGTCCGGTCAATGGCACGGACGGTTCACTGATACCGGATGTTTGATACGTACTGACAGTTCAGCGTCCCCTTTAGTGTTGTACGAGGCTCTGGAGGTGTGTGTTGCACTCGCGGTCAAGACCGGTGAAGACCAAGCGTTTCTCAGGGAATCCTTCATGCGTGCCTGACGAATAGCCACTTGTCCCTGGAAAAGTTCTCGCGGTGGCTGCGATCAATATGCACCATCCTGCTGTCGCAAGGCACTGTGGCTGACCGATCAAAGGCGATTCAATACATGGAACAAGCTAGTGCGGTCTTGGAAGAGCACGGGAACCTGATGGAAAACGGCGACCCCGTCAGTTGTCTTCATCCCGACAGGGCCATTTGTAACTGACGGCCTCCTGAAACCACCAAAGCTCTATTCGGTGGATGAACGTCTTTGGCTTCTCAGCACAGCCTATAACACGGGCGTAGAATGCTTGCAGTCTGTGAATCTCCTTGTTTCAAGTATGGCTGACCCAGGGTTTGCGTGTGACAAGTGCCTCTTCAACGGACGAGGCAAAACGATGGTTCGAGTGCGCCACCATCCTGTGCCGGTTCGTTCCAGATGGCGGAGCACGGGCCGAAAAGGTATGTCCGATGGGAGGTGGCGAAGCACGCTCACAAGATGCGCTGGCTCCGCCTCGGTCATCTTTCGTTTTAGATATCAAAAGCTTACACCGAGCTACTGACGCGCTACGCCGGTCGGCACACTCTTTCGACGGCCGGTTGACAGTCGTGGTTGTGTCCGTTGTTATCGCTTTCGCTTTCCCCCCCTGTATCACTCAATTGTATTTTTTTTTCTTCCAATTTCTTAAAAATCTGGGGCTGTGGTGCAAAAATCCATGCTTATCATTCGGCTATTGCTCCCCGTAATCTCTGAGTCGGTACAACAGCGCACGTCCGCGATTGTTGCCGATGACGAGGTACTCGCTCCCGGGGGAGAAATCCACCGCGGTGACATGACCGAGAGGGGTGCTTGTCGTCGGCCAATTTCCAAAGGCGGTGAGCGAGGGAAGGTGGACCTATCAAATGTGTACGGGCCGTCAGTCCCCTAACACCAAAAGACAAAACGGGATGGGTAGGACAGAAAAAGGGGAGATAGCGACTCACCAAACGCATTTGATCTTTTTTGACGTTGCTCGCCATGGCGAGCAACTGCGTGTCATGATTGTACCTCAGGCACGACACGTTGGTCGTCAGATTTCCCAACGTTTTCAGCGGCTTCGGTTTGGCCGAATCGAGCGCGACGGCGCTGTCCGCGCTATACACATTGACAAGGCCGGTGTTGGATCTGTGGGAGGGGAACAAGGAAATGAATGCCCGTCAGTCTCACCAAAGGAGACGAATAAATAAATAAATAAAAAGGGGGGGAAGCTGACCCTATGGCGAGATACGCGCCCCGCTCGTCGCCGCCCATGATCCGGCTCCCGAAGCCGCCCTCGTCCTGCCACCGCTTGACGCACCGCCGCTGGCCAACGTCCCAGACGTACACCTGTGAGTCGTCCGTGAGGCTGAGGAGCAGTGAGCGAGTCCACCAGAGGGAGCGGATGCCCGCGTTGGCCTTGAGCCCGGCGACGACCTGGGCGGCACCGGAGCGCCAGTCGACGAGGTGGATGTGTCCGCGGCGGCCGGCGACTGCTAGGATGTCTCCGGTGGGGCTAAAGGCGCAATTGTCCATGCTCCCCTGCTGATCGGCGGTGGAGGACGCGGTGCCCCAGAGGCCGCGAGGGGAGCGGTGTGAGGTGCCAGATTGGAGGTCGTAGGTGTAGTAGAACGGACGGGGACCGGTGAGGAGGATGGAAGAACCGGTGGGATGGAATATAGCGTTTGTGATGGGGAGGGAAGGGATGTGCAGCGTTTGTGCATGCGGGTTGGTCAGGCCGTCGACCTAGCGCCGAGACAAGAGTGGAGATGGACACGAAGGGATGGAATAGGAAAGACACACGTACGTGAAAGAGGCGCAGACGTCTGTCGGTACTTGCGGTGAGGAGGACGGGGGTCTGAGGGGAGGGATGGAACTGGATGGACTTGATCTCCCCTTCAGCGGAGGCGGCCTGGTTGGCGTCACGGAGACGGTCGATGGAGATGATGCCCCGCGCCAACGCCTTTGGGTTCTTCCCGGCTAATATCCCGCCTGTCGATGCGAGAAGATCTGGGATGGCATCCTCGTCCTGGTCTTCTGGCTCTGACCCGGATGCGGATCGGCGACGCTTGGGATGGAGTTTTTTGCGGGCCTTGGATGCCCACTCTGGGGTGGGGTTGATCTGCTCGTATTGTCTCCGTAGCCTGCGTTCATATTCGCGTCCACCGACGATGTCTTCTGCGGGTGCATCGCGAAGTTTGCGCAGGCGGGTGTGGGAAGCGAGGGACACCTGGATGTTGGCGTCGTCCGGATCCACCCAGGCGGGTGCCTTGCGGGATTCTGGTCTGAGGGCATTCGCAAACGATTCTCGGACATGCTCGGTCGTGGCAGCATCATCGGACACGTCGCGTCGATGAACGTGGTTCGTCATCGTACCGGCATCGCTGTCATCTTCGTTAGGCGTACTGGGCACGTCGTCGAACGCGGGTGCGTTGATCGGAGGGGCGTTATCATCAATGAAAAACAGCTTGAGGGCACGCGGGCGTGAGCAAGCAAGGGCCAGGTGATGGAAGGAGGAGACGGACGTCTGAATCCAGCATGTGCTCCAACTCTCTCGAGTCCGGGCCTGTGCTGGCATCGTGGGCGTCGCCGTGTGCCGCGTACGGGACGCCAAAGAGGAGGCTCTCGAGACGGCGCTCCTCCTCGTCCTTGTCCGCGCCATCGCGGGTCCCGAGCGGCTCCTGGGCCCGCTGTCGCTGTCGCTTGGAGTGGTGGGGCATAGCTGGTGGCTGTGCAGTCACGGTGGGCCGCTTAATGTCCGGGCTGGATGGGCTGGATGGGGTTCTGGATGTCCGGCTGGGGCGCATTTGTTTCATGCGGTGATCCGGGATGCACAATGTTGTCCGTCGTGATGAGTGGTGATGCAAGCGAGCGTATCACGCCCAATCGCCATGCTGACACGTCCCCGCGCTGCACTTCTCACCCTCACCACCACGTCCGTGGGACCCCCCTCTTGCCCCCCCCCCTCCCTACCTTGGCTGTTGACCGCTGTTTGCCCCACCCAACTCCACCAGCGCCCCAACTCCCCCTCGATCTCGCATCCCGGGTTGTTCTGTGTGCACGCCCGGCCTCGTTCCCTTCTTCGGCTTATCTCGTTCTTCCCAGCCCAATCAGTCCCGATCGCTTTTTGCCGCGCCGGTGCATTCGCTCTGGGGCCCAGCGCCCCACCCTCGACTGCCCTGTAAAAACTGCCATATATTTCTGCTTCATCATGGGTATATGTTTTTCTTCAAACGGTATCGTGGATGTGTCCGAGGATGACAGACGCAAGCATCGCGAGGCGGAAAAGATGATGAAAGAGGTCCGTGCCGCCTTCCATCCGTCACCCGCCTCCACCTCATCATGCCGTCGTTCAGGCCAAGGCCAAGCTGGCGAGTCAGGTCAAGGTTCGTCCCCGATGGCCGTGAAAGGCGCTCCCTTCTACCTCCCTCATCCAGGTCCTCCTTCTCGGCTCGGGTGACTCGGGAAAGTCGACCATCCTCAAGGTTCGTCCCCCGCATCCGCTCGCCTCCCCGATCTCACCCCGTCCCCACAGCAAATGCGACTCATCCATCGCGTTCCGTTCTCTCCAGAAGAAATCGAAAACTATCGCCAGCTCGTCTTCAACAACTTGACCACCGGCATGGCCTATGTACTAGAGGCCACGGAAGACATGGGTCTTGAAGTCGCAGAGTCAAACTTGCCATACGTCGACATCATCGGCAATGCCCGCGATCCCCAGCCTTACCAGCCGTTTCCGAGAACGTACTACGAACCTCTGAAATCCCTTTGGGAAGACAAGGCCATTCAGAGGACGTATGAACGAGGGAACGAAGCTGCCTTGCCGGAAAAGTACGTTGCCGACGTTCACCATGTCCTCTCCTCCGCCGACCGTCCCCTGCAGTTTGGCCTACTTCTTCCCTGACTTGGATCGCCTCTTTCACGAAACATACCAACCAACGGAACAGGACATCGTTCAGTGCCGCGCGCGGACGATCGGTATCACCGAAACAACGTTTCAACTCAAGGACCATGAGATGCTCATGGTCGATGTGGGTGGTCAGAAGAGCGAACGAAGAAAGTGGATACATTGCTTCCAAGACGTCACCAGCATATTATTTCTGGTCAGTCTCAGTGGATACGACCAGTGTCTTGTGGAAGATCGGGACGCGGTAGGCAATCCCCCCCCTGCTCTATCGCGGCTCACCTGCTTCCACAGAACCAAATGCAAGACGCGATGACCATATGGGATTCGATATGTCATTCCCAATGGTTCAAGCAGACATCAATAGTCAGCCGTCGCCTATTCACGTCTTCTACCAGGGTCGTTCTCACAACCGCCGACAGATCTTATTCCTCAACAAGGACGACTTGTTCCGAAAGAAGATCCTGCACTCTGATATTAAAAACTTTTTCCCGGTTAGATCCTCGCCACGTGTTGTCTCGCGCACGCCTGACGCTTCCCAGGACTTTGAAGGCGAGCCAGGCGACGCGAAAGCAGGCCGTGATTACTTTAGGAAGCGGTTCTCCCGGCTCGCACAAAAGGCAGGTCGCTCTAAAGAGCGAGAGATATACATACAGTACGTCGAGACACGTGTTCGTTCGCTGGTCTTGAGTCGTCGCTCTCTCAGTGTAACAACCGCAACGGATACGGCGATGCTGCGGGTAGTCATGGCTGCTGTCGAAGGTACGCACTTTGTCGAGTCGGCCCGAGATGGGATGGCTGATTTGGTCGACAGAGTGAGTCACCTTTCCTACCTTGTCCCATCGCCCTCCTTTGATACATGCAACCGTGCGCTCATTCTTCTTTTCGTCGCCGATTACTTGATACATAGCATCGTTCTCCGAGCCAATCTTGAGGTTGCGGCGCTGATCTAATTTGTTTTTGTTTCTCCACATATTGCATCACTGTACTCCGAAACGTCACCATTACCTTTGGCTCTCCAACACCGTATTGCTGTTGCCACAAACTTGTCCTTGCCATTCCTTGCCCAATCTCGATGGATAATAACATCGCCGCGCCGACGCAATCTGTTCTTTCTTCCCGCTCTTTTTGTTCATGCGTCTTCTCGACGTGCGGGTCTGCCCCTTGCTGATCATCCGCTGCCGTTTGTCTATGGTACCCATTTCGGATCCAATTCTTGCTACACTACCCCCAACATTATTACACCTTGGTGGCAACGCGCAACGTTTGGAAACTGCCTCGCCAATGTGCCGCGTCGAAACGACAGCGCTATCGTCAGCAGGAATGTAAGTGATCCTCCCGACATCAGGGGCGAGGCCCACGTCCCTTGACCGCTTCGTGGTTGTAATTCCTTTATTTCCAGATTCGCGAAGTCATGCTCTAATACAGCGGCTGATTTTGCGCTTTTCCGCGGCGGCCGATCAAGCCTCCACCCTGAGAATGGCACCGATTCATAATTTACGCATTTCGCGCACGCTCGTCTGTCGGGATCCCCGGATGGGAGGATTTGCCACGCGAAATCTGCATGATGGCTCGAACGAGATCTGTTATCCCGGACAAGGGTCGATGGGGGGTCTGGTATGTAATCATGAGAAACGGACGCTCCTGTTTGTTTTCACAATGTCGCTCTGCTACAGTGTTGTCTGTCTCATTATCGTAGTGTATGGCTAGCTTTCCCCGCTTCTTGATCCTGCGTGCTTCGGTTGGGCGACGTCCGGATTCAAGCCCCGACGATGTGGACATCAATCGTCCCTGTCTCTCGCCATGGCCGAGCTGGTCACCGTCGTCCAGCTCTTGTCCCTCCCAAAGACCTCGGACGCCTTCACCACACACCGCTCCAGCGTCGTCGAGCGTGCAGCGGACCCTCATGCGCGGTCGGGATCTCACCCACACAAGACCCCTCGCTTGGATCACGACTCTGACTCTGGCTCCGCATACAGGTCCCGGGATCTCAAGGGCAAGGCTGTGGAGAGGAGCGGCCCGGTCAGCATACGCATCCTCGACCGTGAGTTTGCTTTCCACCACCCTCCGGCCCCGAGGCACCCATCCGTAACCATCTCGTCAGCGAAGCCGCCCAGCAACCTGCCTTCCAACCACTTTGCTGTTCTCGGGTCCTGCACGCGATTCCTCCTCACCAGGGACTCACGAACCGAGCTGTTGCCGGCCACGTTCGAAACTGTCTACACCGCATGTTGTTCGCAGGTCCGGATCCCAGGTCAGGGCGAGAAGCTCTACGCGATGCTCGTCATGGAGATTGATCAGTGCAACGTCCGATTGCTCCGCGAACTCGAGGCTGCAAGCGATGCCAGCAATCTCGTGGGATGGCTAGACCAATTCGTCCAAGTTTGCGAGTGGTTTGAGAGCAGGGTGGTGCGTCCAGATCAACGGCTTAGATGCCCTTCGCGACGCGCCTCACACCCTTGCCCGTTTCAAGGAGATCCTACAGTTCTTGCTCGCCTATCTCGATCGCGCGTTCATTTTGAAGGACACGAAACTCCAAAGCATCCGGTCGGTGGCGTGCTCCCCTTGTGGGTTCGCGCTGACGACCGATAAATCCCATTTTAGCCACCTGTCCTTCACATCATTCGAGCAGAAAATAATCAACGATTCGCTGATCGCAGACTGCATCCGTCAGAGTGTCTTGGAATGGTTGGATTGGGAGAGAAATCAAAGGTCGGTGCTACATCCCCTGTCTCCACCCGCGTCCGCTCATCCGTCGTAGGTCTGCTCACTCCAGTCGCGATGTGATACGGAAACTTGTCTCGCATCTCGTCCTGCACGGCATGTATGATGTCATCTTTGAGCGATGCATGATCGAACATACGCTGTCGTTCTATGCCGAGGAGGGGGACATCAAGGTGAGACAACTCCATCTTAACGCGGAGCAGTTTCTGGTGCACATTACCACACGCACCGGCGAGGAACGAGAAAGAGCCGATGCGGTCTGTGGTGGCATCGGGGAAACCGTCAAGGAGATCGTGCAGACTTGCAGGAGAGGTCTGTTGGAGACGAGAT
Source organism: Boletellus ananas (assembly GCA_038089895.1). Lineage (NCBI taxonomy): Eukaryota > Fungi > Basidiomycota > Agaricomycetes > Boletales > Boletaceae > Boletellus > Boletellus ananas. The sequence goes on along the minus strand of JBBPLS010000012.1, from coordinate 89,705 downwards.
TGAACTGGCTTGCTAAAGGGGGTCCGTGGGTCTATGCGGTGTTGTCGTCTGTGTCTAACTTGCTGGACAGCCATTGGCCCGCTCATGAGCGCACAGGGGACGGACCAACTCCGCGCAATCTACATAGAGTTCGAGGCCCTCGACAGCCTCGGTACACTTTGCGGCGAGTTCAAGTCCTACATACAGGTGACGCGAGCTTTCGCCTGGCATCGTCGCTTGGACGATCTGATGGTATCGGTCCGTGTCTAGACAAGTGTCGGAGACGTTGTCAAGGACACGGAACACGAGGATGACATGGTTGAACGCATGTTAGCTTTCAAGGCCTTTGCGGACCGCACACTCCAGACCTCTTTTGTTTCTTCCTCGGGCCCGAACACTTCGTTTTCGTATGCACTCACGGACGCGTTTATCTCTGGTTTCAAGGCCCGTCGCAACAAGCCTGCGGAGCTCATCGCGCGGTATCTTGACAAACTTATGCGTCGTGGACAACGGGACGTCTCGGACAAGGAGTGGGAGTCTCTGCTGGAGAAGGTGCTCTCACTGTACAGATTCACCGATGACAAGGACGTGTTCAGGACATTTTATACGAGGGCATTGGCGAAGAGACTGCTGCTCGAGAAGAGCGCCTCCGACGACTTTGAAAAGGGTGTACTGAGGATATTGAAGGAGAGTGAGTGATCACTCTCATCCGCCGTCTATCTGAGCTGGAGTCCCCTCCAGAGTATGATCCCGAGTTCGAGCTCGGGGATCACATGTTCAATGATCTTGCGCTTTCGAGGGAGATACTGAGGGAGTTCCACAGCAAGATGTCAGAGACAGACAGTGGCCAGAAACTTTCCGTGATGGTTCTTCAACGAAGCGTATGGCCATTTGCGGCGCGAAGGAACGATGTAGACCTCCATTCTTCCGTATGCTTGTTCTCCCCCCTGTTTGCCCAAACCAATCACGTTTTGTAGATGCAAAAGGATCTCGAGGAGTACACTTCCTTCTACAAGGAAAGACATCAAGGACATAAACTCGAGTGGGACCACTCCTTCGGCACGGCGACACTCAAAGCGAGGTTCAATGCTGGTGCCAAAGACTTGACCGTCAGTTTATACCAGGCTGTAGTGTTGCTGCTCTTCAACGACCAGACGGAGAACGAGTACACGGCCATCCGTGAAGCCACCAGAATGGGTGAGACACGCATTGTTGTGTGTGTCGAGACGAAATGACACGATCGGGCGGTGTGAAACCAGACGAGGCTGAGCTCAAGCGGACCCTTCAAAGTCTGGCGTGCGCAAACAAGAAAGTCCTCCGGAAACGACCGGTGGGAAGGGACGTCAACGAAGACGACGTGTTCTACTTTAATGCCGAGTTCACGGACCCGAGGACCAAGGTGCACATCAACTCTATCCAGGCAAAGGACACGGTGCGCATGCGGAGAACGTCTTGTTGCTTCTCATCGCTCATGTGTGCATGAATGGTCAGCCCGAGGAATCGAAGCAGACCCACTCGCACATTGACTCGGACCGGAAGCACTATCTGGACGCGGCCATCGTCCGGATCATGAAAGCGAAAAAGGAACTGCACTACGAGGCGCTCAAGACACAGACGATCGAGGCGGTCAAGAGCCACTTTGTGCCCGAGGTGAACGTGATCAAGCAGCGGATCGACGGCTTGGTGGAGCAAGAGTACCTGAGGCGGGACGATGGCGACATGAACAAGTTTGTGTACGTCGCGTGAGGTCGTGAGAGCGTCCATGTATTGTCGTATGCATCCTTCTCTTGATCACCCTCTCTTCATGCTTTGCGGTGGACGTCTGAGCCGGCGTTCACCAGTCCCAGAATACACGGTCGAGCGTCTCTACCTATGTAATAGCATGATAGTACGCGTTGCATGCAAGGATGGACGCCAAGTTAAAGGACAAACAACGCAACTTGGAAGAGGGGATTCGAAAGGAAACCTCAAGCGTTTCACACTCTTTCCTTCTACCACGGCATCTATCAAAAAGGAGCTGGTCTTGAAACGCACAGCCATGCAGAGCCGGGCATAGGGGTGGCGCAGATGGGCGCGCGACGACGCACGACTCGGTGTCGCTGGCGCGCTTGTCCCGGGGAGGGCAAGGAGGGCCTGGCGCGTGCGCACGGACTCCCAACGCCTCCCTTGTACACAGCTTCAACGTCATCCGCTCGTCTGCGAGGCGGCCAGGTCGACCGCGACGTCCGCATTGTCCAACAGCATGCGCAGCAAGTCGGCATACTGACGGTGGAGTCTCTCTATACGAACACGGCGTCGCGAGCGCGAACGAGGAGGGGGGTCAGCGTGACCATGGACGACCGTGGTCGGGGCGAGAGCGAAAAAAAGGAACCGGGGACGTACTGGCGCGATCGACGGCCTGGGCGTACGCCTCGTTGGCCTCTGTCACGGCGACTTCCAGCGCTTCCAGACGACGCGCCTGGGGGAGGAAAAAAAAAAAAAAAAGGAAAAGAGGGGCAAGGAGGGAACGCGGCGGGGGGCAAGGGACGGCGCGTTAGCCGGATCATGCGCACGGACAGACGAACGGGAAGACGCTCGCCTGCGTTTCCTCGGGTTCTGGGACGGGAAGAGATTGGATGAGCACTTGGATCTGCTTCGCTTTGACGATCAGGTCGTCGACGAGCTCCCGCTTGTTCGCTGCAGGCAAACCACGGCAAGGAAAGATCGACGAGAGGCGGACGCTCGTCGCACGAGCAACGCACCTTCAAAGACCTCTGGCGGATCAAACTTGTCCGGGTTGCGCGACTTGGTGATCGGTATCTCGGGGCTGACTTGGAGGAACGTGGAGCGGGAGGTGAGGTAGCTGATGCTGCTCGACATGATCATCAGGAGCTGTGCGTTTGGGCAGGCGTGCGGGAACAAGGGATCGAGTCGACGTTCAGATCGGTGGAGGTGAACACGCCCGGGGCACTCACCCGCTGTATCTCATCCTGGAATTGGGTGATGCGGTCCATGTGCGACAAGTCCTGCAGCATCGCGCTGCTGGGCAGAGCCGTCCTTCTCTTCCTTTCCGGACAAAAGGACAGGTCGTACGTAATACTAGTCACTCGCTTCCAACGTCGTCAGGAGACGATGGCCAGCACTGCATCGGACAGTGGAACGGCAAACACGAGACGACACCTGATTACGAATATACACGAGTCCGGTGGGGTAGCTAGAAACAAATGGGTCACCAACGCGTCCACGCGGTAAACGTCTCCTGGAACCCGTCTCGGTTGAATCTCTCGTCGATGACACCCTTTTGTTCAATCGAAAGCTGGTAGGTCGTGCCGACGGTCGAGATACTGTAGAGCGTGATCGTTGACTGTTCATCAATGTTGAGGACCCCGTTCTGGCAGGTGTAGTTGGTAAGGCACTCTTGGGTGTAGTTCTAACACCCGGAATGAGCATTTCATCACATCAGAGTCTTTGCCTGCTCATACCTGGAAGAAGCTGTAAAAGCCGCCACCTGATGGACACGATGAGACACTCCTAGCTCCAACAGACGAATGAACTTGCCAAAAACTGTAATGTCCCAAGACTGCACCACATACATGCCCCACGCCATGGCGTTGGAAGCATTGTACGCGGGGTCATGGTAGTATGGATTGATGTCATACGGTTTGGGGGCAGGGGGGACCGGTTGATAATAGGGCTAGTTTCGCAGCTCATCAAGATGCCCACACTGGCCGACAAGATAGATACTTACTGTTTCGGTCTGCGCCAGGCCAATCCAGTGATTTTCGGCACCATGCAGATTATACTGGTACAGAGCAGAGTGCTCAGCTATAAAGGATGAGTGATATCGTTGGCATGCAAGGCGTGGCGCACTTACACGCTGGTCCGTACGTCAGTAATGCATACGTTCCCAGACAACTCAAACAACTCACCAGTACCAATCATCCATACAGGACCATATGATTCGGACAGGATCCCGCGCCCGGAGAAAATGCTCGTTTGGCGTGACTCTGGGTCATCCAGATCGTGGTCAGCGTTCCAAACCCAGGTACCCTATAGCCGGTCAACAAGCGTTTTAATGCGACGTCGAGAAAGTCCCCACCTCGAGATATGCAGTAGACCCTTGGGTCAGGTGCAGGCCCATGAAAGCGCCCTGACAATCGCGCTTGAGGTTACCCGCGGGGCAATTCGCGTACTGTAGGTTCGTGCCGACAGCTACATTGAAAAAGTGTCAGGTCGTACACGTCTGCCGGCTCTCCAAACACACCTCCGCCAATACTGAATTCGAAAGAGGGTCAGTCTTGCGAGATTTCGGGGAACGAATAGTTGAACACACCGGAAATGAGTGTCCCACATACCGGCACCGCCCTGCTTGTCCCAAGGTTGATGCACATTCCACTCGACAAGGATGGCACCCGGTGCTTGAAAGAGTAAGCGACGCGCAAAAGGATGGCACTGGGCAACGTACCAGGTCCGACGGTAGAAAAGATGATATCCGTAATCTCCAGAATCCCATTGGAATGGGGCGCACCGGCTTGTACCATCACTCTCGGTTTGTCCTGATCCTCGAATTTAGCGCCACCGCCGAGTATAACCGACCAGGCCTCGCCCGCGATCTGCGAACCGGCGGGGATGTAGAGGGTATCCGTGATATAGTATGTTCCGGCGTCGAAGAAGATGAGTTTGCAACCCGCAAACTGTGTACCAGGACGTGCTCAGCGTGGTCGCGACAACGGTCTCCATCCACATACCGTATCAAAGACCTTTTGTAGCGCTGCGGTGTCGTCTGTGTAACCATCGCCGACTGCACCATGCGACTTTACGCTGACGATTTGGTCGAGGGAATAGTCAGGGTACTGAGGGTGACCTCTTCCGAATATGTTGCCCCGCGAGTCAAGGATACTCGACGGCTTTTGCGGCGGGTCGATATCTCCCTGGGTATAGCGAGGCACGCCATTGTCCCCGACGTACACGTTTCCCTGTGCCCAGGACTCGATGTGCATCGAATCGGTGGAGCCGCGGAGGACAACCTCGCCGCCTCTGACCCCGACCGCGACCGGGACGTTGTGGAGCTGAATGTTGTTCAGCACAATAGAACCTGCAAGCGTGCCGTTGCTGGCGGTCGAGGTCTGGACAAACACGGGGGTATCCACGACCGTCACGTCGATGATGGCTTCGGATCCGACCGCCTTGAGAGTTGTCAGCGGGAGGCAGCAAGTCTTGCGTGTTAGACACTCGCCTGAGTAGCAGACGTCGTTCCGCCAGTTGCCAAATTAAATCCGACCTGGAACACGAGCGAAACGTAAGGAGAGGAGAGGAACGAAGGATGTTGGTACATACAGAGCAATTGTTGATGGATACGCGCTGGTAGGTCCAGCCTGCCACGACGGTGAGCTTCACGATGCGAGAGACAAGGGGAATGCATACCCCAACTCCATGCGGCATTGATACCTTTGGAAGAAGTCAGCTAGAGAGCAGGAACGCTCGAGAGCATACTTGCCGACGACGGCGTTGTTGACGGTGAGATTCCGAACGGTAAACTGTTGGTTGCCGACGGAAATACCGTTTCTGCCTAGTACCGTGAGCCAACCTGAAGCCTAGTTTGGAGGGGACATACCTCCGTTGAAAACAATGTCTGCGAGCGCGTTGTGAGCAACAGACCGTACGAGGGGTGATGTACATACCACCCATAAAGCCACCGCTGACGCGTGAAGTGAGTCTAGGTGCGCTGGAATCCAATGGTCATGTCTCACCTTCCGTTTTCCATGTAGAGCCCTGGAAGATGGGTCGCGTCGAACAAACAGACTCGGAGTGGGTGAACATACCTTGGTGCTGGGTGCCATTCTCTTGAGACATGTCGACGACGATGTTGACGAGGGAGGTGGACTGGGATACTTGCCAGTGGAGACCAATGGCGGGTGCGGTGGCGTTCATCCGACGGAGATCGATGACAAGATTGCGCACGGAGCGATAGCTGGACGAAACCACGTGTCAGTATGATCGGAGCAGGCCGTGCACGCGTCTGACGCACAAGTTGTCCTGGTTGACGAACCACTGGGCGCCACCACCGTTGGGGACATAGGGATCGGCATCTTGGGTGGGTGATTAAGCAGAGGTGTTGTGACATGACTGGAACGCCCACCAATGACAGCAAAGCCAGAAAAGTTGGAAGACGCGAGGAGGGTCGGGGGGGTTCTCGCGTCACCAATGATCTGGGTGTAGTAGTACGTGTTGATCGCGGAGGACACGAGATATTTCCTGGCAGACTAGATTCAGCAAACGGTCTGCCCGAGGATGTGTGACTATACCCGGGGGGGAAGTACACGACTGCGGGCGTGAGGCTTGTGGAGCGGCTGTGAGTGAGAGCAGGCGAGAGAGAAGGGTGCTCACGTGGACGACTCGCATCCGTGACCACAGCGGTGACCGTCGGACATGGCAGCGCTGGCAAGTGGGTTGAGCGGGGAGACACGGACACAAGAAGCAAACGTCGAACTTGATGGCGGCGGTGTCATCGGTGACGCCATCCCCCTTTGCGCCGAAATCGAGGACGTTGCGGAAGACTTTGTAGTTCTTGTTGGGATTGAAGGCTGACGTTCCCTGGTGTTTGATGTGCTGCAGCCAGTACGGGTCGCCTGGGGCGGCGTGTCCGGTGATGAGTGGTGCGGAACAAGACGAACCGAGAGCGGAAACGAGTGGGGCAAGGAGCAAGCACGCGCTGGCATAGAGCAAAGCGAGGGTGGGGGGTCTGGGCATGGCGAGCGCGCCAGACGGTAACGAGCGTGTATAAACGAGTGGAAGAAGGAGTGCGCACGAGGCGAGCCTCCCTTCTTTTTTTTTCACGCCGTAATCATGCGTGGATCCCTGCGTACGTAGCCTGTGGTGAGAGTCAGCCGCAACGAGGACGGTGCAACAGGGATGGGTCGGCAGGTACAGCCCTGCTGCCCAGCGTTGCAGCTCGGGGCGGGGCCTTGGGGAGGCTGTCCAAGGAGCACTCGGCTGCCCGTTTCGGCACGCGTTGTCTCGGGTGCCGTGCCGGTCTCAAGGCGATTGTCTGGTTATAATTCTTCGGCTCCTTGTTCGACATCTGGCATGTCCGTCCCCCCCACCACGAACCTCCTGCAGCCCCACCAGCGCACCCGCCTCATGCGCTCCACCAGGAAGCTCGGCGCCGTGCTGGGCACCACGCCCTGTCTCCTCGAACACGACCTGCCAGCCAGGACCACGACTAGGGCATCCAAGCGTCAGGGCTCCATCTTCACCCACAAGCAGATCAGCTCGCTCTCCATCACGTCCAGCTCTCCATCCTCGCGCCCCTCCTCGTCCGCGTCCTCCATGAGTGTGCCCATCACCCCGGGCACCGACCCGAGGCTCCCTCCCGGTCTGTCCACCCATGACCGTCGTCCGTGCACGAGACCCCAGCTCTGCCTCCAGCTGAACCCGGTCCCGCTCTCACCCTCCAGCGAGCGCTTTGCATCCTCGCTCTGCCCGCCCCCGAGCCCGTCCCCCCTCACCCCCACCTCCCCTGTGCCTGACGTGGCCGAGATCCGCAGGAAACGCGTGGCCAAACTCGCCCGCCATCTTGGGGAAAAGATCCCCCTCGAGCTCGTCTTCTCCGACTCGGCCCCAAAACACCTCGCCGTTTCTCCAGACTGTCTTCCGAGAAGGCGCTCTCAGTCCGTTCATGTCGCGTCCGGCGACGCCCGCACATGTCCCCACAGAAGCACCCACAGCCAGTCGCGCCCAAGGGAGGAATGGGTCGGCGAGTGGAACCGCCCCGACATCCGCGACGTCCAGAGAGAGCTCAGGCATCTGAGGGTTCGCTAATGGAGTCCCTTGTATTTCTCCAGACACGCCACGATCGGCTGCTGGCCACGCTGATCGGTCACTTCATACTATACCATCTTCACGCTGCGAATCACGCATTTCATGACACCCATCTTTTGCATCATACCGTTGCATTTTATAGTACCATACGTTAATCTTTCTTTTCTCCCCTGGGCGGTCATCACTCTTGGTCCCTATTTATACCTCTGGTATATCCGTGTACACCGCGCAGCACACACTTGGCTCGTCTTGTTTCCCGGGAGGCAGATCCGTGTTCACTTGTAATCTTTTTGACCCAAACACGCCTTCCTGCTCCTCGCGCCAATCGCATCGGTCGCACGCTCTGGATCGCTGGGACGCGTCGGGACCCTTTTCGCGCACAAAACATGCCCGAGCGTAGCGTCGTCGTTCCAGACTCCGACCACGCCCGCATGAAGGTGCACATCAAACACTGGAACGCCGTCGCCCAGTGGCACTGGAACACCGGGTCCACCGACCAAGACGACGAGGAGGACGTCTGCGGCATCTGCCGCGTCCCCTACGAAGGGTGCTGTCCCTCCTGCAAGATGCCCGGCGACGACTGTCCCCTCAGTGCGTCTCCCTCTTCCCCGAGCGCCCCTTGGTCCTGATGGCCGCCGCTGCCTCGCATCACCACCACCACCACCACCGCGGCAGTATGGGGCGAGTGCAGCCACATCTTCCACATGCACTGTCTCCTCAAGTGGCTCGGCACCGCGGCGTCGAAACAGCAGTGTCCGATGGACCGTCGTCCTTGGGGTGCGTCTCCCTCGTCCATTCTTTTTGCTTCCCTTTGCAAACACGAACACCGGTTCTGTCGCTCGAACCGAACCGCCAGTCACTGCGGAACGCAAAGTATCCAGCACTCCCGTACACGACCCCGAACGAGCCTCTAGCGAGCCTCCCACTTGACTCCAAAACCGAGACAAAAAGAGGCGGAGCAGGTCCTCTTCCATCCGAGAAAGTGGAAATGGCAATATATACGTCATGTGTATCGGCATACAGTAAATGATACAGGCACCAACTCGTTTCCATATTTCTGTCATGATCAGGGGCCATAGCCCGAAACAAAAAAAAAAAAAAGACAGAGGGATGGGAATGAATGAAGAATCATGTATATAGTGTTTAGGTGAGAAGAGACAATCGGGGTAGGGCGCTAATAAATATTGGGAGGTGGGTACAAGTACAGGGTCTAGGCTGCGCTAGATAGCATTCAAGGCAGGAATGAGGAACAAGCCGGAAATTGACGAGAAAAAGGTGCATATCTAGAAAAGAAAAAAAACCGAAAACATGATGAGAAACATTGGATCAAGTGTCAAGATATATCTCGTGTCGCACGGGGTCAGCAACTCTGTTTGTTTCCTTTTTTTTTTTTTTTACCGTTGGGCCAGTGGAGCAGCCAAGCGTTGTTCACTACTGCTCGTATCCACCCGGTCCCTGAAGAGAGGCCATCCAGATCCGGGTCTTGTACAAACTGAACACAACGTCAGGCTCAAGGGTCGTCCAAACCTTGGAAAAAGACGGGTGCACACCGGAACAATTCTCGTACAAGCTCTCGGAAGTCGATGCGTTTCTCCGCGATAAAGTAAAACGTCAGCTTTCGCCGGTCCCTGCCAGTGCATGAGAAAGGCAGCGTGAGCGACAAGCATGGTCGCCAAGAGACCATGGCCGCACCACTGATATTCTGCATCTATGACTTCCATCGGCAACTTCTTTTGCCGCACTTTGCTCTGACACAGCTGAAGCGCTCTCATCTCGTCCTGTATCTTGGTAACAAGGTGCCTTGCACGCACGCCGTCAGTTCTTGCGCGTCCGACATCGCTCGCAACGGACGCACTGTGTATCCTGGGGTTGCGCTTTTCCGTATATCATCTTGGGATTGATCTCCTTCTTTGATCCCACGCCGCCTTGTTGACCACCTGGACTGAGTGGCCCACTGTCGCTGTAGCCGACCCGCTCCTTTTGCTCCCGCTGGAACGCCTCCACTTCCTCGAGCGTGATGGTGTCGTTGACGACCTTGCCCAGGTCCTTCCCTCGATCGGCCTCCACAATGACGAGGTCGCCTACACGAATGTCCAGACTGAGATCCGTCAGGTAAAACAAATCCGTCCGGCCAGCCTTGAACTCGACAATGTACAGCGGCCACGACGCCGGAACAGACGAGAGCGGGACACCCTTGCCGAGATCGTTGAGGCTGGGCTGCGGCGCGTCGGACGTGCGTCGTTGGATCTGCTGGGGATAAAATGGCCCCTGCTGAGGCTGAATCGAACGTGCGCTCGTCGGCGACAGTGGGGACGGCACCGTGGTCGCTGCGGTCCGATTAAACGTCGACCCTCCACTGCCGTGAGAAGGCAGGTACTGAATGCCCTGGCCGGGGATAAAGCGGGCCGTGAGCGACTGCGAGGTGGTGCCGTTGCCGCTTCCGAGATACTGCGCCTTGGCATCAATGAGCTGCTGCTCAAAGTGGGTGCGGGGAGGGCTCCCCCCGGCAGACACACCGCTGTCGCTGGGCGAACCAAAGTGTTGACGATTCGATGTAAACGTGGCACCGCTGGGGATGTTGAGGTTCATGGACTTGAAAGGGGAGACGCGATCGGAAGTGGGAGGGCTGCGCGACATGGGGGCATAAATGGGGAGCGAGGAGGGTTGGCTGGGGGGATGGGCGGATGAGGAGGGCCCAGGACCGTCCTTCACGCTGAGAGAACCAAGGTCGGCAGCAAGGTCGTCGTCTGACAGCATGAGACCACCTCGACCACCAAAGGTCTGGGTATGGAAGACGTTTGGACGGGACTCGTCCTGGGGGTCGCTCCCGAAGCCGGCCACGATGGCTGTCCTTCGGGGCTGAACGACGCTGACAGAATGCCGACGGCTTGTCGTACCGCTCCCGCCACCACCGTTCTCGTCCTTGGGAGGGTGCATGCCAGCCCAGAGCTCGCGCAGCGCGGAGCCATCATCCAAAAGAATCTGGCCGACGTCACGGACGAACGGGCTCATGTTGGAGGCATCGATGGTGTGCCTGTTGGAAGAATGGCCATTGGCACCGCCAATGTGCGAATCAAGGTTATTACCCAAGGGGGATCTACCCATAGTTCCAAGTGAACCATACCGGCTGCTGCCCGGTGGTTTGAAGTCTCCGTAACGGGAGCTAGGGATGTTGAGCGGGTTGGTCTGGAGGGAGGCGTCGGACCAGAGATGGTTGTTTTGGAACGGGCTGCCTATGGGACCAGGGCGAGTTGTCGTGGCAAGGGACTGGGACCTGCTGCGAGTGAGATCGGATGCGTAGGAACGGCCGCGGGCACTGGGGGCGGAAGGGCCCATGTAGTGCTCATCGTAGGTATCCGAGAGGGCTTCGGACTCGTCGTCCTCGACGGTGGATGCGAATCGGGATTCGCGCATGGCGGACGCAAAGTTGGTCTGTGGGTTTGAGAAGGAGGAGCTTCGTGTGGGAACGGAAGAGGGTAGTCCGCCCGCGTGGGCGGTGGTATTGAAGGTGTGCATTCTGGGAGTCCAAGCGGAGCCGGCTGGGCTGGGGGGGGTGGTGCGCTGGGGGGAGGGGGAAGGGAGGGGGGCCTGGGAGGGGGACTGGGAGGTTGGAGGTTGGCTTGCCGCGCGTTCCCTGGCAGAGCCGGGACCGGAGCCAGAGTCCTGTTTGGACAGGACGAGAAAGCGATTGTTGCGATCAGGCGCGTGTTGTTGGGGCCTGTTTGAGAACGCCATCTCGTCGTCGTGCGAGTCGCTGCGTTGACAATGCGCATTCATCCCTGCACCCACACGGCCACGGCCCACGCACCACAAGTCCGTTCGGGAGGGGGGAGGAGGACGAGAACGAGCCCCCGCTGCGTCTTGGACCGCAATTTGTCGTGACAAGCGGTCAGGTGGTCCCCGCATCACATGAGCCCTGGCCAAATTAAACCGCGGCCCCAGCTACCGACATCCGCCATGCTAAACGGTAACGCGAATACCCAGCTCGCTCCGTCAGACGTCAAACACAACGTCCATCGCCTTGAATGCAGTATTCCCCGGCCAGACCTTGATCGGCACCTCGCACTCCACCGTCTCGACCCGGACATCCGTCCATTCCTCCTCATCGCCTCCCCTGATCGTCAGCTCGTCCCCGTGCTCCTCTTCGTCCCCATCGTGGTACTCCCGCTCCCCACTTCCCAGGAAAGATGCCATCAAGAGCTGCGTCCAGGTAGACGACGACCGTTCCGCCTGCGCGTCCTTTTGCGGACGCTCTCTCGGCGCAATGGACGGATAGGCCTTGTACGCCGTTCCCCACTCCCCTGTTGATCCGTCTTGAGCCAACTGCCTGAACCAAGCACCGTCCGCATCGATCTGTGACGATTCCGCAGCCACCGCGACCAACAATGACAATCTGATACGCCAAAGCAGTCCACCAGCCGACCCCGACGGTCTCTGACCCGCATCACCCAGCTGAACCTGGAAAGCTGGACTTGCATCCGAGGGTATATCGAGCGAGAACGTCGTCCGAAGAACGGCAGAAACCAACGAAGCATGGTGTTCTGCGTGTATTCGCCGCATATGTCGGAGATTACCTCCCGACGCTATTTGTGAGGGGAGCATTTCCTGAGACTCCAGCACAGCAGACAACTGGGGTAAGCGATCAGCATCACCAACGCACCGATCAGGCAGAAAAAGACGCACGGACAAGACTCGAGACCGACTGCACCGTTCGTTCAACTCCACAACCCCTAACACAGTCTCGCCAAGCCTGTATGCCGACTTGGTGAACGTGAGCACCGCCACTTTTATCCCCTCCTTGTTGACATCGTACGACACTGGGCGGCGACTCAGTCGTTCATCTCGAGCCGAATAGGAAATGCTTGCTCACCCTTCTTTGGGTTGCGTGTCAGAACCTCGACAGCTTCTCTGCACCCCGTCAAAGCACCACCATCACCCTCTCGTTCTCGCTCAAAATCGGCAAGCGTGGGCGACACCAAGGGCCCCTTGATGCGAACACCAGTGGCGTCAGGGTCTGGGAATGTGGCAAGCAGACGTTGGCCGTAGCCTCGTAAATCACTCGAAGGGCGGGAGTTGCCGCGGGCTGAACACAGATTAGAACTTCATGGAGACGGCGCAAACCCCCACACACATTGCGTTGGGACCTTTGTGACTCCCTTTGGGAGACCATCCACCACTTTTGGTGCGGTTTCCATAGACAGCGTACGCCTTCCCACAGGCCACAGCAGGTCATAGGGTTCAGGTACTCTTCCAACTGCAAGGGATAGTCAGGCAGACATGAAAGCAGGCTTTGCGCAGACCATACCGGCGACGTGGTTGTATACGCGTATCGGGACCTTCATGACGCGACTGGTGCTGTTCGCACCTGTCGGACCGAGACTGCCCGATGACCTCATCGCGGAAGCACCCGCCCGGCAGGTGCCTATGACTAGCTCATATGAGAACTTGAGTACCCTGCCGCGAAACGTTGGCGGTAGGTTGTCCGGTAGCAGTACAGTGTATGTGTCTTTGAACCGTGTCACGAGTGCATTTCGTACGAATAGAAATAGGGCAGCTCACACGTGCGGGATTCTCCTGGGGCAAGCATCAGATCCACGGCAAGCATGGCTGGCTGTACCTCGAACGTAGGAAGGGGTGCGTCAGGGTCAACGTCCTCTTCCGTCCCCCCGTTGACCAAGCCAAGACCGACGCCATTCTGTTGTCCGTTCGCTGGCGTTCCAGTGGGTACAGACGACACGGACGGCGTGCGAGAGCGTCCCGGCGCCCATGACTGGGAGGCCGGCAAGGGTGTCGAAGGCGCAGAATAGGCAGACGGAGAGAGAAGCGAGAGGAAACTATTCGTAAGTGACGACGAACGGCTATGAGAACGTCGACGCTCCTGTATGCGTTGACGCGACGTGATGTCCATACACCCACCACCCACAATCGCGCGTCTCAACAGTTTATGTCGGAGCGCACTCAACGTACGCGTTTGATCCGGGGCCATCACAACACCTGGAAGAGGTTCGATGGAAACGGTACCCAAGAGCTGTGCATAAGAGTAGAGAATCAACTCGCAGTTTGAACTAAAGAGCGTGCTATTTCGGAGTGGTGCTGACGGTTTTGATTGGGAACTGGAAGGAGGAGGTCCGTATCCTATACCGAATCGGTGTGGTTGAGACTGCGAAGGATGGGAAGGATGTGCATGAGTGGTATTCTCGAACGAGCGTTGGTCAAGTGGGTCAGTCAGAGACGGGGACCTCGGGGGAGGCGTTCCTGGGTAGGGAGAAGTCGGAGTCTCTGCGATCGGATCGAGGGCGACGGAAAAGGTAGACGTGGATGCGCTAGCCAAACTGGACGGTGCGGGCGGAGGGTGTTGCGTATCGTTGAGGTGAATCTGGGCGTCCGTCACAGACTGTTTGCGCACGTGAGGGTGACGCGGAGGAAGCTGAAAATCATGGCTGCGGGCCGGGAGACCTTGGTCTGGGATTAGCCAGCGGGGTGGCCAACGTCGAGGTACACACCTGCGTCGGAGAACTCGTTGTAAGCGCGTACATACCGCGACACGCTCTCGTCCGCGTTGTCTGTGCTTTTTGGGAACGCTTCGCCAGCGGGAATGTCAATGGACAGTGACCTCGCCTTTTCAAGGAGGGATTGCCGTTTCTGCTCCAAGACGGTCGACATGTCCATCTTGCCAGGAACTTGGCCAACGAGCCTCCTCCGCGAAGGGATGTCGCGAGCATTGTTGACAGGGACAGAAACGGCGGTAGGGGCGGATGGCCGGGGGATACCAGGAGAAGTGGGGGGTCTTGCCAGGGGAGCTGAGCTGATGGAATGAGCACCTCGTCTGTGCGAGTTCTTGACCTTTGGGGACTCGGGCGTTCGAGTGTTTGTGAAGGTGATCGTGACGGAGAAGAGTTCGCCAGCAAAGTAGGAGGCTTGTGCGGGTGATACATGGACGCGGATGGCGGGGTCGACGTCGCTCGTTGGCAGGTCGTCCGGCATGGGTGTATGGACCGAGACCTCCACGTACAGTATGGATGCGGGAAGAGGCAATCAGCCCCGAGGATGGACTCAGAGGACGAATCAGTGAGCGGACAAAGTTTTTGCGTGCCAAAGCCTCTGGACCCAAACACCCACCATGGCCAACTTTGCTGCACGTCTCGAACCATTCCTTCTCATATCCAAGTCAGCCAGGGGCGCCGCAGCCGCGAAACTTGTCCAGGATGCCACCTCCGCACCAGGGGTCTTTGTCTTTGCGGAGCTCCTCGAACTTCCAAACATCCAAGAAGCACGTCCCATTGCTGCCTCCCCTCTGTAGCAGTACTTACATTGTTGGTCGGGATCAGCTTGCCACCAGCGAGCAGCATGCGCCGTTTCTGTCTCTCCTACAGCTCTTTTCATACCGCACGTTCAGGGACTATCTAGGTCGATTGCGTGACATTGTGTGCCTTTGACCAATATTGACAGTTCTGATCCCAGACCACAAGGACTCCCTTCCGCCTCTCAATCCCGCCCAGATCACGAAACTAAAGTGCCTCACAATAGTCACTCTTGCAACAGAGCATCATGTGCGACCATTGTCTCGATGTTCCGTCGTCTCCGCTGAGGTATAACTGCAGATCTTGCCATACTCGTTGCTGCTTCAAGAGTTGCAGATAGCTAGTATCAGAGAACTAGAGGATCTCATCATCGATGCCATTTACCTCGACATTCTTCGCGGAAAGCTCGACCAGAAGGAGCAGCAGCTCGAGATCGAGTACACAATGGGACGGGATCTCGAGCCAGGGAAGCTCGAGAAACTACTGGAGGCGCTTCAGAATTGGTTTGTCCGACTACGCCTCCTTATTTCCCAAGCAGTACTCCATTGCAACTTAGGGCTACCACGACAGCGCTCGTCCTGTCAGAACTCGACCAAAAGCTCATGGAAACGGCAACATACAGCGCGGCTGTACAAGTGGAAAATGACGAGCACGAAAAGACGTATCAGGCGACCCTGAAGGATGTCCAGGAACGTCAAAAAGATGTAAAGGGAGGAAGGCGAACGCAACTCCCCCAGAACAGTATCGATAGTATGGACGTGGATGAGCCACCGTCTGACGCACTCAAGGCTAGGAATCGCAAGTATGTCTCCCTGTTCTCTCATTTCGCCTCCGTTACCTTATCGTCTATATAGACCCATGGCAGACACGGCTTTGAGGCAATCCCAGAGGAAACGTAGCAGAGTATGATAGCAATGTTGGTAGTTTGCACTTCTGTATCTGTAGTCGTTCATTTTCAATTCCGTGCTTCGTCAGAGTCGCGCGTATCACGTGAACTCATTGGCGCGACGTGTCAGAGTGGCAGTGCAGTGACTCCTCTCCTGACCGTCATTCACTATGCCTGCAGAGCGAGCCGGTGTGAGCTTCCCCGTCCAATGATTGGCACATACCCTCATGACTGATTTGTGTTCAAGTACACGGTCACTATGTTCCTCGTGGATCTCTCTCCTTCCATGGGAGTCTCTAGAATAATGGAGCTTCCCGATGGTTCAAAGGGAGAGACGAGGAGCGTCGAAATGACAAAGTTGGAATGGTCGCTTCAGTTTGTCAAAATGAAGATTCAGGAGATGGTGTGTCTTTCCTTGCCCTCGCTTTCTCGATGCTTATACCGTGTTCGTGATGCAAGATATTCAACGGGCGAAAGACAGACCAGTGTGGTGTCATCACATTTGGTTCCGAGGGTGCGCAATCCATTTCAGTCTCATCTATCCACGAAGTCAAGTATCCACCCGATTCTACGTGTAATTTACCTACACAACGACTTGGCATATGAGCAGAAACTAGCAACGTCATCAACGATAACAGCGGAGGCTATGAACATGTCTCGGCATACATTCCAATCGGTCAGCCAAATGCAGCCACACTCGCAAAACTGGACGAGCTTCAGGCGTCAGAGACTACAGGGGACCGTACGCTGATTCACCGTTGTGTCCTCGCGCATACATTAACGCAGCGACGTTGCATTGGCCAAAATATCAGCAATCGATGCATTAATCGTCGGCGTTGAGACGCAGGACGTTTATTTACAGAAGAAGCGCACATGGACACGCAAAGTAGTGTTAGTTACCGATGGGGAGTCCCCGATGGAGGTTGAACAGTGGGAAGCGATAGTGAGGAAGATGTCAAGTTTGAACGTATCATTGACTGTCGTGTGAGTGAAGAGTCTGCCTTGGAATTTAGGTCCTGCTGGTTGCCCCTCGAGGACACAGATACCTTGTGGCTCGCCAGTCATTTTGGTGCTAACGTTTTGAAACAGGGGCGTCGACTTTGATGACGAGGAATTTGGGTATCATGAAGACAACAAACCCCCCATCAAAGTAGGGAAACACAGTTAGCTATGGTTTATATTGATAATACTTCACCAGCGCGTGAATGAGGACTTTTACGCTCGCTTCATATCGGCCTTCCCGGAGGGCTTTGGGCTACTCGGGTCCCTTGAACATGCACTCTTCACACTCACTTATCCTCACATCAAGGAAGTCAAGTCCGCACTCTTCTCGACAACAATGCGTCTTGGGGACGTCGAGGTCCGGGAAGATGAAGCCATCGAGTTCGGTGTGCGTGTCGCCAAGTGCACCAGCTTGACTAGGGCTGCACCTTGGAAAAAGTTTTTCAAGAAGGATGCTGACGAAGACGATGCGCAAGATACTCAGGATGAGGGGAGGGCTACTTTCAAGGAAATAAAAAAACGCACCGAATATCTCATCGACAGGTCCTCTGAGGAAGAAGATAAAGAGTCCACACAGGATATTTCGATGGGTGTCGACGAAGAGAAGGACACCAGGGAGGGAGAGGCACATCTCGAAAAAGTGGAGAAGGAGCAGCTCGTCAAGGGGTTCAAGTATGGTTCCACCTACGTCCCATGCCCCGACGGGCAGTTTGAGCGGCTAAGCACTAAGAAGGGCATCGAAATATGTGGATTCGTCCAGAGGAAGAACGTAAGTCTCTTTCGCTTTTTGTTGGTGTTCAGCTTTAGAATTGGTCTGGCTTTCTAGCTGAATCGTTCGTATCTCATGGGGGAGATTTCGTATGTGTATGCTTCGACGTCAGTGCCGGACCAACTGGCATTCTCTTCCATGGTCCAGGCCATGTTCGACAAAGGTGTCCTGGCAATTGCGAGAATGGTGAGGACAGAAGGTGGGGACCCAAAGATGGGCATTCTCTCCCCCATCGTATGGCCCAATGTAGATGTACTGTTATGGGCACAGGTATGTCTTTCTTCTAAAAACCCAGAATAACCACAACTGGCCGTTACACAGATGCCCTTTGCGGACGACATCAGACGCTATACCTTTCCCTCGCTCTCTACTCTTATCTCGAGGTCAGGTGAAAGGATTACGAAACATCCTTATATTCCAACAGAGGAACAGCTCGCGGCCATGGACGATTTCGTGGATGCCATGGACCTCATGGAAGCGGGTGATAAAGATGAGAACGAGTGAGCCTTAGAGCTTGTATTTCCCGTGCGAGGCTCAGGTGGGTTCTCACAGCGCCCACCAACCTTGGTTCGACCCCCGTCTCTCGTACAATCCGGCTCTTCATCGCGTGAAGCAAGCTCAGTTCCACTGTGCAGTGGTGTCAGACATCGCGACCTACCCTCTCCCGCCACCCAATCCCGAGCTTACCAAGTACTTTGATCCTCCGAAACGTGTCCTAAAGACTGCAAAGCATGCTCTAGAGGAGTGTGAGGCTGTTTTCAAAGTCAAGGAAGGTACGTGTCATTATATCTCCGCTTCTGTGTCTACGTCGTGTTTCGCCAACGATGTATCAACCTCTTCAGTTCCCAAGAGAGTTCCGAAAGCGCGCAAGGACGGCCATGTGCACGCACAGGACGAGGACGAGGACATGATTCTGCTCGACCAAAAAGGGCCCGCTCGAAATCGGCCTGTTATCACAACCCCCGCAAAATCACAAGGAGTCAATGTCTCTCCGTCTCACGCTGTGAAGAAAAGGGTGACAGTAGACGGTTCTGAGACAGAGTCAGAATCGGATGGCGAATTTCTGGTAGTTCCAAAACCGGTACGAAATGGACCTGAGTTACCGACCCCATCGGTCTCCCCCGAACCAGAGCCCGACCCACAGCGAGCGCCAGGGAGGATCATTGGGAATGCCTACCCACTCAGGGATTTTCGTGAGAACCTGAAGCAAGGTGACGTGGTGACCAAAGCGGTGGAAGATCTTGGGGTTGTGATAAGAGAGGTTGTCGGACGCCCGTTTGCGGGTCGGCGGAAAGATGAGATGGTGGAATGTTTGAAGGAGTTGCGCGAGGCATGTTTGAGGGTGAGTGTACGTCCCTGGTTGTATGCGGCTCGTGTTTGCTCAGCCGACTTTGTGTGGTGCGCAGGAGGACGAGATAGACGCATGGAACGGGTAAGCTGAGCCTGCTTGTCATACCTATCTTGTTCGAGGCTAATCGATTCGTGCTAGGACCTTGAGAAGACTGAGGGACGATTGTATGGGTGAGAACGGGAACAGGGACTTCTGGGCGACATTGCAAAAGCTGGGGCGTGACATGAGTTTGATCAGTTCGGGTGAGGCAAAGCGTATCGGAGGGATATCGGATGTTTCAGAGTCCACTGCCGAAGTGGTGAGTGTGCCTTTTCTCTACGCTCAGCATCTCATTGATCGATGTGGCCAGTTTATGCACCAATAAATCGTTCCAATACCGCTTTAAATGTTGTATGCGTGGTAGACAATGTGATATCCTTTCGTGGCTCCCCACGGTTAGAGGTACATTTGATTTCTTTCTCCAGGGCACCCTTCTCGATTATTCTGATAGAGGTGCAAGTAATTCGTGTACGACGTCGAGCCGGATAGATCTCGAGAGCCCAGCGCAGTCCCAGGGGCATTGCCACTGTCGTCATTGAGGAAGCCCCTGTGCGTGACCAAAGGCATCCGCAACCACCATCAACACTCGTCTCCAACGTCCGCACTCGCGATTCACAATGCCACTTGTCGACCCCATTAGCGCCGTCGCACTCGCCGTCAAAGAGGCGGGCATTGCCCCAGACGTGATTCCTAACGAGACCTTCTTTACCCCCGAAGCGCTCCTCGTCGCGAAGTGGCCAACTGGGAAAGAAGCCACGTTGGGGAACACGCTGACGACGGTCGATACAGCTGACGAACCCTCGGTGGCGTTTACTCCCATGCAATCGTTCGCGGCGGCGACGGACATTGGGTATACGCTCGTCATGACCGACCCAGATGCGCCGTCCAGAAGCGATCCCAAGATGGGGCAGTGGCGGCATTGGGTTGTAAGTCGTGGATGCGTCGCAATTATGTCGGCGCTGACGGGAGATTGTGCGTACGGTGCAGGTGACAGGCCTCAAGGCCCCCGCCCTGAGTGCGCTCGATACGGGGGATTTGAGTGCGCGCGTGACGAGGCCGGCGACGACGCCTTATTACCCGCCTGCCCCGCCTCGTGGAACGGGTCCACATCGCTATGGTAAGTATATGGGCAACGCGTTGCGATACCGTCGACTTTTGCTGACTGCTGCGCTCCCTGCACGCTTGCCTTCCTCTCACGTCTCAGTGTTCTTACTTTATCAGGAACCGGCTGTGGACTTTTCCATCCCCACTGATGCCCGTGAATACAAGAACGGGCCCAAGGATCGGGCGAAATGGAACGCGGCGAGTTTTGCAGACGACTATGGTCTCAAGCTGGTAGGGGTTAATTATTTCATTGTCAAGGGGGAGGCGTAAAGCGTGAAAGGACTTGTACCATGAAGGCGGTTCTCGTCCCTGTTGATATTCATGAACGTGCCAGCGTAAATAACCCCTGTTCCATATGTATGTACGAGTCACGTGCCACTGCAGGTGTTTTCCTTTTTCATTGTCACGAAACCATCCACAATGGCACGCAAGGCACGCGTACGGAGCGACAACGAGGACGACGCTCCTGAAGCCATTTCACACTCGACATCCAGGGCTGACGCAAAACGCAGTCAAAGAGCCTTGCGCGACTTTGAGGCGGGGGAAAAGGCACGCCGGAAGGCGCGCAACCGGGAGAGAGACCAAAAGCTAAAAGAAAGAGCGCGGGCGATCGGGAAGGGTGGGAAGACCAGCGAGAGTCCGAGACGAGTCCGATTTTTGGAGGATGAGAAGAGTGCGGATGCGGATGAAGGCGATGATGATGTGGAAGCGAGGATGCGGAGAGCTATGAAGGACGCGGCAGACGAAGTGGAGAGCGGAGACGGAGAGGTGGATGACGATGACGATGGCGAGTTCACTGGTTTCGGGGAGGGGATGGATTTGGGTGATGATATTACATCGGGTTCAGACGACTCCTCTCTGCGGGGCGAGGACGACCAGGGAGAAGGTGACTGGATAGACCCAGAGGCCCTCACGGATGACGAAG
Source organism: Boletellus ananas (assembly GCA_038089895.1). Taxonomy (NCBI): domain Eukaryota; kingdom Fungi; phylum Basidiomycota; class Agaricomycetes; order Boletales; family Boletaceae; genus Boletellus; species Boletellus ananas. The sequence continues at coordinate 68,549 of JBBPLS010000012.1, read as the reverse complement.
AGATGGAAGAAGACGACGAGACACCGTTCCAAAAACCAAGTACCAACAGATCGAAAGCTGACTATCTTCCGGACGACCTTTTCGCAGCCGCTTTCGCCTCCCAAAACTCAAAACCGGTACCGAAGGAAAAAAATGCAGAAACGACACCGCAACAGACGGTCAAAAAACGACGGCGAAAATCCACTGCACATCCAAAGGATCTGGTGATTGGGTGGGTCGTGTCCCTATAGCTTGAAGATATAAATCTCTCACTCCAGGTCAGCGGTCGCACCATCCGCACGTTACCCCGGCTATCAGATCCACGATCACAGCCCACGGCACGAAGTATCCCGTCCGCACGAGCGCGCAAATTCTTGGATCATAGCCTGGCCATGAAGGGCAAACAAGCTCTGCTCAAGGCCAAGAAAAGAGGTTGGGAGCGACGACCAGGTAAACCGACCGTTCTTCACAGCCCATCCGCGCCGTCTAAAATGTATTCACTAGCAAATGTTGGGGTCATGAAGTATCAAGGTGCGCCACACGGATTCGCTCGGGGTCCACGGTAGCGAGTTATCACATCCTGTCAGTCAGTTACAGATACCCATTAAACCGATTTCTGACTTTTCGGGGCTATTCTACCATAGTAATACCTCTGGCGCCCAATGCCAGCAAACCAAGCCAACCTGGTGGCACGTTGGACGTGGTCATGTTTGAGAGACAGGATGCTTACCTCATGCTGAGAAGGAAAACAACGAAGGTGATATTTCCGTGAGTCATCGGGTTCCACCACCCAAATGAATACCGCAAGTGTTCTGGGAGGCCGATCCACGACGCCATGATACTGAATCCCCGTAAACACGCGTGTCGATGTGTATTATGCACGGTCAACCCACTGCGTGACCTGATGGCACCCAGTCAGCCCGGAGTGTCCCGGAAAGGGATGGGTAGTACCCACATCTGCCAAAGCCAGCGCAGTCATGCTTGCACCCAAGATACGTTCCTGACTTTCAGGGTTGTTAGGCAGCGTGTCCCGAATCGCTCGAAAAGTGAATGAGGATATCAACCCTAGCAACATGTAGCCTGGGGAACTGAACGATAAGGATCCACCTAGACAGCTGAGTGTTGCATACAGTTGCCGAGCTGCCATATCGCCATGGTTGTCCGCGCGTCAAATGACTCGCTCGGGGCAGCCGCTGGGATGAGCTGGGCATGAAACCATTCTGGTCCGGGAAAGAACCATGCCAGGATGGCAGGAGAGATCGTTGACACTATCGTGGTACGTTGGTGGTGGGAGCATTTACAGACCGAGAAATAGACGGACGGGGTTCAAGGTAGAGGAACAGGACCTGATAGAAACCCGGAAGCGCAAGGAAGTCGCGAGGCATGGTGTTACGCCTCGCGTTGTCGTCAGCCCGAGGGTCGTGCGGTGAGGTGCACCTGGGAACTTTGCCTGAAACGTGTCATTGCACGTGTCAGCTATCACCACAGCGCGAACCTGGAGTGGAACGCGTCGAGCTTCGCGGAAACATAGTGGCTACACCAGAAAGGCGTCAGTTCATGGACCACCTGCTCCATCCCGGAAGGCAAGGCGGTCACCTTGATGATAGCCCCAGCTCGTCGGTGTTTGATCTTCCCGTCCAGCCCACGAACCCCGGTCCGCAGCCACTGGCGACTCAAGAGAGGGGCCCCAGTGAACCGAGAGCGAGGGCCCAAGCCACAGACATACCCTGGGAGTCATCTCCCAAGATCACGGTGATATCGGGCGGTTCTGGCGGAAACGCTATCTGCTCCGCGTTCGACAGCGCGCGTTTCGTGCTCCCCGTTTCAGACGATGGGGGTTCGTCGAGCGAGATCATCCGTGTTCTTGGAGGACCATCTATAGGTATCACCACCTCCGTGTTTCTTCAACTGATTGTCCTCGCGAATCGCTGACACCGGCGCCTCAAGGTGACATTCGTTCCAGGCTCGTTCGCCTGATACCCCCGGCACCCTCAAACACTCCCCTCGGGGCCGTGCACACGCTCCTGTCATACAGGCTACCCGCGAATGTTTCTGAACGCGAAGCTCGTGAAGAATGGAGAGACATCATCGAAGGGCACAGTCCTCTTTGGTCAGGAATTCCCATCGACCGCAAAGAGACCATCCGAGGTCCGTTTCAGCCCCCTTGTAATACGTATATACAGCCAACGGAATGCATTAACTCTCCGGGTCTTGTAGGATTTCTCGTGTACTTTGAGAACGAGGTACTCAAACGCTCCCACAAGAACTTCTCCTTTCTGAATGGAAGGTAAATACTGAATTCCAATGATGAGCTAATCCAGGGAGTCGCTTGACCCATTGTCCATTTCCCTAGCATTGGGAATTACTTTATTTCTGGTGCTCAAACCTTCTTTCGGTCTTTACCATCGGCTATATTCCTGTTCGCATCTATCACCAGCAGCCAGGTATGACCCAACTTGGAAATGTGACCCTGCCACGGCTTGACGGGATATGTGAAGGCGAACATCTTGCCGGTGATAGTGACCAACCATACCGTGACTATCGCTGCGGAGCTAGTGAGTTTTGTGCTAGAATCGGGCGGCAGACATAGAAGCGCTCCCCAATAGGAAAATGGTACCAGGCTCGTTGGACAGTGCGAGATATCCCATCCCGTGAATCCCTTGCTATCATCGTTCAGGGAAGACGGGCTCGAGTTGGATGCGTTTTCTCCCGTTGATGGCATGGGTGAAAATATTCCTTCCCACTCCAATGTTTTGTACAGCCAATTGGACAAGGACCGCGGCTATGAGCCATTACAGGCGAAGATATACAGTGAGTGGATCAGGTTCTGTGAGCTAGACCCACAAGATCTGGAGATAGGGTTGTATTACATCAACGCGTATGGTCATGAGGTGCATCCCACACCAAACCCCGAGTTCATCAAGACAGTAGGGACCTCCGAGGCTTTAGTGTATTCCTGTGGGTCGCTCTGGACTAGGTAAGTGCCAAGTTCGATGAGCCGTTTTGTTTGATACACAGGCATGTAGTATCATCCCTTGTTTAGCTCTTCGTGGAGTCGCATCCGCGATTGCGAGATCTAGCCTTTTGAGGGCTAAGATTTTTCTGCGTGAGTGGTTACGCCTTTGGGAACTTTTCTTTTCCTGAATCCAATCAGTAAACGGAACGAATGACAGGGAAACCGATGGTTACACTGCTGTGGATTATGTCAAGTAAGGTTATCGGTCGGCTTGTGCGGTCAGCTCATTCACGCTGTCCCAGAGCTGTCGCGGGGGCGCTTAACTCCGATTACCAAAAGCCTTCGTACGGTCTCGGGAATGCAAGCACAATTTTTCCGGTCTCGGCGTTCATTACCCATCTTGTTTGGCTCGAGGGGACGCTTATCGAGGTGGACGTGAGGGCGTTGGCTGTGAGACCCTTTTCTCCATTTGCCGTCGGCTGTTCTTACGTTTGTTGAAATCTTGTAGACGTTGGGTGTCAAGTCCATCGTGGTCAGGGGTAACATTGATGGCGACGGGAATCAGGGTCCACGGTACGATGCAGGAGTAGTTAGATACGCGCTTGCACAGATCCTGGGGCAATATTGATAACCTTTGACAGCATATATGACCTACTTCGCCCGTCGCTTGACTGGAAATTACGGGCGTAGATTGAGCCTGCTGACACTGTGAAACCGTATCCCCTTCCCCTGAATTTCTAGGTGCCCTTTGATCTTTTTCTTTGTGTACTTATGCTGCTGCTCTGACGAAAGTACAAGTTGATCCCCATCATGCTCACGTAGGTCCCATGGAAAAGGCCATCTAGCGGGGTCAGTGGCAATCGGACCCACACCGCCTCCGTCGCAGTAGATCTCATCATGATTCTCATGATTCTGGGCTTGCCACCCACAGGGTCCGCCTTCAGGTGCTGTTGTCCGTTCCCATCGTCAAAGTTCCATCACAGTGGATTACAGTGACATGTAGCCGTGGGGGCTCGAGCTTTGGTGTGAGCGTTATGTAATAAGATTGCACGTGCCAGGCGAGACGCGCCACCTCACAGGCCGCTCTCGATTGTTCCCCACCTTCCACTGTCCCGCCTCAGTGAGTCGTCGCTTGCCAGGCGGATTTGCATGGGACCGAGTATCCCTACCGCGGGATATTGGACACTCGGCCAGACGAGCAAGATTTAATGTCAGCGAGCACGTTCGTGGAAGCCAGTGCGGGAGCAGCCGCGTCGACCCGTGTCAGGATCTTCCGCCACTGCACCGGCCTCGAAGCCTGAACTTGGGCGAGGGTATCGGTTGGCTCACCCTTCTGTCGCTAAATGTACGCGGCGGGGCGGTGGCAGATTGCAAGACTCCAATTCATCAACTTGGGTCAGACGGCGTCGCTTCGACCGGATCTTGAGGTTCGAAATGGGGTTGCCTCCGAGCGCCGGGGACGAAACGAGGCAGTGCGTGAGTACTACGAGCCCATGGGAAACCATGTCCTTTTGCTGATCAGGCGGCGTTGTTTCAGGGCAAACTAAGTTGACTTGCTACGCTGTCTTTAACGCCGACTCTATCTCCTATCGACACGCCCCAAACTTCATGCCCTCCCGTTCAACCAGACGGTCTGGCGGCCTAGACACTACACAGCATTGATCTCCCGAAAGAGCGTACGTATGAATCATCTGCTGGCTCGATTTCCACGGAGAGGTACGGCTGATGCACTAGAGACATCCATTTCGTTCGAGGTTCGGTGACGCGAGTGGCTCACAAGTTCCTTCTAGATATCAACGGGAGGTTTGTGCGAACCAAGGACGGCTCAGGAGTGCCATCATCGATCGGTGACCGCGGTTCGACCGCGACCTCCCCTTTTGCCCATCTACATACAAGCAGCCATCGCCATTATACACCGGACCTCGAGAGCGAGAGCGACGAGGAGACGACCATTGCACCACCTTCTGGCGACGCAAGCGGCCCCGTTTCATCTGTGAGTCACTGTCTCCCCCCTCTACCCCTTCCCCGTCAAACGCTTTATCCCCATTTCACATTCTCACCGAATTTGCATTACGCCGGCGTGTTACGCAAACCTTCGCAGTGGATGCCACATGGCATTTTCCCATTATTTTTTCTCTTGTTTGGAAACGACACGCTGATGGCGTCCAAAAGGTCCAGGGCGAGCCAGCGACCCTAGCCGGGGGTCTCGATCGAACGGGTCTCCGCGTACGGTTCCGGTCCCGTGTACGGATTTCGGCAGGTCTGCGGAGGCGGCGACATTCAGACGTTGGCCGCTCTTCGAGCGCGTCCTCCGTCTCCTCTGGTTCGCCGTCCTCTTCGATCTCGGCACCGCTGCGGACGCACTATGCGGAGCACAACGGCTGGAGTCCGCTAGGGCAGAGAGTGAGCCACTTGGCAGCCCAAGGGGCGGCGGCAGCGTCGTCGTGTCCAAGTACCCGGGGTGAGTATGAGAACGATAGAAAGGCGAATGGGGGATGGGGAGGCGCGTGGAGGCAATACCTGATTCTGGGCGACGACGTTGACGAACGTACGCGCCTCATGACATCCGCAAACAGGCCCTCTCACGCTCGGAACCGGCACGGGCACGGGCACGGGTATCATGACGACGGGGAACTGGAGCGCCGATGGAGAGAGCAGTTGGTAGACGAGACTTTCGGCAAGTGGCCAAGGCGGCTGCTTAATCGACACGTAAGTTGTCCGTGGACTCGAATGGCACCTCCGGTTATTCATCACCCCTTGTTCCTTGTCCCTTTCGGCCATGTTAGTGGTGGCGGTGGCGTTTGGAATCTTTCTTATGTTGTTTTTGCTACGTGGACGACGAGGAATGATGGTGGTAACGAAATTGTGGAGGATCTAGCTTGTTACATTGACCACCGAAACTTACATCACGACATCACGATACCCCTCTATCTGCACACATCCGTGCCCCGTGTATCATAAGCTTCATGCTCTCTAACGGTCTGAAATCGTTCTAATTCGAGCATTATAGTCTAAGTCAGATCATGTCAGTGCCTGGGGAGAACCATGGAGGGAGGGAGGGTGGTGATGGGGGGGAGCAAGCTCGCTGCGGTCTTGCGGGCGTTCTGGATGAGGAGTTGATCCATGACGACGATGGCCGCCATCGCCTCAACGATGGGCACGGCGCGCGGGACAACGCACGGATCGTGACGGCCGCGGGCGGCTAAAGTGCCTGGGGTTCCGTCATACTGTGCGGTGTTTTGCGCCTGCGAAATGGTGGCCGGAGATTTGAATCCGATCCTGTTTCCGTTTCACTGTAAGATCCTCGGTCGACCACAGCCTCGTCGAGGGGGCAAGCATCAAAATCGACGAATGGAGAGACTTGCCTAAAGTAAATGTCCTCGCCGTTGGTGATCCCACCTTGGATTCCGCCGCTCCGATTGGACAGCGTGCCAAGTTTGCCGTCTTTGAGCACGAACGGGTCATTGTGCTTGCTTCCGGGAATTTCGGTTCCTTTAAACCCAGATCCGACCTCAAAAGCTTTGGTGGCGGGGATAGAGAGCATGGCGTGGGCCAATTTGGCTTCGAACTTGTCAAAGACGGGCTCTCCCAAGCCCGATGGGACGTTACGGATAACGCAGGTGACCGTGCCACCAATGGAATCTTGGGCATCCTTGGCACGGATGATGCGCTGGCCGAACGAGGCAAGGGTGGCGACGTAAGGTGGAGCAAAAGAGGCTGGTACGCATGGTCGACCCACCTTCGTCATTCGTTCGGCTGTTTCGGGGTGAGGACAACGTGTGGGGTGTTTGTCGACCTCATCACGGGTGATTGTCGCCAGAAGCTGGCGGAATTCGGGGGAAAGTACGTCTTCGACCTCGTCGTTGCCTTCGTCACCGTCGGGGGTCAAGGACGGCGAGGAAACGTGGGATAGTAAATGAATCTTCCCCACGGAAGAGACAAATGCGACGATTTCGATACCGTATACCTGTTTCAGGTACCTTTCGGCGATTGCACCAGCGGCAACACGGCCTGTGCAGGGCAGGCGGTGAAAAGCGGTCGGGCGGGGAACGGAAGATCCAATTTACCGATGGTCTCACGAGCGCTGCTGCGACCGCCTCCGCTGCTTGCCTTGATTCCGTACTTTTCGAGGTAAGTATAGTCTGCATGACTGGGACGGGGATAGAGGTCTGTTTCGGAGTAGTCTTTTGGGCGCTGATCCTCGTTCTTTACGAGGAGCCCGATCGGTGTCCCAAGCGTGACGCCGTGCTCGATTCCGGACTGAACCTGGACCAGATCTTTTTCGTCTCTCTGCCAGTGCAAGTGTGAGCGGAAGAGGAGGAGGCCATGAACGGGCACGTGCGGGAGTGGTCAGGTTGCTCTGGCCTGGTCTCCTTCGGCTCAGCTGAACCTGGATGTCCGCAGCAGATAACTCGAGACCCTGGGGCTGATCAGACGGATGATCACGGAACGGAGGTGCATGGGTCGTACCGGGGGACATCCGTCAATGATAGCTCCGACGGACGCACAGTGGCTTTCGCCGTAGGTGGTGACGCGGAAGAGGGATCCAAAGGTCGACATGGCGGGACTGTGGTGGAGAGAGAGATGAGAGCCGAATAGCGGGAGGGCCGGCGCTTTATACGGGTCGCTGGGCTCACCTGGCGGGGCGGGGCAAAGGCGGTACTTGGCCGGGCTACAGACGCGTCCGACACGGTGCTGAGGGCGGGTCCGCCTGGCAAGATGAATAAACAGCAGAGCCTTGTCTGCGGCACATCGATCTCCGTGGGAACAGCACTCAGAGGAGCCTCTCCGCACTTTCCTCACACTACCACAAGCACGCCATGTCTGCCAACGGCTCAGTCTCCGGCGCAGCGCCCTCTGGCTCGAGGTCGCGTCCACAGGCAAGAAAGAAACCAAACGACGACGCGGCATACTTTGGCCCACCTACCGCGTCCAAGAGGCAAGCCGGCGACAGAGCAGAGGGCGAACCGCGGGTCAAGAGGAAGCGCGTAGAGCCACTCCGAAAGGTAGAAAGAGCGGGTGTCAGCGCAGACGCAGAAGAAAAATCCAGCGTATGTTCCCCTTTACACAAGAGTGCGATATGGCTCACACGGCCGTGCTCAGATCGACTTCAAAAGCTTGCCCATGGCCACCCTCCACCGATATATCTCCCATTTCAACCTGATACCCCTCATCAACCCCTCGCCCCTTGCCTTGTCCGATCCACCTATCCCTGCCTTCCTCCTGGAGCCTGTGCCTCACAATGCTCGGGCCCTTAGCCCTCTCATCATCCCTACTCCAGCAAACCGACCACGGAGAGACCCAAAAGACCAGAGCCGCAGGCGTAGTTCACGCCTCTTGGAGGAGAACGAGACTCGCACACCAATACTGTCGGACATTGCAGACGTCCATTCGCTGTTGGCGACCTTGGTCGAGAGGCATTTTCAGGACTACGTGGTCAACGAGATCGATACGCTTGCTTCCTTCATGGTCAAGACGAAATACGAATGATGTACTTGGTAGAGATGCGCTGGTCGCTATCCACCGTATGCTGTGTTTTCGCCTCCAGTTCAGTGTACTCCCTTGCCACCCCGTCTCCTCTCGGTTCGCTCGGCCGTAGCGTCAGGGTGCTGTGGAAATCTTATCAGACAGGAATATGTGCTGACTAAGCATATGTGACATCACTGGTAAATGGCACAGTTGGCAGACAGCCTACAGGTATACCATACGACCACCGTCTCCCCGTCTGTGGGCGATGCTTATTTCCAGCCTGCCGAAGATCCATTTTATGTGACGTGTCGGATCATTGATTCACCAGCCTGTCTGCAGCCATCTCGTGCAAATCACCGTGTTTCATAGAACGTCAGACTTTGGTTCCCATGAGCGCATTCCATTTGTTCCACGTTTGCGCTCCTTGAAGATCACCTCGCGACTTTCATCAAGTCTGCACACATTGTCGCACCTGGAGGATACCAACGCGGCGATCATCTCCTCTCTGGCTGGTGGCCCGATCGTGTCAAGCTGGCCTCATTGCAGGCTGGCTCGACGACGGCGATGAAGGTGGCAGGCACAACGGGGCAGGCCTTGCCAACTCGCCACCACAGGTGAGCACGATCGCTCTCGCCGCACCAATCTGGGGTTCGAGCGGTGGGATATTTGAGACGCCGGGTTGCACCCTCCCCTATTCGGGGGCGTCCTTATCTCGCTGAATTTGATTTGTTTAGCCCTCGACCCCACGGCCGCCATCGAGGGCTTCGAGAAAGAGAGACAGAATCGGGTCGTCATTGGGCTAGCCGCTTGGCGGTTGACTCCGTCGAACGCTCCGTCGATTCTAGCAGTGAACCGCAGTTCGTCGATAGATCTTGTGGTGGGTTCCATTCTTCCCGCCGCAGGATTTCACTTCTGTGAAACCGTCGAATGACACGAACCTTGACGCGATCTCGCCCATTAATCAATTCTCCTTGGTATTGGTGGTTTGTTGGAGCGCGCAGCAGAACCACTTCGCCACTCACGCCAGAAACTTGATAGGCACTGCGTCATCCACTGAACGTCGGGTTGTCCAATTCGGATTGGGTCGATATTTGTTCAAAGCTTTGCATCTCTCTGAGGTTACAGCAGAGACTGGACGCCATCGATAAACCTCCCCTGAACCTATCACGTACACTGAATCGATAATCGGTTCTGCTGCAGGCCCGCTGCAGGCTGGTTCGGGTTTTATTGCTGCAACGCGTGGGTATTGGATGATGCTGTGTGTGTATGTCCCCCCTTCCCCCCCTGCTGTAGAGCGTGCCATTCTACACGATGATCGTAGTCGGTGGCGACGCTGCCCATGCGGCGCAATCGCAACCAACAACGTGAGGAACAGTGATGGAAGACAGATGAGATGAGGGTAAAACACCGCGCCTCACCGCGTGCTCGATGCGCCAACGCTCGACGGTCACAGGGGGGAAGCATGTCTGTCGACCGCGTGCATGCAGGATGGGGGAGGCTGCTCGTTCCCGTTTGCACGGATCCTGTTCTGATTGGCAACAGCATGTCGCTCCGTCGGGGCGTCCCTCGGGTGATGCGTGTCTGTTCCTGCCACCGGTTCTTATCATGTGTTCATCTCCGGGATCCCCTTCTCTTCTTTCTCGAGAGCGTTGGATGATGGATGGCTGGCGCGTGTGTGCGCGTGCTCGGGTGGTTTTTATCTCGTTCGACATCGCGAACCTCGAACGTCATGTGTGTGGACGTAAATGCTTATCGTGCGGCGAGCGGAATGACGACAGAATTGTGGCCGGATGAACACGCGCCAGCGTCATCGAACAGGCGGACGCGCGAGGCAGCGCGACCAGCAAACATCTCCGATGTGACGATGGTGTTCCAGCGTTCCTAACCTGTGTGTCAACAGGTTATGAGCCCTGGAATAGCATTTGCCACCCTGCGGATTGGATCTCGCTGACTGATGCCCCCCTGAATGGAGGCGGGCCAAACCGCTGCGGCACCAAGTCGCCTCCCTCTGCGATGTGTACGCTCGGACTTGACCGCGGCGAACTGCGGTTGGATGAAGATCAGTGCCACTTCTGCGACGTAATCCGGCCAGAAAAGGGAGCGTCACGGGGGACCGATCGATCGAAAAGACAAGAAGAAGAGGGCCAAGGGAGGAAGCGAGGGCGCGGGGAACAGCCTTGCCCGAGAGCGTGTGGAGATGGTCCGTGGTCGTGTGATGGTGCCCGTATCGCGCCCTCTCATGGACCCTACCCGGGACCAGGTGGCATGATCGGAAATATTATTTTTGAGATGGCGATGAACGCATTCCGCGATTCCAGGGTGGCCCGCCAATGCCAAAAGCGGTGTGCCATGATCGATTAGTCATAGGATCACAAAGTCAGATATGCCTGTTCCCACCGCCATGTAAAAAAAAAGGCTGATAGGGCGTCCCTTTTCGGGCGGTCTGATCTGAGATCGCGCGCCCGACTGTGGTTCAGCCCGGAGAGATCGAAACACGTCAAAGACATGAGGGACGACGGGCACACACGTTGCCTCCTGGCAGCCCACCACTGCAGGACAACGGGCCACGTTCCTCCCCCGCGCCCATCCCCTTGGCACACACGCGCAGCTGGCGCAGACCGTGCCATCTGTTTGGTCCGGTCCGTCGATGCACAGCAGCTCGATGCATTGCGGCCGATCAGCCAACGACGTGCGGTCGGGGACAGGACGGCGACGCGTTAAATGCGACAGGTCGGATGACCGAACAGAACAAGGTTCCACACGACCGGCGATAGGACGGCAATCGATGGACGGCTGTGTGGAAACTTTCATCATCCTGATCGCTATATAGACGCCCCCTCTCCATGAGAAATGGTGAGCAAATATAAATATAGATGACGGTACCCTCCGCGCCGCCATCCAAACGTTCCGGAATCTTGACCGGTTTGATTAAACCCTACTTGACTAGGGCAGACTGGGCGCCAGTGATGGGTGCGACACAGCACTCTATAAACGTCTACGCTTCTGCTGCGGTCCGCGCCCACCGGCACCGAGATGGAGGGGCGCGAGGCGGCAGTCCGGGGCATGGCGTCGCAGCAGCCGTGCCCCAATCATGCGAACACGACGCGGTCGAGGCCGCGGTTGCGTAAACGAAATGGACCGCTGCGTAAATCCATCAAATGGACAGCCTGGGGACGAGAACGAGACAACCCCGCAGTTTGAGGGGGCTTTCCAGCCTCCCGGTCGATCTAGTGCACCCAACGTGTGCGTTCATTCTAGAAGCGGAGATTCGCGTCCCGACACCCCGGCAGCAACGCGCACGCACGCATACACAGCAACCCGGAACACGTGTCTCGCGATAAATCCAGCGGGAGGGCGTTGGCGGGTGTCGTCTCCCACGCGTGCCCTTCTCTCCCAGGCCGCTTGGGGTTTCACATCCAAAGTGCGGTCAACCGCGGATCAGCCCTCTCCACCAGGCCAAGGCAAAACGCGCGCGAAGCAACCACCGGTTTCTATTGTTGTCCCAGATAGCACCCAGCCAAGCCAGCTCATGAAACGGGGGTGTTCGAGTCAGAGCCGGGCCTCTTTTCCAAAATCCCATCCACGATCCCAAATTCGAGTGCTTCCCGCGCTTCGGACAGAATGAACGTGACGAAAAGTCGCAGGCGTGACTCAAACCTTACCCGTCATAAAGTAATCGCGTTCTAGCGCCTTCTCTGGGAAAAAAGCACGCTCAATCAGTGTCAACTCGGCAGACAGCGGCCGCACCAAAACGTTCCAGTCCTGACGCCTCATTCTCGCCTTCCTTGCCGCAGTGTCGTTGATATATACCCGTCAGCAGCTGCCGCACACGGAGGATTTCTCTCGCGTGAATGGCTATATCAGAGGCTTGCCCTGAAGCCCCCCCGGAAGGTTCTAGTTGCGCGAAATAAGTGTGATGACAGCGGTGCCAACGCGTGGGCGTACGATGAATCATGATGCTGGCGTTGGGAAGACAGTGACGCTTCCCCCTTTCACCTGCCCAATGCTCAGCCATGATCCGAGAAGCTCGGGCTCGAGGAACGGACCTGCAGCCAGCAGCAAGGAACCCATCGAACACGCCTGTCCAACGCAGTAGGTGTGTATGGGTGACGAAACGTACTGGCCATCGACGGAATGAATCATTTCTCGTTCGAACACCATCAATGACGAAACGGACCTGCATCTGTCAACCCGTCAAACCCAATCCCCCAGTCGAGTGCGTTCACGCTTACGGTGTCATAAATGGCCAACCCTGCGGTCACACTTCCGCCCGGCGAATTAATGTAGAGGTGTATCGGTTTGGAGGTCTCCTCTGCTTCCAGAAAGAGCAGCTGGGCAACAATCAATGCCGAGTCCGTGTCCCTGATCTAGACGTTCCATTCTACGGTTGACATCAGCGCGCGGGGAACTAGACGAGTCGACCTCACGGGTCCATATAACATGATCACCCGCTCACGCAAAAGTCGAGAAAATATATCGTATGACCGCTCTCCACGGCCCTGAGTGTGGCATGAGGGATCCTGGGCGCAAAAGTCGATCTGAGCACCCACCGTCTGTTCAATCACGATGGGCACGAGGCTCGCAGACGGTGCGTTCCAGCCAGTGGAAAGGGGATGAAAACGGCGATTCGAATGTCTGGCCCATGAAAGCGGCTGTCTGCAGGCTGTTCTCCACGCGCTCTGGAGCATGTCGGGGCTTGACGGTGGGGAGACGAGGGATGTCTATTGGCCACGTGATTTGGTACGCGCACGAGGTTCAATGTGGCCCCACGGCGCGCTTCAGTTCGCGGACGACACGGGTCGCAAGCGTCCACGACGTGCACGAGGTATGCCACACACTTTCTGTCGCCATGACCCCGCGAAATCAGTGGCCTCCAGATCGCCGTCAATCTGCCAGCTGAGCACCATGGACGCGCACCTCAGGTCGAAGGAGGCCCCAATGGACTTTCAGTTCACGTCTCGCCCTTCCAGCAGCGCAAAGCCAGTCTGGGCTGCACCCTCCGACGACGCCAACGCGGCTCGAAAACGTACGTGTCCATGTTCTCGTGCATGTGTGCGCACACACATCGGTGGCTCCCCAGGCCCTTTCCATGACCTGAACGCCGCCCCCCCAGCCTTTCCTGCACCTCCGTTCACGCCCATGTTTGGCGAGAACCGCAATGTGCCGTTCATCTTTCAGAGCCCTCCTCCTCAGACGAATGCGCCATATCCATGGGTCCCGCCACCCCATTTTTCTCCACAGAAAGCGTTCCCTCAACCGGAGATTCGCGATGTGGACATGGCCGACCTGAGTCCCCCAAAGGCAGAGGAGGGCGACACAGAAAACGGCCGTGCTGTGGCGACGGGTGGTCTGAGAAGGATATACAAATCACGACAAAAGACGCGCGTCCAGACGCAGTCCAGGAGGACCGACGACGAACCGGAACAGGCGAGCGAGGACGAGAGTGAAGACGAGGGACTTGTCGGGCCCCTGACACGGAACACGTCCAATCACTACACGCTCAACATGCCCTCTCTCCCAGCTCCGCAGGCTGACACGCCCTATGTGTTGCTCGGGTGAGCACGCGTACATGATGTGTGGTGGTGATGGCATCTGACGGGATGCAGCTATCTGCAGTTCTTTTTCAATTTGGCCCTGGTGCTGGTCTTCCTGTACCTGCTCGTGCAATTCATACTGACGGTCCAACGTGACGTTGAACATCGAATCTCGGAATATTCCATGGGTGCGTTCCTATATCAACAGTTGCGGTCGCACGCCGCTTATAGGGACAATCAGATATCGTACAGGAGATCGGAGTTTGCGCCGCCCAATACAAGAACAATTACTGCGAGACTAACCAAATTCCCGCAATGACACATCAATGCGCTGCTTGGGAGACCTGCATGAATCGTGATCCCACCACGGTTGGGAGGGCGCGCATTGGTGCTGAGCTTATTGCCGAAGTGGTGAACGGATTTGTCGAGCCCATCAGTTGGAAGACGCTGGTGGGTGTCTTGGCACCACAGCCCCGGGCAGCCGACTGAACTGACCCAACAGGTGTTTTCGCTGACGTCGTTGGCCTTTCTGACGGTGTTTGTGAATACGCTGCTGTCGTTATACAGATCACGTCATCAGGCAGCACCCTCACCAACGACGTATCCCGTCGCGCCGGTTCCATCGTTTCACCAGCCTTATCTCCCCTTACGGCCTGATTCGGGTTCATATCAAAAGGGCAGGATGGGTCCATCCCCGGAAGACGCACCTCGCCGAAGGCGGTTGGAGGGCGGACAGGTAATTAAAGTGAAATGACGTGCGTGCTGGCACATTGAGCCACTCGGATCACATGGACAGCCCCATAGAAGCCTATTGACTACGCCCATTGACCCGACGCATCAGTCTATTTAGCCCTCTGGGGAATTAACGACTGTATGCTCACGTACCGCCTGGTTCAGCTGGCGGAGTGTGATGTCTGCTTGCCGAGGTCATGGGCGCTTGGCGGGCCGAGACGCCGTCCGAGGTGGGCGGGCAGGTCGGCGACTCCGCGGGCGAGACCGCTCGTGTGGCGTGGCGTGGCGAGTTGGCTGCCTGCCAAGCGTGACATGTCGTGACATGTGCGACGATGCCTGTCAGCCCCTGTCGCCGTCAATGCCCACATGGCAGCCGATAAGGCACGGCAATGGTGCCGGATGGCCGCATCGCCATATCAGGCCATCGACTGCGGACCGCCCGATGATGACAGCGACTGATATGATCGGGCTTCCACTTTGCTCCCCCAAATGTCCCGAATTGAGATCCGAATGGGGGCCCGCCCTGCACGGGACTTGCGAGCGGACCTCGCCGGGGAACTCTCCACGTCCATGCGGCGTTAGAGTCAGAAAAAGGCGTTTCATGCTGAACGACGTCGCGATGTTGCCTCGCGCATGCACCCCCCCCCTTGCCCTCGTACGCATATTTATCACGCCAGGAACAAACTGTGCCACTCGCCACCGTCACGTCTCCCTCTTTCTCTTTCTCTCTTGACAGCAGGGGGGACAGGCAACTTCCGAAGGCAACCGGGACCTCGCCGCAATCGCGGAACCGTCGCATCAGTCGCAGGCCACCCTCCATTTGGCGCTGCGGGGGGCCCTATCGATCCCGCTCCATGTGGTCCGCTAGTTTCCGCTACAGAATGGCATGTCCGGAACAGGCATGCGCTGTCGCTTTCTCCTTCGGAAGCAGAACAAGACGTTTCCGGGCAGATCTTGGAACCAGAAACCGGAAATCTTGACAGCTCTCCATACGGCACCCGCAACCCTCTTCTCCTGGACTGGCGTGCACAAGGGCTTTGCTCACCCTGATTGAGGGAGACGGTTCGGGTTCGCTCCCCGATCCACGTCCCGTGAGATGCGGCGATAGCCATGGTGAGGATTTCCCAGATACAGCAACGTTGTGGTTTTCGCATGCTCGAGAGAAAAAAAATGGGTGGCATTGGGTAACAATGGGTGGTAGTACAAGCGTGTTCCCACCAAGCGATCCGCCCTGTCGCACAGGGACAGATTCCCGGGGGACCTGCCATGCCGACCTATTTACCACTTTTCGTCGCTCGTTCCGCAGCATCGGCAGCAGCCTTTTGTTCGTCGTTTTTCTGGAACCACGTCAGCCATCTGTGTTGGCACCGATACGATGGACGAGTGCGCGTACCCTTTGCTTGGCGCGCAGGATCTCGGCGTCACTGCAACGAGGACGAGTGAGAGAGAAGGACGCGGGGCAGAAGCTGTATCCTCTTTGTGCTTACGCCTCCTTACGTTTCGCGAGCGTCGTGTTGCTCTCCTTTGCCTTGGACTTGTTCTGGGTTGCCTTCTTGGCCGCCCGTGCGCGGTCCATCTCTCGCTGATTTCCGCCTGATACGCACGATCAGTCAGTACGTGGCATCCGTGGCGATCGTACCCGATAGGAACCCACGGGTCATGACGGGTATAAGACAAGGCGGGTGTGTATGGTCGCAATCGAGGGTGGCTCCCTGGCAGGAGAGGGAGGCTCGAAAAGTTGGGGATGAATGGCAAACAGGGACAAACAACGTGCAGGTGGACCCGATCCGGGAACGCTGGAGAAGCCGGTCGAAGCTTCGACGCCTCGTCCTTGCCGTCGTCCACAGGCGAGATCTCGGAGCGTCGCAGAAAGAGAGATCCAGACGGCGCGGATGACTTATCAGAATCCCCTTGTTATTTATTTATTTTTCGGCCCGGGACGAGAGATGGAGATCTTCCCACGATGCCCTCCTTCGTCGGTTATCAACGCAGAGCCTGCCAACGGCGGCCTTGTTCACGTGTTGTTCCCAAGTGTACGAGAGCCCCACCCGGAATAACCTTCTTGGCAGGTCCGGTGATAGATCTCCTTGAACGGAGACACAGTGGACGTGTCGGCGTCTTTTCTTTGATCATCCAGTGGCGCATCTTTCGTGCTGTTGCTTTGCGGCATTGTCAGTGGCCATGACAAACGAGGGATGACATGGACAGACAATATGGCCCCATACAGCAATACGTATATATAACCTGTGTGTATGTGCGCGCAGACGTTCAATGAGTCAGTGCACCCGTCACTTGATCATCATCACAGCGCCCGTGGAGCATATCGCCGCTGAATGAAATGTTTCAATTATCGAGATCGCTTCGCGTTGCCGACTCGAGCGCACTGACAACGAGGCTCGACATCCTTGTTGTCTCGCGCTGAGCGCACACCGCTTGTGGCGCGATCCCTAGATATCCCTTTTCCGATGTCACTCCTCAGAAACCGTCCCTAAACGGAGGGTCGTCTGGCGATAACGTGACAATCTGTCTTCGCAGTGCCAGAAGCTGCCCGAACGCAACGTGTCGATTCCCGCATGGATACGGGACGTTTCCCGCGGACACCGCTCACCGCTGTTCGGCTGCAGACTTGCTACAAAAGTCGCGCCGTATCCCCATACCACCACGCCTTCGCCTCGAACCAAGGCACCGGGCGGTGTGCCAGCGAGTGTCCCGGGTGCGATGACCCTGCACGCTAGGTTCGTGTGTTTTTTTTTTTTTCGCTCGCCTCCTAAACGTCGAACCCCCACAGCTGCCCACGTCATGGACTGCAGCGATTCGGATTAGGCAAGGGCCAGTGCCAGACTTGAACCAAGTTCCGTAGAAACAGACGATGTGGCGGGGACCCCTTAATTTGGGTTTTTTTTCTCTTCTATTTAGAATTTTTCTTGGCCGTCCAATCGCAGCAGCAAAGTTCAATGGACCTGCGGTAGAATCGTGAGCGATAACGTTCGGCATGGATGGCGTATCATGATCAGGGTGTATCAGTCGTCCGTTTTAGGTCGATGCTGTCACGTCCGACATCCTCCGAAGGATGTGTTGACCCATCGGACCGGGCATCCTGACGATCCCTTCGCGAACGCGCCGAATTAGACAACCGGGCGGCTGAGGCTGCTCCGCATGGGGGATCATTAACCCGTACCCGTGCGCAGCGTTATCGATGCGACGGCGCACTTGATCAGTTCAGGCGGGTGGCTCATCACGAGCTCTGTGTGCTGCCTCCGACGGCGGCCTTGCCATGACACCGACCGGCACGGAACAAGCTCGTTCTGCGCATTCATCTCTTTTTTGTGACGCATGTACTGCCGCATTCGGACGCGAGGCGGGGACGGTGCTTGCAACGAAGCGGGCGTCATCGCGTCAGGGTAGAACGCACGAGTCCCAATCAGGTTCGGCCAGTGCCCTTTAGGCTGTAGGAAAAAAAAATGGAAGCTGGGGACAAGCTTACCTAATTGGATAACCCAGACGAGTTAGGCGACCTGCCAGACCGTCTGTCCAGGGCCCGGTGCAGGTTCGACGGGGATCAGCGAGGACGAACAGAACCCTATTTGGTGGAGGGACCGTCTTTGAGTCACCGCCTCGTCCCGTCTCGGCGATCGAGCGAGACAAGGGACAATGAGTGCCACACCTCTGGTTGCGGGAACAAGAACGGAGGCTGTGTTGCAAATATGCTATCAAAATGGAATCGTGTTTCGGCATTACAGGGGATGTCAAAGTCCGCGCATGGGCTCCACCCGAACCGTTTTGTCTCGTACCGTAGAGCGGAGTGCAAAAAATTTAAAAAATGTGTCATCGAATCGAGACGATGAAAAGGACAGGGGGCACACAGATTACGCAAGCTGGTGCGCGAGACTCGCGGACTAGGGAGTGGGTTCGCAAAATGTCGGCACCCTGTATTTGCGTTCTGATTGGGTGATCCATTCTGCCAGGTGTTTGGCGTGCCGCCAAAAAGGGATAACACGCATGTGCCTTGGTTAAGCAGCGACGGCAATTTAGCACGATCAGTTGCCCAATGCAGCATAAGCGGACCCTGGAGACAGCTCATACTTTCCGAATGCAATCGCGAGAAAAAGATGAGGGCTGAGATATTTGATAAAAGGAAGCTCGAAACCGGCAGCGTGGTGCCGCTCGATTGTCAGGAGGCGAGAGTATCGCCTCCGAGATCTTTCACCTGCCAGCAACCTATGCTGTAATGGTCCCGACGGCTCGCTCGGCAATGAGCGCAGGAGGCCAAGACAAGATCCTGTAGTAATTGGAAGGCAGCGAGCCTCGACGGGAGAGTGGTCGTATGTACATAACGCCCTGGCCTCAGGGCCACCAGGAGGCGCACCGTGGCTACGAGCAGCAATGGAACCCGCGTGCGGCTACGGTTGGGATTCCTGTAGTGATCCACGCACCAGGTTTCCAGAAGCGCTGACAGGAGCGCACTCGGCGGTGCTGAAAAGGGGTTGGCCGTTAAGCTCTTAAACTCACGGTGCCACGTTTGGATAAGCTTCCACGGACTCCACATGTGTGCGCGGACATGTTGTGGCAGCTGAGAAAGCGGTAGCCGCGACGGGCAACGGCAACGTGGCCGCAAATGGACAGTGCAGGCACGCGGCTATTTGGAGACGCGAAGGATGTCATGAATCGGTGTGTATTCAAACGCGCGATCACTCTCCAATGCGATCTCAGATCTGTCACCCGCCTGCTTGATCGTCTTGATCGTGCGACTGGGGTGTAAAGGGCCCTGATCTCCCCTCTCCCGCACCGTTTTTCATATATATATCACCATCCTCCTCCGTCTGACCGCTTTCCCTCCCCCCTCCTCGTCACCTCCGCAAGTGCGCCCCCATGTCCCACCGACACGTCCCCCGTCAGCCCGACCGGGACGTCCGCATGCACGAGCCCTCGCACCCCCATCCCCACGCCCTCCTCACCCATCCCCCTCACCCTGCCCCTGCCCACCCACCTCATCTCAACGGCAGCTCGGCCCCCCTCCCCTCCACGCCTGCCACCCTGTCGAACGGGTCGAGTCACGCCCACCCGCCGGCCAATCAGATCGTGTCCCCCGTCGTCGTGCCCAATCCACCGCCGCCAAACGGCGTGGCACCTGCTTCTTCCACCGTCATTCATAAACTCGCGGTCGCCAATGAACAAACGTGGCTTCTCATTGGTGTGTCAAAGCTCGATTTCTCCGGGTGGGCGTTTTGACCTAAAACCGTACTTGTTTCCCAGGCCGCGTTGCTGAGCAAATGGGTGATCTGGAACATGCCATCACCGCATATGAAAACGCCCTACGGCATAACCCGATATCCCTGTCAGGGCTTACCCAAGTTGCGGGAATCGCTCGGATCAAGGAAAACTACCCAAAGGTAGGCTAAGCGTTTCTGCCAATCTTCGAACCCCGAGGACGTCCGTCGCAGAGGCCCCCGTGACATCGGCCATACCTCCCTTGGAGATCCCTATCTTGATTCTCACGTGCTCCTTGCTGATGTCACCCACCTTCCCCTTTAGGCTATCGAATACTTTCAGCGCGTGCTTCAGCTCCAAGAAGACAACGGCGAAGTTTGGAGTGCGCTTGGTAAACCCCGTTTTGTCCCGCTTCGCTCCATCATGCCCATCTCGTTCCCCCTTCAGGTCACTGTTACCTCATGCAGGACGATCTCCAAAAGGCATACTCCGCCTACCAACAAGCGCTCTATTTATTACCAAATCCAAAGGTGTGCCTCCATTCCAATTCCGCATACAATGCGTCATACATGTATGGTACAGGAAGACCCTAAGCTCTGGTATGGCATCGGCATACTCTATGACCGATATGGCTCCCTGGATCATGCCGAAGAGGCTTTCGCGTCCGTTCTCAAGATGGACAAGGGTTGGTCCTAGTCCTCGTTCTTTTTGGCACATTTATGCACTCATTCAGTAGAGCTAGACTTTGACAAGGCAAACGAGATTCTCTTCCGCCTTGGTATCATCTATAAACAGCAAGGCAAATACGAAGACTCTCTGTCCTGCTTCGATCGCATTCTTCGAAACCCTCCCAGTCCTCTCGCTCACGCCGATATCTGGTTCCAGATCGGCCACGTGTTTGAGCAGCAAAAAGACGTAAGTCCGCAGTCCACTCCACTTTGCTCATCTGATACTCAACGACCGCGACAGCATGTCCGTGCCAAGGACGCTTACGAGCGCGTCGTCGCCGACAATCCCGGGCACGCCAAGGTTCTTCAACAACTTGGTTGGCTGTACCATCAGGATGGCTCGTCCTTCCAGAACCAGGAGCTCGCCATACAATATCTCACCAAGAGTCTCGAAGCCGGTATGCCGTTGCTGTTTCCGTGTCATGTATTCGCTCACGTTCTTCATAGACCCGTCGGACGCCCAAAGCTGGTATCTCCTCGGTCGTGCCTACATGGCAGGACAAAAATACAACAAGGCATATGAAGCATACCAGCAGGCCGTCTATCGTGACGGGCGCAACCCAACGTTCTGGTGCTCCATCGGCGTGTTGTACTTCCAGATCAATCAGTTTCGCGATGCCCTCGACGCTTATTCCCGCGCCATCCGGATTAACCCGTACATCTCCGAGGTCTGGTTCGACTTGGGCAGTCTCTACGAGAGTTGCAACAATCAGATCTCGGATGCCATCGACGCCTACGCAAGGGCAAGCGAGCTCGATCCCAGCAACCATGTGATCTCACAGCGTCTGCAGTTGCTGAAGAATGCACAAGCAACAGGGGGACAGTTGCCGGCCGCACCTGGACCCCAGGATGTGCACCCGACTGCTTACGCCAGTGCCGTCGTACCCCCTCCCGGTCTCACTGGACCGCCTCTCCTTCTCCAATCAACGTCGACGTCGGGGGCTTCGCGCCCCTTGTTCAGATCGGATTCCCGCGGGCCGGCGAATGGTGAAAACGTTCACCTGCCACCACCACCTGCTCCAGTCGGTGGCCGGACATCACCTGGGCCTTTTAGGGGCGGCCCACCTCCACCTGTTGTTCTTGACGAGTCTCGCCACCTGCCATCCCACACGCCATTGGCACCAATGGACGTCGACCGCCCACCTCATCATCGCGATTTTGTGGGGCCTCGTGAGGCCCCGGCACGTGGTCCAGCCGGACACCAAAATCTGTTGTTGCATCACCCCGTTCCTCAGCCCCAGGTTCCGACTGAGGAGCTGCGTGCTTCCGCTGTTCATGTGACGACTGGGCACAGCCAGGAGTATTTCAATCGTCCCATGCGTGCACCGTCCACGTCTGCTTCGCCTCCACCCTTGCCCCGCGCGCGCTCCCCTGGGCCCGGGTTTCAGTCATATCCACACTCGAGTCGTCAACCGGTTGGTCCTGCCGCACCCACGGCACCGCGGTCTCCATACACTCGCGACCCTATGCGCCAGGGCGAGCGTGACATGCCATGGGAACGTCGTGGGCCACCGCCAGAACATCATCGTGACTGGGAGCGCCCGCGACCAGAGCACCCGGGCCACCATCTTCAACAACCATACTATCCCCCACGTTCGCCTGGCCCTCACCATCGTGGCGCGAGCCCGATGGAGACGTCCCCACGGTCTGCACACCCGACCACCCACCATCCACGTCCGTTTTGGGAGTCGAAGCCTCCTAGCGGTCCTCCGCCCCCTCGGTCTCCTCCACCCGGCCCATCGGCACCTCCCGAAGGTGGCCACTGGCGATATGATCCGGCACGATTTGACGCGCGCGAAACCCCAAGGCAAGCGGAAACAGTACCTGATCAACGTCGACAGTCGATCACGATGGGCACATCGCCAGAGAGCGTTTCGCGTGTTCCCCTTCACACGGCCAGCACTAGCAGCATCCGCATGTCCGAGTCACCCAACTCGACCCCCGCTCCGGATGGAAAAGATCGAAGAAGAAAGCAGGCCAAGGAGAAAGATTCGGACACGCAGAGCATGTCGGGATCGATTCCAGGAGATCTTCCAAAGAAGGAACGCAGGAAACGCCAGCGCCGCACAAAGGAAGAACAACCTACCAACCTGTCGGCTTCCTTCAAAGTGGGTTCGTTTTCCGCCAAGGAAAGCCAGGACACGGCTAGCTCGAACGGGTCTGGAAGTCGCTCTCTGCAGCCTTCTCCGACGACCGCTACCCCCCGGCCGCCTTCGCGTGTGGTGGATGAAGACTATGATGAAGGTGTCGCGGATGCGCTCGTCGTCCTGTCACAGTCCCACAGTGCACCACTACACTCACCCACGTTGTCGAGCGGTAGCAGGCATACAGCGACATCCCCACATCCGGTCATTTCTCATCGTGGTTCGGTCTCCACGACTGGCAGCCGCCCCTCTCCCCCTGGCGGAACCTCCCTCAAACGGCCGCTGAGCCCTGGTGTGGATGAGGCTGACATCAAGCGCACACGGGTAGATCCCCTGAAGCGTGGCCCGCCGTCTCCTCCGGGCCGCCACACACCTGTTCCCTCCTCGCGGCCTTCACCCATTCCGCTCCGCACGCAGCCCACCTCGCACTCTCCCGAATCTCGTCAACATATTGAAGCTGGGCATCCATATCCGCCCAGCCCACCTCCTATCTCGATGGCTCTCCCTCCTCACCCGCGCCCCATCGGTGCTGGCCATGGCTCTCATGCCAGTGCTTCGACAACCATTGCGCTGCCTCCAATAGCGACACTGTCCCCGGACTCTGCTGCACCTTCACCTACAGACGACCGAATGGCAATTGATCGTCGCTCATCGTCTCCACCGTCGAGGGGCAAGTTGTCGGACGTGATGAATCCAGCTGCGGGATCCCCCACTGCCAGGCCTGTTGCATCACCACCACGATTGCATGACAAGAAGGACACTTCTCCTGCCTAGTTTCACTCTCTTTTCTTTTCTTGTTGGCCGGGGTGGCGGGGCGTCTTCATAGCATTTCTGTGTCTGGCGAAGTATTGTCCGTTTGCACAAAGAACCACTTATGTATTCTCGCGCGCATGTGTACATGTACTCGCATTCGTTCTCTAAAATCGTCTTTCATCTCAATGGGAATCTGGTGTGGCGTGGATGTTTAGTTATTTATTTATTTTCGTAAGCCCGACACTTGGCACGTCAATTCGGCAAGTGGACATCTCGCTTCAGGAACGGCGCAACCGCGACGCTTGCACTACTCTCTTTCGTTCGCTTTCGCTGTTGGCACCAAACGCGCGCTCGGCGACGAGGTATGTGCGTTCCATCGTGCCCACTCGGCCCACTCACGATGCTGTGGAAGGTTTCCCAGGTGAATACAGAAAACCGAACGCACGCTGTCCCCCTCTGCTTGATGCGCCTCGTTCCGTCGTCTTGACATGACACCCACGCCGCTCGAGCATGTTTTCGTTGAAGGACCGCCCTTGGAGAACCGCCTGCCGTCCTGGATTGTGGACGGGCGCGGCGAGTATGTCGCCGACGCTTGGGACGACGCGGGCGAGGGCGAGGTCGAGGAGGTGGGCGTTGGGATCGCCATCACCACGGCCGAGGAAGATGAAGAGGACGAGTACGCGGAACGGGCAGAAGAAGCAAGCGCGACGCGAGACGAGGGCGACGTGGGGATCGCTGTGGTGGGTGGCACACCCGGACGACCTCGGTCCGTCGTCACCGATGGGCACGACGCGGACGACGACGACCGTCGCGAGCGGGCGGCGGCCGAAGAGGTGGCGGCGCGGGTCGCGGGCGGGGTGGGTTCCTATGGTGAGCCTGTGACGACGCGGTCGGTTCAAGGCTCGACGGGCCGTTCGCATTCGCATTCGCATTCCGGGTCGGGATCGAGATCGAATTCGCGGTCGCGGTCGTCGGTGAGGGAGGTGCTCGAGATGAGCGGCTCGTCTGTGGCAACGTCGTGGACGCAGGTGGAGGAAGGGACGGGGGAGCGACCGAGTGGGGATAGCGAGGGACGGTTGAGCGACGAGGTGCGTTGTCGGTCGAGCGCACGCCACCCAAGGTCGGAAACGGGGCAGGCGCTTGGTGTGGGGCTAGAGGCGGGGGAGAGCACGCTGCGGGAAGGAGCCGGGGCCGGTACGGTGTCCCACCCGCGCTCCATCGCGAACGCAGACGCGAGGGGTGAGGGGGCTAGGGACGTGTCAAGGAAGGAGCAGGTGCTTGTGATCCAGGAAGAGGATATCGGGGAGGGATGGCATCCATTGCGATACGGTGGCAAGACGCCGTTACAAGACAATGAAAAGGCCGAGGGAGGGGGGGAGGAGGAGCAGGACGTGGGTTCCGTACACGCGCCGGAGAGCATACGCGGCGACAGCCACTCCCTGGAGATGGACGAGAAGGCACGGTGGCGGTCGTTTGGGTCGTCTGGGCGCAATACGCGACATTTGCGACTCGAATTCAAGCCGCCATCACCACAGCCCTGGGACGAGATTGGTCCGCCTGTGGACAACAACGAGACGTATGGATCGGACTATTACTCGACGCTCAACTATTCGACGCTCAACTCCAAACGGTTCGGGACGATGCAAAAGAGGTGCGTTCCGATGGTTTTCGCATTTTGTGTGGTGATGATATTCTGTATTGCATAGCCGTCGACGCCCGTTGATTCCCCATTCATCGTATTACTTTGGTCCGCCGCCACCTGGTTCGGCGTACGGGACTGCCCCCGTTGGTCAAATAGGCGTCCATCATCCCCGTGAAATGGTTCGGATCGAGCGGGACTATACAGGGGGTGAACTGATCCAGTTCTCCCCGGTGTTTCCCCTCGAACTGGAGGGACGGGTGCGTGGTACCCGGATTCACGTGTGACCGCGTTCACGTGTTGCCTGCAGATCACGCCGACCCAATTTCATCAGACGATCAACGATATCAACGAAATTCTGATATCGGCGCACAGCATACGGCATTCGTTCGTGGACAACTTTCTGGCGGTGGTCACTCTGCAATTGTCGACGCTTGTCACGACGTCACATTACACCAAGGTGAGCGATTGGCTGCGTGGAGTGGCGTGATGTCTGAGAGACGCCCCTGCAGGAAATGCGGCGGTTGAAGCGAAGAATCGAGGAGCAAAACACCCGGCTGTACAACCCGGTCGGGCTGAATATTCTCTGGCCGCAAAGGGTTGCGTTTCTATTCGTGAGTGGCTGATTTCTGCGACCACGGACGACGTTTGACGAGGGACGTGCGCAGCTGGAGATTGAATACTATGTAAGTCTTTATCGAATCGACCATGTGCGTCCTTGCCGAGACACGCGCCGTCTTTTTTTTCTGAAGTGATATCAATTCATTCCTCGTCCGACAACACGCCTCGGACGGGACGTAATTATCCGCGGAGAGGCGGCTCATCTCTCTCGCGTAGGTGTCTGTTATATTTCGCCATCTATCTGTAACTAGTGCGATTCGTGTTTACAAGTGAATGCTGGGTGGGTGTACTGGCGCGGGGGGTCCAGATGGAGGTGCTCGGCCGATGGGTCACAATGAACGGCGAGTTTCGAGTCCGACGTTCGAGTCATTGCGAGGAGAGCGGGAGCGCGTGCCGTCGGGTACACGCAAGATGGCCGAGAATAGAAAATAAATAAAATAAAATAAATAACGAGGGTGTACGTATAGGACAAGGCTTTGTCAGTGCGGTGAACGACGAGACGATCACAGGTCAGGAGTCGACCATGAGCTACTCCAACCTCGCCTCCATGTGGGACATCGCCCAGGCCCCCGCCCAGTTCTCCCAGCTCGCCGACGACGACTTCCTCGCCCTCCTCCAGAAGCAGTTCTCCCCCGCCGACCCTGCCGATCGCAGCGTCAACCCACAGAGCGTCCAGAACCAGCGACAGAGCCCCCCCTCCGACGATAGCAGCCCCAGCCCGCCCAGCAACACCGACGCCACCTCCCGCAGACAGTCCACCAACGATGCCGAGGACGCCCCCTTGAAACGCAAGGCGAGCAGCGACGACATGGACCCCGGCCCCAGCTCCAAGAACCAGCACACGGGTCCGTCCGCATCTCCCCCGATCCCCACCCCCTCACACTTCCCACCAGCCGATGACGGAAACCCCAACAAAAAGTCCCAGCTGGCGAAGCGCAAGTCGACCGGCAACCCACTGGTAGGTCCGACCCACCGCGCCGCCCCCCAGTCGCTTATCGTTGTGCTGCAGCAAGACGAGTCCCGTCTGCTGAAGCGCAAGGAGCAGAATCGGGCTGCCCAGCGCGCATTTCGAGAGCGCAAGGAGAAGCACGTCAAGGATGTAGGTCGCTGATACACTACCCCTGTCTCGCTCTGTCTCATCGCTCTCAGCTGGAGGACAAGGTGGCGGCACTCGAAGCAAAGAACGAGGCGACCGAGGCTGAAAACACGAATCTGCGCGACCTCCTGACCCGCTTGCAGGAGGAGAACCTCACGCTCAAACAGGCTCAGTTCACGTTTTCGGTCCCAAAGCCGCCGCCAGTCCCCGTACCGACTCCGAGCTCGACCGTGCAGTCCCCCTCGTTCAGTTTCTTTGGTTCGCCCTCGCCGTTTCCTTCGCCGTCGACGCCTGGTCAGGGTGCGTCCAAGCCGTCGGCATATGGCTCGGACATTGATTGGAATTCACTCACCGCCTTTGACCCGTCTGTGCTGAGCGTGCTGGACGAGCCGCCAGACGTGCCCATGCAGACAGACCCGGCTCCGTCACCGTTTGGCCAGTATGGGCTGCCACAGTACAAGACGATCGTCCACAACCCGCTGCTCATGTCGTTTGCGGACGAGTCGCCGTTGTCGTCCAATACCACGTCCTCGGGCGGTTCCTTTGACCAGTTTACCTTCAACTTTTCGTCGCCGGCCAGTTCCTGGAGTTCATTAAGCCAACCTGCGCCCTTTACGCAGAGCAACGGACACGCGGATTTCATACACCCGGGCCATAGCCTCGATGAGCTGTTTGGGGGCAACTTTGCGGCCAACCAGGGTCCTCTTGATCTTGGTGCGCTCGTCAACACGACGGCGTCGCCTGTGGCACACACCAACGGGGTGAAACCGTCGACGTCACAAAACGTGCTGTCGTCCCCGCCGCTCAACTCGAATAATTCGTCGCCGAGCACGTCGACGTCGCCGTCTCAGAGCCCGTTTAGCTGGACGACGCAGTCACAACCTGGGGAGAGTCCGCCGTCTGCATCCGAGTCGACGCCGAGCAGTGCGAACACGCTGGCAAGCCATCCTGTGCTGAGCCGATCTGATGTGGCGAAACGGATCGCTGCGGAGGGTCTATCGCCGTTTGCTGACCTGGCGAACCCGGCGGTGCGGAGGACGTCGGACGTGTCTGGGGGCGACGCGGCCAGTTGCAAGGGGCCCAAGTTTCCGCGGACCAAGGAGAGCCCGGACAACATTGAGGCACTCCAGGCGTGGCGATGTATCACGCAAGATCCTCATTTCAAGGTGCGCGTCATGATTGTGTTGTCAGCTCATGAAGCTCACTTTGGCCGGTGACAGGACGCGGATGTCAACGAGCTGTGCGCCGAGTTTGCAAAGAAGGCTCGGTGCGACGGGACCAAGGTGGTCCTCGAGCCCGAGGGGGTGCAGCAGCTGTTTGAAAAGTTTAAGATGCAGCCACCAGCAGTACCGGACCGTCCAAGTTGATGGCCGCGTCTGGGGATTATCGTTCTGGGGATTGTTTATAGGTCACGCCTTTCTTTTTATTCTTTTATCCTTTTCGCCCGCACACGTGTACCATCCACCCACGATTTCGCGTTCTCTTGTGAGCTAGATTTGTGCTATATGCCCCTTCCTAGGCTTGTCGGTACATGGCATTGCGTATACGTTGAGTAGGTTAATAGTGGAACCCAGCCTGTTCTGGCCCAGGGACGGGGACGCGCGTCGAGAGGCTCGGCGGCCGATGAGTCATGCGATTTGGCCGTGCCGGGCATTCGGCTGGTCGCCGGTGTGAAAGCTGTGCGGGCAGACACGGCGAGCGTGGAGACGATCGCTGCCGCCTATCACTGATCGGGTCTCGCGCCGACCCCGGTCTGAATCGTTCGGGGAGGCCGGCCATGCGTCGTTTGAGATGGGCCGCTTTCCGCCCAGCTTGCTATCGCAACACGCCCGGTCACGTGCTTTCGGGACACCGGATCTGACCGCGGACGCCACGGCGGACATTGCCGCTGATCACCCACTTTTTAGGGGCTATCACCGGCCCGCATCTCCGCCGGTGCGTGTGTCCCGACCAGCCAATGGCAAGTCGTGTTCGGTATCCATTGCGGTGGAGCTGTGATCGGAAGCATGGGCCGGCATGTCGGACAGCCCGCCCGAGGTGCAATGAGAAGATGGCACTCGGAAACACCGTCGGGGTGTTCGGGTGATACGTCACGTGACACGTGACATCATGCTGTGCGGGTCGTATTGCTACGGTAACAGCGCTGATGGCACACTGCTCTAGTGCGACATGCAGCCCTGCCTTTCACTGCTCTTTTGGGGGGTGTTATCACCAAAGGAACGACGATGGCATACAGCCTGAAGGTAGCCCCCCAAGGTATGTATGCACGAAAAGGCGTCTCTGGCGCGCAGAACGCACATCCCAGTCTCGTCGAACCGTTCGTGTGGGGTCATCATGGCGCGCTCAGGTTCGCCGTGATAGGCCCCACTTCCCCACTAGTTGCCGTTTTCGACAGGAACGCTGGGGGCACAGCTCGTTGCCATCCGAACCGCATCCATCCATGGTTGCAAATAGCAAATGCTGTAGGCACCGAGATGGCCCTAGGCCAGGATGAAACAGGCACACGAGGTCCTCCTTTCAATAGAAAACGTTTACCACGATCTCGGGTCACGACAGATACAAAGCCACCGCTCTCTGCCCAATCAACAAGGAAAGCGGTGCAAAAGTCGAGACGAGTCCGACTTGAGCTCTTCTTTGGCGGTCTCGGGGAGATATCAGGAGGACGTCGCTCCAGCCGTGGTGCCTTCTCCACCGAAAATGGGATCGCCAGAGAAGCTCGTGCCGTCCCACGTGAGGAGACGGGGTATCCGTGTGAAGAAATACAAAAACCGCGCGGGGCGTAAGCAGGTCAAACGCACCCCAGTCTGAGGACATGCCTGTGGTCAGCCGCTCTGCAAGCACGACAGGGCCTGTCTCGGTGGTCAGCGTAACGGCCGTCCTGGACACCTCCAGGTGGCTCGCGATGTGCGTAAAGGCATCGTAGAGCGGGCTCACGTAGCACCTCAGCTCGGCACTCAAGTCCCAGAGCCCAACGGCTTGGAACAGCTTGTCTATTGCGCTCGATGGTATTGATCCAAGTTTGGCACCATTGATATCGGTGAGCCTCGAACCGTCACCGCCACCCGAGACCGTGATCCTATATTGGGCCTGGTTCCTGACAGCGGGATTGGAAACACCCTCCGAAGGAATGCCATTAAACTTGATATTGTCGTTGACCTCCTGAAACCGATTTGAGGCCCAGTCTTTCTTTTTGGAGGGACGGTGGGCCGATGGCGAGGGATCACCCCACAATGGGGGCACCGAGCACCGTGTTTGACGCTGTCGATGATGTGGGATCCGAACCGACGGAAGAAGTATCATGACTTCGATGTTCTACCGATCGAACGACTTGGGGACGTCAGCCAGCCCAGAAATGAGCTGTTGCTCTACAAGCGAACCTGAACGGCCTGCGAGCGACGCGGTACAAGACAAGCAAGAAAAGGCGAAGAATGCGAATTGCTGGTTCTCCATTAACCGCGTGAACTCCGACACCGCAAAGTGTCGGCCGTGAACGCGCTTGCAGCAGTCTTGCCGTCGGGAAGCGAGACGCATTCGGCTGGAATGGTTTCGTTTTGTCTGGTGACGGGTGCACATCCCTCGGGACGCTGTAGGTGACGCCGTCTGATGACAGGCTATGCAATTCGGTGACCAATGAATTGCAATACTGACCGATGGCAAGGTCCTGCACATCATCAAAGTCGATCGACAGGAGACGGCCCCACGCAGCACAGCACAGTCAACCTTGTCAGAGACGATGAGACTAGCAAGGAGCGCGACACACCGCCTCGACGTCGAAAGGAGTGACGCCAAGAAGATTGAGCGTCCACTGCAAGGGCTGCAGATACACGCCAAAAGTGCGTAGGATGAACAAACGTGACTGGCAAAGTCGTGTCACAGCGAGCCGCGTGCAATCCTGGCCGGTCTTTCGTTGAAGGGTCTCTCGTTGCTCTCAGCCGCATGTCTCTCCTAGCGATCTCGTTCCCCGGACATGGATTCGACCCGTCGAATACCCAAGCCCCGGGTCGTGTCGTCGGCGACGTACCAAAAGACGAGGCGACCGGTACGTTTTGCGCTTCCACGTTCTAGACATCGTGAACCTTCATCGCTACTTCGCGAGGAGAACGTTTTTTTTAAATGGCTAATTCGCAAC
Source organism: Boletellus ananas (assembly GCA_038089895.1). NCBI lineage: Eukaryota > Fungi > Basidiomycota > Agaricomycetes > Boletales > Boletaceae > Boletellus > Boletellus ananas. The sequence continues at coordinate 37,561 of JBBPLS010000012.1, read as the reverse complement.
AACACAATCCGGAACTCGCTTTCCTCTCGTTCCTCGCAGAAGCCAGGTTGTTTCTTCATGGTGCTTGCGGCGGGCAGCTTCCTCCCCAAGGGACAACCCTCGAGGTATAAACATAATCGGCCTCTGAGAACCCCTCGTGCGGTCACATCGGGGAGGTGATCAAGGGCCCTGGACACTACTTGAGCTCGTGTTCAGCCCTGTCCCATCATGGACAGGGTCGACGTTGTCTGGGGATTAAACCCGGTGGTACTCTCACGTCCTCGCCTCGTTTCGGACCATCGATCGGTGAACACGGCAACAACTGCGCTGAATGTCACAGATGCTGGGAACGTGTGCATCACCATCGTCATTATTGTGTAGACGTCCTTCTCCATTGTCCCCACTCTTCGTCCCCCAAAAGAGAGCGACATCGCTTGGCCCCCACTCCGAGGTCTACCACAACCAATCATGACAAATGGTCGACTACACGGCCTACAAGAAAGCTTCTGCTTGTAGTTTCCATATCCGCGCGTACTCGCCGTTCTGGGCCAACAGTTCTTCGTGCGTTCCTGCTTCCCGAATCTCCGCATCGTCCATGTACCTAAAGGGGGGGGGGGCTCGATCAGCCAGGAGTGTACAGGTACAAGGTGCGGAAAAGACTCGGTGGCAGAAGGGCAACGTACAGAATGAGATCCGCGTGCCGCGTCAAATTGCCGAACCTGTGCGAGGAGAAAACCATGGTCTTGTTTCCCCGCAGCGCACGGAGTCTTTCGAACAAGTCTTTAAAGGGAACGTGAATAAGAAAGGGTGGATGGTTCGGCAGAAAGGGGTGCACCATGCTCTGCACTTGGATCCAGCGAGGCGCTCGGTTCGTCGAATAGCAGGAGCCCGACCGAGGTTTCCGACTCAGAGATGAGCGAGCGCATAAACGTTCGTGAACTGACCATGTGGAATCGGAGATGGTCAAGAGAATCGAGAACGGAGCAGAGTTAGCACCGTGGACACACGAGTCGTGAGAATCAAATCGACGTACACAGCCAGCCGCTGCATTTGCCCCCCACTCAATGTCGTCGTGTCCGTCTCGCGCATTGCACCGGCGCCACGAATCCGACTGTATTCTACTTTACGGCCAAAGAGCGTGGTGGTGCCTTCGGGGAGGGGGGAGTAATAGTCCCTCACGGGCCGGTCAAGGTATGTATCGAATCCTTCGGGGAGCTTGTCGACGAACTCTTCAGCACCGCCGAGGCGGGCTGCTTCACGTACTTTGTCGTCATCGGGCGCGAGGTCGGGGTTTCCGAGTGCTATGTTTTCTTTGATCTGAAGAGAGTATAGAATCACGAAGCCCCTAGGGAGCAAAGCGAGTTTGGAAACCCACCGATAATGGAAAGTGGGTATAATCCTGGAACAAAATTGCCATGGCGCGGCGCAAGTCAGCAAGCTTAAGTGATTTGATGTCCATGTCGTCGATGAGGATCGTTCCATCATTTGGATCGTATATGCGTGAAATTAGTTTCAAAATCGTACTCTTCCCCGAGCCGTTCACGCCAACAATAACCTTGCCAAAAAGCAGTCAATGCCAGCGCAGAATCACATATGGAGAAGCATACGCAAAGTTGGCCTGCCCCGAGTTTAAATGATACATTACGCAGTGCATACTGTTCTGAACCCGGATACCGGAAAGACACATTTCTGGGGACATGTAGGATCAGATTACTGACGTGAAATTCCAATCATTTACCTAAACTCAATCCAGACACCACGGTGGAGGGCCTGTTGATTTTCGGGAAATGGTACCTTCCCGTCTACGACTCTATTCTTGATATTAGATATTTCATATAATTTGCGTACGCTCGCAAATTGTTCGGCGACAGAAGATGACTCTCCAAACATTGCAAAGAGGTTTGCGCTAAAGAGGTTAGTGGTGTGATTGATGAGAGTAAGAGAAGCGATGGAGATGGGTATTGATGCCGGGTACTGAACAGCTCTTAGAGCGAACACGACCTAGTGTCCGCGATCAGGAGACCGTCACTATCGAATTGAGGACGGATACACGTACCTGAGGCACCTCGCGCATTAACTCGCGGAAGATCGACACCAACGTCAATCGATCTGCAACAGACTGGGCGCGTCTCATCTCCATAAAGTCGCCCGCATCATCCCCGACCCGACTGGTGGCATCGCGATATACTGAAAACAATGAACAAAAAGACTCGACTAGCTACCAACATCAGAAGCGTACGTTGCGTCAAGTGCTCGCCAAGGGACCCGGCCACTATTTCTTTGCGGTGCACTGGGTCATCTACGAGGTGTTTGTAGCCCTGCATGCGGATGTAATCATCATTTTTGGTTGTTGCAGCCCATACTGATGGTAGGATGAGTAGAGACTATGGAATACAAGACAAAGAAAGTACCTAACGCGCTGAACATGGAATGCCTTCCACTGTACCAATGGAACAGCGACTGCGAGAAACTGAGCAGAGCAAGTAGTGCACCATCTCTTTGATGGTATAGCACGCTAAGAAGAACGGATATCTGAGAGAACAGTCGGATTGTGGTCATCAAGATAGTCGACATCATTTGGACGGTATCCCAAGCTACGCTGGACCTCCAAGATGTTGACCAAGCGGACTCGAATTGGCGTTGGATGGCAGGGTCCTCAAACGTAGGGAGGTCAAGCCGCGCCATGGCGTGGAACATGTGGTTGGAGTAAAATTGTTTGATTGCGAGGTTGAGACGCTGTGATAGGTGAAATTTGTGGTGCTGTAGGAGACGCTCGGCTATTGTGCAAGCGACACGTCCTGCAGCGATGTGAAGAAGAACATTCTTATCGACTGTTCGCTTCTCGACCGCAGTCTCAACCTGTGCAACGTCGAATAGGGAAAACGGATATAGACAAGACGGAGCGTACCAGGAGAATAAGCTGGCCAGAATACCTGGCTGCAATATGAGTAAGTTGATACGCGTGCAGAATGTGAGACCGACCAGAGCGAGACTGCGGGTACGAGGGAGTAAGCAGCCTCGACAGAGAGGTAAAGCAACATCAAGACCAGGCAGCGCCTTATGCTGCATATGTCCTTGAGCATCCTCCATACACACGGGAGGTCCTGGAGCACTTGTGAAGCCGTTTCCAGGCGTGAAGTGCCGGGAATAGGGATGGAGGTGTGTTTCTCCTCATAGAGGTCCCATACGCCGACACGCGTATGTTTGATGCGTGTAGCATCGTGTGGGTCGAACGCACCTGATCTTGGAAGAGACCGTCGCGGCTTTCGTCCCATGGAGCAAGGAGTGAGTGCGAGTCAACCACTGAACGGACCAAATCGGGGTTACAAGCTCATTGTCAGACGACGCCATGTCGGCCAACATCGCCTCTGATCTTTCTTCCCTCCTCAACTCGTCCAGGGCGCTCAACACCCACATCTCGCGCCCCGACCTCCCTTCTGTCAATCTCACCCTCGACCAGATCGAGGCGCAATCCCGGAGACTTGTCTCTCGCCAACCAAACGCGCCGACGGACACCGACAGAGCGTGCGCTGCGTGCCACTCGTCCAGCTTCGTTCCCACTGACGCACTCGTTCGCGCAGCAACTATCTGTTGGCACAAGCACACGTCGATGCACCCGCGCTGGCCAACTCCATAGCGCATCTGAATACTTCCGCGACGTTCTCTCCCCTCCAGCCTCTCCAAGACACCGACGTCGCAGGCTATCTCCGCCATGCACACGAACAAAATCTCATATCCACGATCGAAGAGGGCAGAAGGGAGACCCAGGAGGATTTCTATCGACTTCTCCAAGACCGCAGCAGGAAGGACTGGGAAGCAAAGAAAAGACGAGTGTTTGAAGAACTTGGAGGTCGTGCGAGCAGTGACCACAAAGCGTTGGCCGAGATGAAGAAGAGCTTCCATGCCAGGGGCAACCTTGCAGTACGCGACGCACCTGCCTATAATGTTCCACTTTCTAAGTCTCCTGTCGACAGGCAAGTACAGGCCCGAGCTTGACGCTACAAATGCAGAGCAAGATGATGGCGTACGATCGTGCAGTCGGCGAACTGAACGCAGCCAGGCTGCGAGGAACTTCATCTCCAATCATCCACCACCTCCTGCAAGCTGCTGCGAGTCTGAATGCCGAGGTGGGCCTGAAGCGAGTGTTTGGTGTGCTCTATCCTGACGCCTGCGCCTCAGGCCGCGTCTCCACAGATAATGTTCAACTTGCATGTTCTGGCAAAAATCACCGGTGAACCGCCCGCCCTTCCACCAGTCGAGCATGCAGGTGCCCACATCCTCAATGCGCCCCTGTTTGAGCGAAAATATTCTCGCGTATACCTTGCAGACCCGGATTCCCGTGAAGCGTCGACACTAAGGAGCCAAATTGCTAAAGGCTCTCGGGAGGCGCTCGAAGACCAATACTGGGATGTCATTGATAGGTCAATCCAGTCACGGCCTATGGAGGCACGCCTTGGAGGTGATCCGAGTGTGGCAAACAAGATTCGGGCATACTTGTTGATGAGATATTATAAGAATGGAGAGTGGGAAAATCGGATAGAGGTGGGCTGTATGCTCCCTCGTACAGTCTCCTCTAACGACGCGTCTTCTTAGCTCGTAGCTGGTCAACCACTCTGGGCGAAGCTCTACTACCTTGTACGAACGGGCCATGCCCAGGAGGCTCTCGATGAGACACTTCGTTGTCAGGCGGCGATCGACCACCGGGAAGCTAGCTTTGTAAGCCACTTCAAGTCGTGGATTGAGTCACCCGACAGACGGTATGTCTGGAAATGTATGCATCCATGACATATTGGACACCTCACCGTCGACGAATAGCTTACCAAAGCCACACCGAGACCACCTGCAAAGTGTTTACAACGCGCACATGCTGCACACCGCTTCGGCAGATCCGTTCAAGCTTGCTTTGTACAAGCTCATGGGTCGCCTGGAACCCTCGAGGCGCACGGTACCAGATGTCACGACCACGACGGAAGACTGGCTTTGGCTCCAGCTTGCGATGGTACATTCGATCCTCCTCATACGGTATTTCACAGACTTAGCTGATGCAAATAGGTTGACGAAGATGAAGAGGGGGGTCTTCGCGGACTGACCGAAGTTCTGCTGAGCTATGGAGAACGCCACTTTGATGCCGCCAACCAAGGCGTCTGGGCAAGTGTGCTGCTCTTATGTGGACAGTTTGAAAGGGTTCGTATATTCGCAGAAACACGGTGTAACGCATTGATTGACCCGCTTCCACTAAAAGGCTGTAGCCGCATTGTGGGAGCGTTCTGAAACTGAGATCGAGGCGGTTCATCTGGCGATTGCATTGGCATACCATGGTCTCTTACGCGTCCCGTCTCGCGCAGAGACATCCGAGCTCGGCCCTTGTACGTCCTGTCGTCCTTTTTACATGAAATGTCATCAGATCACATCCAACAGTGACCCTGTCGCCCCTTGGTCCACCAGCCCTCAGCCTTTCTACACTGATCTGGCGCTACGTTCGCCAGTTTGTGAAGATGGATGCAAAAGAAGCACTCCAATACGTCTACTGCGTCTGTTTATCCGCAGACCAGGGCAACGGCGTCGGAAGAGAGAACCTAGAGAGCGCCTGGGAACTTGTACGGCGTATCATCGTGTTGGCACACTCGGGGCCAGCATGGGAAGAGCTTGTTGGTGGGTTTAGACCTGATGGCACGAAATTCGTATGTCTTTGCCTCTGTCGCCCGACCTCACTCTTTCCCCTGACGCGGATGGATTTTCCCGCTTGGTAGAGTGGCGTCATCGAACAAGGGGCTTCACTGCTTCAACTACAAAACACGTCTCAATATAACGAACAGATTCTTATTCGTGCGGCGCGCGAGTCGGAGGCAAACGACCGCCTTCCGGAAGCGATCAAGTTGTACAATCTTGCGGGTGATTATGCCACTGTGATTGCATGCCTCGCGCAGGCACTCGGGAACACACTATCGTTGCCTGCGACGGGAGGTGAAAATGAAAAGGGAAGAGTAATCGAAAAGACGGCTGTCGAAATCTTGCGGCACTACGAACGGATGAACAGGGCTGTTGGGAGGGATAGAGATGCTGCTGTAAAACTTTTGAGGGTGAGGGAGGCGATGAACGCAAAGAATGCCGGGAGACCGGACGTCACGCTCGGGGTATGTCAATTTCTTTTCACCCATATTCTCGTTGCGAAGCTTAGACTCGTAAGATTATGGAGTCGACGGACCTCATCCCTTTGGATGGGGACGTTGCAAAAATCACGCGCAAAGCGGAAGAGTTCAAGGAACTGCACGACGCACTTCAGCGCAACTTGCAAGTTTACTTGCCCCTCACGATGGATTCGCTCGCGGCGGTGCATCAGTCAGCCAAGGCATCGATTGTTGCTGAGGCCACGCGACAAATGGTGGGGCTCGTTTGCATTTCCTGGCGTTCTTCTGCCTGAGTTCTCTGCTCCATCAGACACTTACGTCCCTGCGCAAGAAATCAAGATCGTTGATGGTGTTTGCTGGGATACTGAAATATCGCATGTCGCCCGATGTGTACTCATATCTGGCCAGGCTGGACGTGGAGATTGCGTTGTAAAAATGTAGTATCGTCGGCGCGCCATATCGTCGCTTTTGTTCCTTACGTGAAAACAACGCACCTGAATCTGAATGCACAGCGGTAACGACAATGCCAAACGCTGTATATGCAACAAGAGATGCATCACCGTTGGGCTGGCACCAAATCCTGTTCGTCTTCGTCTGCATCAACCCCGTTTTCCTCGATCTCTTCTTCTGGCGTACTGTCGTCCGTTCTGCTCGACTGGCTCTGGCGATAGGCGTCAGATCAAGGTAGAGACATGAGGAAACAAAGGGTGACGCTTACATGGTACACAGCGGTCCAATACCCGCTCCAGTACATGGCGCTCAACGCATTGTTGAACGCCTCGTCGCGACTCACCATCATCGTTGACGGAGGAGGTACGAAGAACTGGGTAGCGGCCCTGTGGTTGGCACTGGCGCCATCGGATCGTACACCGAGAGATGGGTCATGTGTCGGGACAAAGGTATTAAAGTCGAGAGGTGCGGTGTCGGGTTCGCCGTCCTCTTGCTCCTGGCGTGGTGAGGTTGCGGTCTTGTTTGAGCCTGCGTTTGGTTTGCTGGGCGCTGTGTAGGGTTTGTTGTACCACCTGACAAGCAAGCTTAAGCATTCGGGCGGAGAAGGGAGGGAGAGGACGTACAACGGGGATCTTTTGACGGGCTCTGCTTTCCAGGCTTTCGACGTGCCATGATATGACTTTGAAGAGGATATGAGCGACGCGCAGTATGGGCACGGCAGAATGAAGCAGACAATACCTCGTATTCGGCCTCTGCAGAGTTCCAGGCGTCGATGAGGGCCGAGTCGTCCCACATCTCTTCGTGCGTGAGCGGTCTACTCTCTTCCTCTTCCGCCTCTTCCTCCTCCTCTTCTACCGCGTCGTACCCTTCTATTGTCGTTTCATCGTACTCCTCTTCCTCAACATACTCCACATTCTCTAGTACCTTGGCGGATCCAGCGGCGAGATCGATAGGCGCTGCGGTTCCCTCTTGTTCGTCGTATACTACGCCGATCGCGCCACTCCCTGGGTCGTCCCAGTGCTGGATGGGAGCCTTCTGGGGTTGGGCAGGCCGCTGTCCTTGTGGATTGCGATGGTTTCGTTTCCGTTTCTTCGCTGGCGGTTGGCGTGTGTTCACGGGGCGCAGAGGGGCCGCCGCTGGCAGGGCTGCGGGTGGTTCACCGAGGTCGTAGTGAACGAGTGAGCGCATGTTGGAAGGTATGTATATGGTTTCGTGTCAGAGGTCACATCAATCCGTGGTGGTTGTGGGCTAGAAAGATCACGACGACTGGCAGGCACGACACTGAGATGTACAGCATGTTACGGTTATCATGGCGTCGACTTTCATGTAGGTACTACACCGAGTCCGCTTTCTGGAGATCCACCGTTGGGCTACAAATCATGCACACAACAGCCAACCAGGACGCAAGTGTCGTGAACACGAGTACAAATCGAGTCCCACCGATGGTCCGCGAAGGTAGGGACGCAGTCAGCTTGGCGCTGCGCGGATCCAAACGGCGGAAATATGCAAGCACTTTGATTCCATTACAGGAAACATCGGCTCATGTCCCTGACATCCGCACATTTGTCTGGCGTTGGTGGTTTACCATGCACGATTTCCAGTGGACAGTTTTAAATGCTTGTCCTCGGTCACCTGGGTCCATCATCATCAGGGTATAGACGTTCATCTGTGTGGAAACGTCTTGGCGGATCAATGGTTTTTTCACGGTCAGAAGGGGGGTAAATTGTCATTCAAATAACACAGCTGGGTCTTTGAGCGCCAACTTCAGTCTCTCAGAAAGCCTCGAGATATAGTTGATAGACGACACTTCAAGTTCGCGAGGTAATCGCGGACGTACAAGGTCTCTGTAGAATTCTTGTCAGCTTCACCAGCGTCTTTAGCAAGCTGGGCTTGCACCAAATATTTCTCCACAAGAGTCAGCCATCTGGCTACTGGGGGAAAACAGATTAGTTCATATCCAGGTCATACATACCTGCAGAGAGGGAAAGTTACATGATCGGGAAGTAATCACCTGGAGGGTGTCTTGAGCGAAGTAAGAATGATCGAGTGGGTAACCTTGATATAGAGCAGCCCGCACGAGTGCACAGGCCCACGGTGCCAGCAAATCTAACCGAATCAACGGACTGCAACCTCCGAACTGCAGACATGGTCAACGACTGAGAGCTGAAGCGCTCAAGTTTGAGGTTGAGGCTCGCGTACCAGCACGAGTGGGATTCCAAGCTAGGAACGGTCCATTGCATTACAAATGACAAAAGTCAAGCCCAAGCCTCAGGCACACGCTGGCAACTTTCCAGTGGCTCAATGTACAAAATGACCCTGCTCAGAATTCGTCCAAATCCGCCGTGTTCAACGACGGCTTCTCTGGTTTGCCTTGCTTCTTCTTAGCCATGACGAGTTCGTAGGCAGGCTGAAACTCTTGTTGGATCTCTACGGACGGAGTTGGGAGGCTATGGATGATATCCTTGACTTTCGAAACAGCCTCCTTCATCGCAGTTTTGTCGCGCGCCTGCCAGTGATGCATGGCGGCGTTTGGTTCAATCTTCTTACGTAAATCGTGGCCGTCCTTCAGCAAAGCGCTAAGAGAAGGTGGTCATTGACAAGGAGCTGTCGTCCTCGGCCGCGGTAGGACTCACTTTATCCTGATTGTTTTTCCTGCCAGTTCCTCAATGCGCTCGTGATTTTCCTCCGCGAGCAGGTCTTTGGTCTTGGTCTTGATCTCCTGGGCAATCGCTATAACTTTGTTGAGACACGCAACGAGGCGCGGTAGTGCCCAGAGATATAGTGTGCGGTACGGGGTCTTCCCCCAACGGGAGGCGAACACGTTCCTCAAGCATGCAATAAAGATTGCGTTCGTTTGCGCCTTCAGGCCCTTCCCCATGGCGCGAGCCTGTGCATCTCGGTGCCTGCGGTGTGTCCTATAGGTGGCTTGAATCATCTTGACAGCCAAGATCTCTTCTGCGGTTGCCTCGTGCTCGTGTATCAACGCAGGTTCATCCGACACGGGTACAAGATCTTGGGGTTCTGGTTCTTCATGAACCTCGTCTACTGGATCGACATCGGGCTCCTCCAGCGGTATTGTTTCTTCTTCATCAACTTTGTCGGTCTCAGAGACATAACCAACCTGGGGAACGAAAGCTGGCACATCGGGACGTAGCTCTGAGCGAGCCGTAACAAGTTGTGATTCTAAGAGAGAAAGGATTTCAGAGGGATCTGTAAAATAGATACGATTGATCCGAGGCAAGTTTAGCGGTGGAGCTCGCAGCCCCCTTCGTTTATGGAGAAGTAAGACCAGGTCCTCGATAACTACTCCAGCTTCGGCATCGTATTTTACCATTGCCCTCAAGTACTCGTTGTCTCGTGCCTCCGCATACCTGGGGAATGAATGTTGTTGAAGACATTGAGTAACAGACTAGGCAACTCACCTTCGATACAGCGGATGCGCTCGTTGTGCAGTGGGACCAGCTGCACGCAGCGCAACGAAAATGCTTTTGACTTTCTGCCTGATTCGGAAGTTCCATACATTGTAAGTCACTAGCAGCGGCTGTTGGAATCAACGTCATATCTACAAGCTAGAAAACGTACAAAAGCAGAGTGCCCTGCAACTGTTAAAAATGGTCGTTAGCGTATTGTTAGACTGAAACGAGAAAGAGGCCAACATTCTGGAGGTAAAAACGTTGGCGAGGATTGGTGTTAGCTTGGTGTTCAAAAGCATGTATACCTCTTAAGGCTCGAGTCAGCTCATCGCTTTTAGTTGCAAATCGTTGGAATTACTCACGACTAGCAGTGTCCGTTTGCAGGCGCATCAACAGATCTTGCGCGCGGTCCAACAGGGTCACAACTAAGTCGATCCAGACAGCCTTCTTACTGGATAAATCTTTGTTCGAGGTAAGCCAGCCTCGTGGAAGGACAAGGCCATCAAGTGGTAGGTCACAGGAAAGACGCCATGAAACGCAGATCTTGCCAACGATCTTTTCAAAACAGTCGCAGAAAACAGACAGATCCACCGCCTGCGAGGACCTGAGGATGTGTCTATGGCGGGTTCAGCCTCCCAGCGAATCGCCACGAATCTCAATGCTACACGTACATCAAAAATTTCGAACCTGCAGAAATACAAGTTTGCTGGGTGCCGTCAAAAAGGTTGACAATGTCTTCGACAACATAGTCGCCATCAGGATAGATGAACAGTGGTACTCTGTTGTTGGGGGCATTGAAATGAGCTTGGTTGATGCATCTGAGAGCGCCGGAACGGTCAAAAGTAAAAAGGAGGGACGTCAGCCTCAGTATGGTTGTTAGGAAGTCCATGCGGCCAGGGTGGAGGGTATAGAGCGCATCCTGTACCCAATGCTTCATGACGTCCATGCCTTCCTGAGCGCTAGGTATCAGAGACAGGTCAAAATTAGCAATAGAACCCTGAACATGAAACTGGGGGTGGAAGGCTTCGTAAAGATGGCTGAGCCAGCGTAGAATGCTGAGTGATCTTAAATAAGCCATTGGTGCGATGAGAACAAGATACCACATACTTTGACCGATTATGGAGGTGGGGATTGACCGAGTACATGAGTTGAAGAATGAGTATTTGTTGCAGGTGAATCCCGAGCTGGACATTATATCGTTTAGAGTCCAGATCGGCACACTTGACGTGCTCCTGAGGGCAGTTGACACGATTACAGTAACCATTGACAATGAAAGTCAAACACTGCGAGAAAATGGGCGCATTGCGACACAAATCATTTTCCGCAGTCACCCGCTCGCATAGATGCACTGCCAGGTATTCACGGAGGGCCAAGATCACGTCCTTCTTTGAGAGGGCCACGTTGGAAGATTGAAGGTACATAAATCCACCGCGATCGCCCGTGGCCGAACTGTGAAGGGAGGAACCAACCTCCAGGCTATATTCGGTGCTTGATATTTCTCTTATGCAGAACAGCTTCCTGATAGAGCTAATGCTGAGTGGATCGGGATGCGCAATCACGAAGTGGAGAAGGCGGGTGTATTCCAGGAACATGATTAGAAAGGATGACACCTCTTGGATCTTGTAAGATTTCAGCACTGGAAAACGGCTGAAGAAATGATCGAGAGCGAGTAACGCTGCCGGTGCCCTGTTGCCCCCGATAAACACGTTAGCCAGCCTCTTGAGACTGGGGAAATCCGGCTGAGCAATGGCCTCAAACAAGGATATCTGTTAACAAGTTACGAGTAAGATGTGCAATCCAAGATGTCTCATAAAGACATACTTCGTCCCGATCCAGTGGGTGCAGGAACTCCACGGGCAATTCACGAGCCAGGCTCAGCAGCCCAGTGACCTCCCGGTGGGCTGCCACCTCTTTGGGAGGAATAGCAAAAGAACATCGACGCCACAGACCATCTAATAAAACTCTGGTGGCCTTCTGGACTGCATCACGCGATCCTGTTACCTTCAAGAGGTCCCTAATTGCATTGAGTGGCCGATTCTCGGACAGGTGAAGCTCTGCCGCCTCCGAATATCTTCCATGAGTTTCCAACAGTTCGGCACGGGCAAAGTCGAGGTTATAGTCCTCGAGGAACTCTAGTTGTTCTTCAAACGATGAGAACAGTGCCAGTGGGAAACGCAGCCTAACTCAGGAATGTGAGCCAAGTGATGCGGTATATGCAGGTCACGAAGCACGCACTTGTTGCTGTCACGCTTGCTGCAATAGAACAGGCGACACACAGTGTATAGTTCTTCCAACGAATTCGAGGGGATCTTCTTGGAATGTTTGTCCAGGACTTCAAGTGTTTCGTCGAAAAGCCCGGCCTTCCTAAAGCGACGCGCAGCGAGTTCGTATTCTTGAGCGGCAAGGTAGGCATTGGCAGCTTTCCGATCGTCACCGGCACGCACGTAGCATTCTGCTGCATTGCGGTAGTACTGTAATTTGTCCCTCCCTGAGGGTGCATCATCTCCGCTCGTCATAAATGCATCTGCCGCTGTGAGGAAAGCCTCTTGCTGAGTTTTCTGCAGTGCGACGCCGACTTTTGCACGAGCCACCTCCCTGAGGTGGAAAGCCTCGCAGATCGCTACCATCCGTGGTAGCTCAGCTCTGGCAAAACAATGCATTGCCTGTGGGTATCTTTTGTGCTTGAATAAATCATGACCAAACGATTCCCACTCGGCTGGGGTCGAAGATACGGCAAGATGGGGGACGTCTGTCCCTGGTGTACAGTTTTGGACTTGATCGCGTGCAGTCCAAATTGTCTGATTCGTTGTCAGTGATGTTAGAGCAGAAAAGTGATAGCTGCTTCACCCGCATAGGCTCGCTTTTGTCAGATTTATCGAAGATCCACAAGTTCTTTCGCGCCCGGGTGATACCTACATACAGCAACTTCAACTGTGGACAGATCAGCAGGAAATATTTCAAGTCCTGTGTTTCGCATACTTCGCTGCATACCCCAGCAAAACGACCACCGTCTCTTCCAAAAGACGGTGCAGATATCTTGGCCAATTCCTTTCCATCCACTTCACCCTCCATGTGATTGAGCAATACACGCCAACGTGATATGTCAACGGCGGAATCCTCAAAGAAATTATACAGTAAAACCTGCATCCGATGATTAATTATGTGTGATGCCAGGGTTGGCTCAGATCTCACGTCGTTGAACTCGAGACCCTTGCTGTCGTAAAGTGTCCTAGAGTGAGGCAGGATAAGTTAATGCTACAGAGGACTTGCATTAACTGCCTTACATGATCAGACCAATCTCCCCGACCTCTTTTCGCAGCTTCTCTACTGCTTTGTTGTCACGCACAAGAATGCCTTCAAGAAGTGATGTGAATGTGGAATACGTTCATGACATGTTTCATACTCACATTGCTGGGCCCCGAACTCGATGCGGCTTCCCCTTGAAGAAAGGTGTTGTCAGATAGAGAGGATGAGGAACATCATCAACACACGATTCGCCAAACAGAAATTGTTCGTATCGGACTGTGTTTTGATCCCAGCCCTGGAAAAACACTGGCTTTAAACCATCAATGATGCCATGTTCAGGCTGGAGATTATCAATTGCATCAGGCCAGAAACGCATGATACGTTCAATGACACTATGAGCACAGTTGACTATGCCACCATGAGAGCGGTAATTGATTGCCAGCTGAAACACCACAGGGTCGCAGGTCGAGCGATCCTGGACCAGAGGTGTATTCTGATCTTGCTGTGAGATAATGGTTATACATCCAGTCTTGGCAGCACTAGTAATCAAACTCTTACTTCAATACGGTACAAGAATGCCTTCAGATCATCGAATCGGAAGGAGCTTCCTGCAGAGATTGTCTGTGCAGTGTCACCAGCCCAAAATAGTCCTTCGGGGTTTCTGCAGATGAGTCTCAGCACTAGGATAAGTGTGAGGCCCCTAAGTACAGTAAAACGGAGTAAGATCGTACAGAGAGCGTCAATAAGCAAGTTATCTTGCGCTTCATCGATGTAGCTGGATCACCCCAGTCAGGGCAAGTGGATCATGGAGCTCCGAGACGTACAGATAGTCAACCCTTTGTCCCTTCAATGGAACGCCCCTCAGGAGTATTCTCAATATTGCATGCGTCCGATCCGCAACGTCATGGTGATACCGTTCTTTTTTAAGCTTGCAATATGCTTCAAAAAGTGCATACAAGGTTTGCCTTTGATCTGAAAATGTGGGGTTGGAACGGGAAGGAAGGTCACAATATGTCGCCTTATCAAGGAACCCGTCAGGATATCCCAGTGACTTCTCAGACCCTTTGATGATACCTATAAGAGAGATAAACGATCCCATGTCCACCATAAATCAGGAATACGCACCCATGAACTCTGAGAAGACAAGCCACGGTTCTATTAAACAAGTAAATAACCCAGTTAGACCCATTAACCTGAGAAATCTGGTACGCACCAAGGCCCTTTGTCAGCGGCTGGGGAAGATGAGGCCAATATGTTCGGGCAAAGACATCATATGACACGAAGCGGTCTTTAGCATCAGTCTCATCGGTGCCAATGAACAATTTGGCAGCACGCTGTACTTCGAGGTCATCCCCACTGAAGATGTCTGCAGCAATCATCTGTGCAAGCTAGAACCAGGGTATGGGTTATTGAACCGCTTGCTCGAAATGGGAAATTACCTTGTCGAAGGTCACAAACAGTGGAAAGTGGCGCTCTTCTAGCATGCTATACTTGTGTGGGATGTCAACTCGGTCTATGTCATCGACATCCACTAGCCCAGATTCTGTGTCCCGAGCTTGCATCCTCTTCAGATCTTCAAGCGAATACCCAGCTAATGCCAGGGACTCAAGTAGCTTTATAAAGTACTCCTCGACTTTTGTTGCCAAGACACGAGATTTGGTCACAAAAATTTGACGAGGTTTGGGCATATCGCTACCGGATACCTGCATCTCCCATGCTCGTTGAATTCCGAGCATCTTAAAAAGCATTGTCGTCGTTTTGCTAAGCAATAAACGAGTCAGGTTTGTTCATACAAGCGTCAAGTCCACTGTACCCAGTACCACTCCTACCCAAAACATAGCATGATGTGTTGCAGTCTATGATCCTACGCTCAGGTGAACTGCACACGAACATCAGTGCCAATCCTTGAGAAGGCCAGGACTGCATACGTGAGTTCGAAGACGTGTTGTACGTCTTGGTTCACAACCAGGCCTATTACAATAAATAAACCCATGATCCTCGCATACGTGGAAATGCCTACTGTGTAAGAATGCCTACAGGAAAAGATGATTGGTATTTCGTGTGAGCAAGCTAACAGCAGACATACCTGAGAGAATGTGACATATTTCTCTAGGCTATGGGGCATTATCCCCGGGCTAGTACAAAAATTAAAATGCAACATACACGAGTAAGGTGTGTAACTACAGATGCGTTAACCATGATCAAGGTAGGTAGTCAAGCAAGCGCACCTCCCCCATGATATCTTCATCAGAGAGGGCGAGTTTCGTCAGTTTGGTGTCGTTTCTGAGACTCTCAGGTGGAAATGATGCAGGAAGATAGACGTCACCACCAATGCGCACAGGTCTGTTCCGGAATATGCAGCTATTGTGGACACCAAGTGAGCAATCTTCTAATTGGGGCGACAAAAAAAGACCCAACCGCCGGGAATATTCCTTGCCCTTTCCAGCGAGATGTTGTCCCATAGCGTCCCAAATACGACTGACTTGGGTGTGAGCATATATACCATATATTTTGATCACTGCAACGATAGTATGTCCATATTTCAAGGACAACGGAATGCTTGAAATCGGATACCTTGTCGCTCAACCTGCCCAAGGTGCCGCTCAAACAGAAGTCGCAGGATACATAAATCTAAGCTTACCTTTCCGTCATGGTCGGGAACAACATCGACTTGATACTGTCTGGGAGTGAACTAGAGATCCCCTTCGCCGCAAAAAGAGACTTACGACAAGGCGAAGGTTCTGTTGCACTTTGGCCTCGAATATCGGCACTCCAGGGGAACTGTTCAGCCTTTTCTGGTTTTCGTCGGAAAAGTGTCCGTTCGAAAGATGCCTATCACAACGATGAGCTCTAACGACTCGAACAATGACAAGCAGACAATGTACTTGATCTTTCTCACAACGAAAGCGCATTTTTTTCTGTCGCCGTTAGCTAATTCGCGTAGTTTCCTTGTCGCGTCAGTACCAATGATAATGCGCCATTCCCCGAAGCCATTCGCGTTTTCAAAATAGAGGGCAGCTTTCATGGGCTGGACCATCGGATATGCGGATTGTGCTGTTCTGATAACCTGAGCGATCCTTGTCTTTTTTGGCATAGCACGACGCGCAGTTGCGTTATTGCCTGTCGAGATATATGCAGCCTTCAGTGATTGTGCGAGAAACGGCTCCAGAAGGAGTTCGAGATAGAACTACAAACGCGTCAGCCCATACATCGAGAATTCACTAATTCACTGTCGTACCTTCAAGATTGACTTGAGGTGGTCAGTGACCTCATCGGCCATTTGGGACGCCTCAGTACCGTTCGCAGGGACCTTGAGTCCTAATTTATGAAAAGGCGCCATATCGATAGTAGGGCCGTTGTCCATGTTCTTCCGCCCCGACTTCTTCTGTTTCTTGTCGTGCACAGAGTACCCCGAAGGCTCGCCGTTATCGTACTCCGGACCCTCTGAAGCACTTGTGAGCATGGCCAAAAATGCGGAAGAGCACAGTAGAGTGAGAACGGGCAGCGCATTCTCTACGTAAATCATATGCTGCCCAATTTGACGAAGGATGTCGGTCGAAAAGAGGTGAGGGGGCAAAGCAAATATGTGAGACGAGAGCATGTGAAGGAGGACTCCCGTGAATGAGATCTCGACAAGCGCTGGGTCGGCCGGGTAGGCGTCCAAGATTCTGCGCACCAACACCTCACCACTTGGCAAGGCTGCCTTGAATTAGGCACAGGCGATACCTAGAAGACGGGACGAAAAACACACCGGAGATGAGAAACTCGAACAGATAGGGAGCGGAGCACAAGTCCTGCACTATCAGGCCCAGAGAAGTGTCTGGCCCTGCTAAACGGGACTCGAGCACCCTCAGAGCAGCAGTCAGGCCCTCGCTGCTGGCAAGGCTGCTGGCAGCAAAGGCCTGCGGGTCAAGGATGGACATTCCATGCCGTGCACTCATCAAGCTAGAGCAGATGTGGGGGAAGGTCGGGTGTGCGCAACTGGGGGTAAACTGTGACTCCCATCTCCTTTATGAGTTGCAAAAGATCCCATGGGTGACACGCGGTCCAAAGGGGCGCAACCGTTATCGCAATGTCACAATGGCTTCTGATAGGGAGCAGCTTGGCGGGCGAGTGCAGTTTTACCTAGGTTTCCGTGGAGCTGGTAGCCCGGCACGGCGGTCATCTTGCAACAAAGACCGGCTCGTGTCAAACGTCATGCCCGATGGTACAGTACGGCTAAAATCGAATTAGCGATGGAGAATCAGCGTCGCAACGTCGTACTTGTCACCTTTGGGGCATGACGAGGTTCGAAAGCCGCGCCGGTTCGGAGATGAAATCCACCTACAGCGGCGCACTGTGGCACAGCATTCTGGCGAGTCCCAAGTCACCTCGCACTCAACGCAACTCAGCGAGCCAGCGCATTCACCCCACCCAGCTCCTACAAGCCCGTACCTGCTCACCGCAATGGGATGCTTGCACATCCATCCCGTATGGTCACCTGTACCTGCACTTGGCTCTGTTTGGTCGCAAGTGAGCGACAGTACTCGCTCGTCGGCATGACGGGCAACACCAACCACCCTCCGGCACGGCTACCCACGCACTGCCCGTACCCGACTCAATGCAGCGAACTATCGGGTTTGCTTGCGGTTCTGGTGCACCTCCAGTCGTGCGCAAAGTACACATGTGCAATGGACACGCCCAAACAGGATGTTGGAGGTCGGCCATCCAGCCTTGAGTATACCTGAGTGAGTACCAGTGCGAGTGCA
This sequence comes from Boletellus ananas, assembly GCA_038089895.1. Taxonomy (NCBI): domain Eukaryota; kingdom Fungi; phylum Basidiomycota; class Agaricomycetes; order Boletales; family Boletaceae; genus Boletellus; species Boletellus ananas. The sequence continues at coordinate 19,597 of JBBPLS010000012.1, read as the reverse complement.
CATGCCAAGTCCGATGTCAGCACGTAGACACTGTTGTCCACGAGTCAAGCGCAACAAAGCTGCAAAAGAATTAGCGGAAGTCACGCTGTCGGCTAGGCGGATCAAGTTCGTGATGATGGTGTGCTACTGTCGACGATCGATGATCGACAGAGTGGAAATTGGTTCAGACTGTATCACTTATGCTAGTGATAGTCTTAGTCAATACCCGTTCGTATGCTCTTTCTTTCGATCTAGCGGTTAGTGACTACATGGAAAATTTCCCGTCTCTCGCTCAGTATCTCCGGTGGAAGCTACCCAGCCCTTACAGCTTGGCAGCTCGGAGCACGTACTGCGACGAGTGCTTCGATTTGACCTTGTCCACATCTGCAAGCGTGACACCCTTGCATTCACATCCATGGTTGTATCCAAGTCTACAACAAATCCCAAGGGCGATGGTCAGCGAAGGTGGGGACCTAATCAGCTGGGCGCTGCGCACCTCGTCCGTCCATCAACCCCACCGGGCTCAAAAAATTCAGGACGACGCAACAGGCTGATAACACCCGCACCGCCGAGACCAAGGTTATGCACGAGACCATACTTGCCACGTCTATCTGCGGTATTGAAAAGTCCCGGGGCTTGCATCGGACCAGCCCCTGTGCACATGATTCCTGAAAACGTTAGACAGACGTGACCCGACACACCGACTTACAATCACGAAGCTGCACTATTATCAAGACTGGCTTAGGTGCTCGATACCAACGAGAGTAGAAAGGCTCACTGGTAATGTAAAAATGCATTCCTAAACCCGTGGCACCGAGCGGATTCCCCTTGGCCTCGAGCCCCCCACTGGGGTTCACGACGTATTTCCCACCGTACTATATGTGAGAGGGCGTGTTTAGGATGTCCGTAAGACACGTCCTGTGGTTCTCACAGTGTTGTCGCCTTTCTCCACCAACTTGTGAGCTGCGTCAGCAGCGCAGAGACCAAGCGCAGAGTATGTGATGAGCTAAGAAGTGAGGTACCAGCACTACACTAGACGTGGTACGAACGTGGACGTGCCTCGTTGGTGGCGAAACAGTCGTGCAGTTCAATCACCCCGACTTCATCCCGCCCTTGTCCAGGTGCGAAACCAGCCTGCGCGAACACTTTGTCGGCACACCGTTTTGATATGCCGTACCCGGCTACGTCCATTGCACTGCCGGACTCAAAGGTGACCGGGTGATCTGTCTCGAGCGCTTGTGCAACAATCTCGATGGCCTGGTTTTCGAGCTTATGGGCACGCACAAAACTCTCTGACGCAACGATACAACACGCCGCGCCGTCCTACAGGAGCGACATCTTAAGTACTCGCTAGGAAAGACGATTACAAAACTTGCGGATGTCGGACTGCACATGAGCCTCGTCAGCTGATGATTGACCTTTGGCGAATCCAAAACTTGTTCTCGGGTCCACCCGCCCCGGAACTGTGAATATGGATTGTTGACCGAATGTTTGTGGTTCTTCGCAGCTGTCGTGTCATCAATCAGAACACCATGATGCCACGAACAACAGCACAACGCAAGCATTCGATCGTAACGCACCTATCTCAGCAAAGTGCGTGATATCAGCACCATATCTTTCGCAATATTCTTGCCCTGCGTTGGCAAAGATCCGTGGGGAGTTTGGTCCAAAGTTCTTCCCCGTCTTCAAGTTTGGCTCCAGCTCCTGCGATCTAGTCCTAAACAGTATGGTCGGAGATGGACGATCGGGGAAATTGCTTTTCAAGACTCCAGTGCTCATCCGTTCAAACCCCAGGGCGAGCGCACACTCAACGAGCGAGGTCTTGACTGCATTGTTGGCATTGAATAGGGCTGTGCTACCGGTGGAACCGTAATTATTCACGTTTGTGATCGGGATCCCGGTCATGCCAAGGTTATAGAGAGCACGCTGGAGCAGTAGCGTCAAGACATCGCAACGACGGAGAAAGATTAGCAGGAGAGACGACCGACCTGTCCACTGGTCGAGTCCCCGTAGCAGTACCCAACAAAGGCAGTTTCGACCTCGTCATAAGTGATGCCTACAATATGCCTCGTTTTCGAACGGGCTGAAAATGAGACAAGCTCTAACCTGCGTCAAGTAAAGCTTTCGTTGCGGCTTCCAGGCCCATCTAAGGTACGTGGGCAGCACTTTTGAACAAGTGTATGACAACGACCAAAATTGGATCATGCGGAGCTCACATCTTCTGTCGTCCTCAGACCTCTGGGCTTCGGAGTTCACGGCCATGTCAGCAAGTCGGGTGTGCAAGCTTGAAAGATAATTGTTCGGGCATGTACCTTAATGAATGCAGTACATCCGCATCCGATGAGAAAAGTTCTTCTGAACTTGTTGTGTGCCATACTTATTGACGAAGGAGCTGCGGAACCAGGCGTTAATTGTGACTGTGACAAGTGACAAGAAGGGCCGCCTCCTTTAGACGGGCTGGCGGTTACATAGTGCCGAATCTTATATAGGTGCACGATTACTGTCCTTGAAGTTTCTGGAGATCCACATACTAGGTCACAATCGTGTATGCACACAACAGTCACACAGGGCGCAAGCACCACGAACACGAGCGCCCCCTTCCCTCAGCACCTCCGATCGAAGCTAACCAACCCCCCTCACAGCTTGGCAGCTCGGAGCACGTACTGCGATGAGTGCTTCGACTTGACCTTGTCAACATCCGCAAGCGTGACACCCTTGCGTTCACATCCATGGTTGTATCCAAGTCTACATCGGATCCCAACGGTGCCGCCGATAGTCAGCGAAGAGGGGGATGCAACTAACAGGACGCTGCGCACCTCGTTCGTCCATCGACCCCACCGGGCTCAAAAAATTCAGGACGACGCAACAGGCTGATGACACCCGCACCGCCGAGACCAAGGTTATGCACGAGACCATACTCGCCACGTCTATCTGCGGTATTGAAAAGTCCCGGGGCTTGCATCGGACCAGCCCCTGTGCACATGATTCCCGAGAACGTCAGATAGACACGACTCGATGTACCCACTTGCAATCACGAAGCTGCACTATTATCAAGACCGGGTGAGGCACTCGATATCAGCGAGAGCGGAAAGGCGCACTGGTAATGTAGAAATGCATTCCTAAACCCGTGGCACCGAGCGGATGCCCCTTGGCCTCGAGTCCCCCACTGGGATTCACGATGTATTTCCCACCGTACTATATGTGAAAGGGTACATTTAGGGTGTCCGTAAGACACGTCCTGTGGCTCTCACAGTGTTGTCGCCTTTCTCCACCAACTTGTGAGCTGCGTCAGCAGCGCAGAGACCAAGCGCAGAGTATGTGATGAGCTAAGCAGTGAGGCATCAGCACTACGCTAGACGTGGCAAGAACGTGGACATGCCTCGTTGGTGGCGAAACAGTCGTGCAATTCAATCACCCCGACCTCGTCCCGGCCTTGTCCAGATGCGAAACCAGCCTGCGCGAACACTTTGTCGGCACCCGTTTTGTGATACCATACCCGACCACTTCTATCGCGCTGTCGGACTCAAAGGTGGCCGGGTGATCTGTCTCGAGTGCTTGAGCGACGATCTCAATAGCCTGGTTCTCAAGCTTATGTGCATGCACGAAATTCTCTGACGCAACGATGCAACATGCTGCGCCGTCCTGCGGGAGCGACAGGCCCAGTACTGGCCAGGGAAAACGGTAGCAAAACTTGCAAATGTCGGACTGCACATGAGCTTGGTCAGTTGATTGCTGACCGTTTGCGAATTCAAAACCTGTTCTCGAGTCCACCCATTTCGGAACTGCGAATACGGATTATTGACCGAATGTTTGTGGTTCTTTGCGGCTGTCGTGTTATCGTTCTTTAGCAAGCAAAACATCATCGGCGCATGACGCGTGCTGCCAGGCAGTGGCACAACGCAAATATTCAATCGGAACGCACCTATCTCGGCGAAATGGGTGATGCCGGCACCATACCTTTCGCAGTATTCTTGTCCTGCATTGGAAAAGATCCTTGGGAAGTTTGGTCCAAAGTTCTTCCCCGTCTTCAAGTTTGGCCCCGATTCCTGCGATTTAGCCTCGAGCAGCAAGGTCGGAGAAGCGCGATCGGGGAAATTGCATTTCAGACTTCCAGTACTCATCCGTTCAAACCCCAGGGCGAGCGCGCACTCGACGAGCGAGGTCTTGACTGCGTTGTTGGCACTGAAGAGGGCTGTGCTACCGGTGGAACAGTTATTGTTCACGTTTGTGATCGGGATCCCGGTCATGCCGAGATTATAGAGGGCACGCTAGAGCAGTAATGTCAAGACAACGACAGAGGAAGGCTGGCGCGGCGTCGGATAGCTGACCTGTCCACTGGTCGAGTCCCCGTAGCAGTACCCAACGAAGGCAGTTTCGACCTCGTCATATGTAATGCCTGCGAGTCAAAATGCCCCTCGCTTTTAGACTGGCAGAAAGTGGGGCAAGCCCTAACCTGCATCAAGCAATGCCTTTGTCGCGCCTCTGGGCCCATCTAACACAGCAGCATTTTAGCCAGTGATGAAAACGGCCAAAATTGGCTCTTGTAGGGCTCACATCTTCCGTCGTTCTTAGACCTCTAGGCTTGGAATTTGCGGCCGTGTCAGCGAGCTGATCATGCAAGCAAATTGAAAGACAGCTGTTGGAGTAGTTACCTTGATAAATGCAGTACTCCCGCATCCTATGATGAAGGTTCTTCTAAAGTTGCCGTGTGCCATCCCTGACTACGGAGTTGTGCAAGAGCAGAGCAAGTCACGGTTCGGATCCAGGTAACTATTTCAATGTCTCTGACCTGCGCTTACCATAACCGGTGACCATAGAATCACCACCGATCGTTACTTATTAACACAAGTCTGTGCGTTAAGCGCTGGTAATGGCTTTTGATGCCTTTTTATAGCTTAGCTGTGACCATGTCCAGAATGTACTTCGACGACTTTTTTGCCCTGACCTTGTCTAGCTCCAAACTCGTGATTGGTCGGCACTCCGACCCGTGATTGTACCCGAGCCTATGCATCCGCTCGCGGATAAGCCAAAATTGCTCGAAAGCACAGCCCAAGGGAAGGTAACACACCTCGTCCGTCCATCTTCACCGCCAACATCAAAGAACTCGGGTCGACGCAGCAGACTGACGACCACTGCACCACCTAGCCCGAGGTTATGAACGAGACCATACTTTCCGCGCTTGTCTGGGACATCAAATAAATGAGGCGCCTGGGACTTCCCAGCCCCTGCACAAAATCCGATAAGCAGAGCGGTCAAGGCAAGAGGGAGAGAACGTACATCCCCGTAGTTGCACTAGAATGACGATCGTGTTTAGAGCTAGGGTACAGGGGAAGTCGGTAGCACTCAACTCGTAATGGAGATGTGCATTCCCACCCCCGTTGCGCCAATGGGGTGGCCCCTTGCCTCAAGGCCACCACTAGGGTTGATGACGTATTTGCCGCCATACTGTGTCGAGCGTAGAGTCGTACATCATTCCGAGACAAGAGAATGAACTCAGAGCTTACAGTGTTATCACCGTCGTCCACAAGTTTGTGAGCCATTCCTGGAGCACAAAGCCCCAAGGCCGGATACGAGATAAGCTAATCGATGTGATCTCTGTCATGCTCAGGGAACGTGACGCGTTACACCCACCTCGTTCGGAGCAAAACAGTCGTGCAGCTCAATCACACCCACTTCACCTCGGCCTTGTCCCGGTGCGAACCCAGCTTGCGCAAAGACTTTATCTGCGCATCGTTTTGTCATCCCATACCCGACGACTTCCATTGCACTATCTGTGTCGTAAGCTTCTGGGTGGTCCGTCTCAAGTGCTTGGGCAACGATTTCGATAGCTTGATTCTCAAGCTTGTGAGTATGCACGAAGTCCTCGGAAGCGATTATACAGCAAGCTGCACCATCCTGGACACTCAGAAATCTTCACGTCAGCGCCTATAGGCATACCGAGGGGATCAGAAGCCTCACGGACGTAGGAGTACACATCAACCTGGTGAGTTGGTCGGTAACCTTGGGTGAATCCAGCACCTGCTCCTCCGTCCATCCGTTCCTAAACTGAGCATATGGGTTAATGACGGCATGCCTGTGATTCTTAGCAGCTGTCACACCAAGAAGAGGCCTCTTCTCAGATAATAAATACTATATGGGTCTGGAACGCACCAATTTTCGCAAAGTGCCCGGTGTGCGCACCATACCTGACACAATACTCTTTGCCAGCGTTCCCAAACATCCTTGCAGTGATAGGCCCGAAATTTTCGCCGAGTGTGTCCTCCAATTCTACAGATCTAATACCAAGCAGCGCAGTTGGTCCAAGACGGTCCGAAAACTGGTTAACAAAGGCACCCGAAATCATGCGTTCGAATCCGAGCGCAAGAGTGCAGTCCGCAAGAGAGCACTTGACAGCATTCGATGCATGAAAGAGAGCAGTGCTTCCCGTAGAGCAGTTGTTGTTCACATTCGTAATTGGGATGCCAGTCATCCCAAGGCCATAAATGGCACTCTGTTCCCATATATCGATTCCCATCAGTTGCCAAAGGTTGAAAATATAAAAACTTGCCTGACCACTCGTCGAATCACCATAACAATACCCAACGAAGGCGGATTCAATATCGTCGTATGTGATGCCTTCGAGGCGTGCATCAACGGGGCAATCGTGGGAAGACATGACACATCTTACCTGCATCCAGCAGTGCCTTTGTTGCAGCTTCCAAACTCATCTGATGGAAGACAAGTCAAATCCAGAGCAAGCAAAAGAATGCAACATAGAGACTCACTTCTTCAGTCGTTCTCTCGCCCTTGGGCTACAAAACTCGTAGAATGAACTTCCTTCTTCAATCGCAAACTAGGGCGCGAAAGGTACCTTGGTGAACGCTGTAGACCCGCAGCCAATGATGAATGATCTCCTGACCTTGATGGAGGGCATGGTTATCAGTGATGTGGCCCATCGACGGGCATCATTTATATAGTGCTGGATCCTTTCGCAGGGACGGAGGGCTATGTTTGTGAACACAGGTTTAAATTATAAATCTTGCAATGGGGATAACAAGCGGTACCAATTGCTCCAGAATTGAGACCAGGGCTGTGTCCCTGGTGAACACAAAATCAAGTCTCCCCGACAAATAGGTACGCAATCAGCCTGCGCACGACCTGATGTGATAATCAAGTAGGTCTCATTCCTGCCTAGTTCGAACTTACCTCCACGTTCACGCTGTTCCCAATCAAGCGGTACTTGGACTTCATTGACACGCTTGGCGGCCATAGGAACTCCACTGCAGAGGTGTTTGTGTTTGTAAAGTGGAAGATTCGGAGGAGCTCCACCGGTGTGAAATATCGGAGTCCAAGGGAATCCAGTATCCGCACGGCATTCTCATCGCCACTTTTACGTTGGCGGAGAAACAAATCGAAGGTCTGTGTGGTCTGAAACCCAGAGACACCTAAGCGAGATCTGACAGGGTTGAACAAAGGACCCACGTCAAGGTGCTCATCCATCTGGAGAATGGAACCAGCGCGCTCCACATGTTGGGTGTACCCTAATGTTAGTTGAGGGTGAGTTCCAACGGGTTGAATGAAAGTTCGCCTACCCCTAGTGAAACAGCACGTTCTGGTACCGGTTGGTAGCACAATGTCGAATAGGCGACCCCACTTGGTCAGCACACGGTCTGGAATCCTAAATTGTGCCAGTGTGTCCTCGTCCATTGTCCCGTCTATATACTGTCTCAGATCCGGTGAGGCTGCGTGCAACTCTTGCTGAAACACGCTGTGGGGGTCGTGGTGTGGAGGGATACGATCCAGTAGATGATCCGACTTGACCGAATCGAGACCAGCGAATTCGAGTGGGGAAAGTTTTGCGAGGAGATAGTAGCGTAACCGCGAATTTGGAATGCCGAATTGCAGCGGACTTAGAGCGAACTCTGCCGTAGTATATCCAAGCTTTTGCAAAGTAGAAACGAGATGAGTTCGTGTTGTCGAGGCCTTCGCCACTGGATTCAGACACAAGCACCAAGGCTGGCATCTCATCGTTCACGTACTTGAAATCCTGCCACGTTCTCTACGAGTAAATAACGTGGATGCATGCTCTGTGCCCATAGTTCTGGCAGGATGTCGTCTATGAGGTGTATGAAAGACTGTGCGCGTGGATCTGCCGCCCCCTTGGCCAGTGGATTCAACACGGTGTATGGCTGGCACGACGGCGATAGAAGCCACAGATCTGCATCCAGTCCAGAAAGGTCTGCGGCGGTGAGCTTTGCAATGTCGGTCTGTGTCCGAGCGTCAGCGTCGGCTCAGCACTCGGGCCTGGACAGACCTTGTGGACAACGTCTGGGCCAAAGTTTGCGGCGTACACCTGGCACGCGGTCTGGTCCCAATCGTAAGCGGCGATAACGCTCGCCCCCGAAACGCCGCTGCGACGGAGTGCGAGATGAAGACCTCCTGCAGAAGGAGGATGGAGCAGCCGAGAAGGCGCGACTTCTGAACAAACCTATTCCGCTGTAAAACTCGACGGCGCGCATCCTTCTTTGCGAATCTCGTATAGCAACGACGACGACGGCTTCTGTGATGGCTTGTCTGATTGGTGCGACCGTCATCTATGAATTACGTCAGCTCATTGCAGCCTGGGCGCAGGCTCGTTCTCGTAGACGGTCAGTCACCATTTCGATCTTTTTCTTTCGCTTCCATCGCCAACCCCGGGCGCGCCGCTCGTCGCAGTCGGCTCACTGTGCACCGTAGACCTACTTAGAGGCTTTGTCCCCAACTTTGGCATACGAGTCTATGGACCTGCACATGCATCCGGATCCCCATATCTCACATAGCGAACGCGGAGCGCCCCCGGTCTTGTCTCCCTCGCTGGCTATCACCCCAACAATGCCCAAGTCCAGAGGGTTACTCACAGACCTTGCTGGGTGGCCATCTTATTCAGACATGCGCATACAAGCCCCTGGAAGCGAGAACAGTGGCAGTCTGTATCCGTCTACGAGGTGCGCCAATCCTCTTCCCTCTGAAATATGAACCATGTATGAACTCGTTGGATTTGGATAGTGAGACGCCTTCCGTGACGGCCACTACACCGGGTGCGTTTCAAAAGTCAAGTCACCTCCCCACACCGCAAAGGTATGCGCTTCATCGGTCTGATGCATTTCATGCCCGATTCCCAACGGTTCGGTTTATTATCCTCTCATTGGTCACCCTCTCTGGCGCGTGGTTGACACGAGGTCACTCCAGCCCTGGAAATAATATGGCGTCTTATCTCCTTACGAGAACCCCTACTTCCTTGCCAGTGTGAGTCAGCAACCTTCTTCGAGGCTCGATCGTCTGTTCACTGCAGATGGTAGCCTACAGCCGGATCACGAGTCGAATGCGCTACCGACGGAGTTTTCATTGCATGTGTATGCTCGCTAGATTGGCTGGTCTCCACCTGTCTTACGTGGATGGTCGTAGGTCTTCCTCTCCTGCATCATTTCGACCATGTTCGATTCCAACACCAGACCCTAGGTACGTCAGGTCAAGAGGATCGCAGTATGGTTCTCACATACGCTTAGCCCACTTGCAGCTCAGCCTCGCAGCAACGGACCACCTCTATTGTCGCAGCTAGTGGGTGTTAATAGCCATGATGAGTGAGCTAGTTCTGGCGAGCTACCTTTCACACAGCTTACTCGAGTTGCAGCAACGGCTTTCCGACCCAGCGCAAAAGCGACGACTTACAATTTGAGTATGTGAACATGCTAAGTTTCATCGCGAGCACGCTCATGAGATTCTACAGAGCGTCTACTCCGCCAGGTACGCTTTCACGACAACCTTCAACACGTCCTGCAACGCCCGTAGTGCACTCCCGTCCCGCTACACCTCTACAGCAGAGATCAACCAAAAGATCACCCGAGTCATTCCATCTCGACAACTCGACGACCAGTCCTACCTCCCCAAGAATAAAAGATGAGCCCGGGGCCGATACTGCCCGTTTCCACGTTCAATTGATTGAAAACAATCTTGCGCCTACGCAAGCGGCCGACTTGCGCCGGCCTGACTACTTTAAACGGATGAGACACATGGCTCCTTCAAGTGACGCCGGCGGCGGTAGAGCATCACTCGCTTCCGATATGGAGGGCAAAGACGGAACCCTGTTATGGTCATCGGGGAACTTGGGTGTTATCGATAGTCCTATCAAGGGGAGACGCATAGCCCTCTTCCAGGAGACATCAGAGGAGAGCTTTGAAGAGAGTTTGATGGCTGGAGGGTATGGTCGTTACGTGAGTTGGCCTTCCCCTGTTCTGCCAGGAACTCGGTGCCACGAAACTGTGCTGGATCTCTTGACTGACACGGCTCTGTTTTGATCATTCACAGCGATCTGATGGACCCTCGTGGAAAGACGCCCAAGGGTCGAGTCAACTTGGTGATGCGACGGGAGAAGAGAGCCTTGGTTCAGAGTTGGTGTTGACCGAAGAGGAAAGGTTGAAGAAAACCAGGTTGGCTGCGTTCCTTCATCTGCCTCGGGTATCATCTGCTACTCAGCTATTGCCCGTCGAGATCGAAGGCTGCGGCAGGGTACTCATAAAGGTTGATCCTTCAGAGTCGCCGACACTACCCAAGCACCCTCCAAGGGCAAAGCGGTCACGCAAACGAAAGAAGACGTCGGTGGATATGAAGCACGAAATGGACATGGAAGATGTTGCGGTCCCGGAGGCCCGTGCGGATGATGGACCGAACTGGCCGGACATGGAGTTCCCATGGCGGTCTCGTTTAATGGCACCGAGTGCGGAGCGGGAAGAACAGCTGCGACGCATTGGGGATTTCCTCGATAGGGAGTCTGAAGAGGACGATGTAGAAGAAAGCCATTCGTCATCCGGTGGGCGCAGTCCTGAGATGCCTTCACGAAGCCCTCGATTGGGTGGAAACAAGGCGATTCCACCCCTTTCTCATTCCAGGGATCGTCAACCTGACTCGACATTTGCTGTCGTTTCAAGTGACCCCGCGGATGCCAAGACTGCCTTGCTATCCAAGAAGTCTATACGGGCCGTCCAGCTGCGTCTTCTACGCCGTCGGAAGACCGGTCGTGGTGGTGACGGCGACGACAGCGAACTGCTGTGTATTTGTCGGGAGCGAGACGATGGCCGCCCACTTGTGCAGTGTGATGCCTGCCGAACATGGTATCATCTGGAGTGCATTGGAATCCAGAGTACGGCAGAGCTGGGTAGAGAGGAGGATCCTTGGTTTTGTGGCAACTGCGCCGAGGTGAAGACTCTGCCACCGGTCGTTGGAACATTGCCAGAGCCGACATTCGCACCGATGGACGACGGCGAACAAGATACGGGGTACGACCCACCGTTTCTCAATGCGGGCCTCCACCCGTCGCCGGCGACACCCTGGACGAGATCGGTGAGGGTGCCGACGACACCTCCACGAACACAACATGCGCCGCACGCCGCTCCAGGCTCATCATGGGACGAACCACCGTCTTCGTCGTCCCGTGGGGACCCACGTACTCCGCAGTTCAGTGCATCGTTGGCATTCGGGGACACGGCGCGAGTGTACGGCATGACGCCGGGCCGTTCGCTGGAGACACTGCTGCCGACAGGCGAAGAGTCTCCGTTTGACCCCACGTCGACGCCATCGAGGGGGATAATGTTTGGATTGCCTTTTACGACGCCCAAGGACGGGAGGTGGGGGTTTGGTTCGTTGCAGGGAGCCAGAGGCAGCGGCCACGAATTGTTTCATACGCCCACGCGCGCGAGAGAGGATGTTACGGCATCTATGCGATATGGTCACTACCACGGCAGAGTCGGGGAAGTTTCCGAGGAAGGACCCTCTGTGGCGCCAGGGTTGTCTCGGGCGACGGGACCCAGTGACGTTACGCCGGTCGAGGGAGGGGCGAAGCGGGTGCAGATGATGGAGTCACCGCTGGGGGCGAAGAGGTCAAGACGGACGGGTGGTTCTTGATGGACATCCACACGAACCCAATCTGACGAACGGCACGCTTGTGATTTTCGATCTGCGCACTGCCTCTGGTGATCGAGTGATAAACTAGCACGACGGTATAGTATGTAATTCGTTAGTCGCATCGCACTCATTATGCGCGCGTCGATCCGCGTACTCGCACGGAGGTTCGGGACGGAGGTGCGCACGCGGTGCGGGTTTTGAGGTGGCGAGGTGGACGTCGACGAGAAGTGGTTGCTTTGGCGAGAAGTGGTTGCTTTGGCGATGGGGAGCGCCCAGTCGTCGGTTGTCCCCGAGTCGCTCGTTGAGACGCGAGTGTGTCGGGGGCGTCGGGTCGTCGAACGAGGCGTGACGTGCCCGCGGGCGTTTGCAGCCTGTTGCTGAAACGGCAGTTTGTCGCAGCTGGTTTGAATTCCGAATTCACGAGGGACGCGTCAGGGACGGCGGGACGGGTGCAGTAAAATTTACGACGGATCAGAAAATTGTCGCGAGCGCTCCGCGGAGAGGCTGTCGGGTTCTGTGGACGGGGGAGGGGGCGGGGTGGGTGTGTGGGTCGTGGAGCGCGAGAAGCGGAAGCTGGTGGTGTGCGGTGCGACGCCAACGAAGCCGGGGACGGGCTCGATTTCTAAATTGTTTGACGAGGCGAGGTCGGATGGCGCGTACGTAAGAGCGGCGTGTGGGACAACCCATTTTCCCATGCGACCGCGGCTGGTGATATAACAACCCCGTCTCGTCCGCCCACCCGGCCAACCCTTCACACATGTCTCTGATCGCGTCCTCCTTCGCCGACCTCGCCACCAAAGCACACGCCTCCCTCGCCGCCCATGCCCCCTCACGTCAGTCCCCGCCCCATCCCCGTCCCCGTCCCGCCCGCTCACCCGCCACAGGCTCGTCACGTCCCACCCGCGCCCAGTGCACACGACTCTCCCCGCCCACCGTCCCCCGGGCCAACGAGCACCTCGCCGTGCTCCTCCCCAGGAGCCTCTGGAAGGTGAGCGCCCCCTCGCACCCCGCCCTCCACCGCTCATCTCCCCCAGCCCGACACGCTGGCATCCACTTGCGACAACTTTTACTGTCGCGTCAAGTTCTCCGTGCTCGAACGTCGCCATGTTCGTCCTTTGCCCCCCTTTCTCGTGCGCGCCAAAACTCATCTCGACACACAGCATTGCAGGAAGTGCGGCGGTGTGTTCTGCCACCGCTGTACATCCAGACTCACCCACCTCCTGGATGTCTCCAACCTCGACTTCCTCCACCCTCCCCGCCACATCCCGATTTCCGCGTACGACACCCCTACGTCACCCGTCAGCCTGGAAAAGGTCTGTGACGAATGCTGGGACCAGATCTACGGCGCACCCCGTACCCCTGACACCAGGCCGTCCACTCCCATGCTCACCACCTCTCCGTCTTCGACCGCCTCCCCATCGCCGACCTCCTCTATTTGTGCTTCCCCGATCGAGCAGTCGACCCTCGCAGCAAGAGGCATCCGCATCAGGCGCAGTTCCTCCCAGCTTAGCACAAGGCAGTTTCCCTTTCCCTCGGCCGTGATCGCCGTCCCATCAGATCTGGATCCTCAGTCCCAGCCATCCCTCGGCGAGCTCGACGCCTACCCTTTACGTCGCTCGAGCATCATTTGCAAGGCCACCGGTGGAGGTCGTTGGGAGCCAAAGAACTCCCCCCCGCGGATCGGCCTCCGCATACCCGGTTGCAAAGCCCCGTATGAACTCGAAATGGAGCGCGAAGATGCCGAAGAGCATCGACGCCGCTTGAACCCGATCGTGAGAGACGGTGGTCAGTCGCACTCCCGCCTTCCATCTCTGCACATCCCCTCACTCTTTACTCGCAGCTTTCCAGTATCGATTCCGGCAGGATCGGAATCCCCCGGCGAGCATCTGTCAGACTCCCTGTCGGTTGTCCACCTTTTGACTTCGTTCTTGCTCGCCTTCTTAAACTTATTGACTTTGTTGTATACTGCGCTGTCTACACCATACCCTCCAGCATGGTCCTTCTTTTATACCCTACATGTCTCCCTATGCTCTACCGTATGCTCCCGCTATGACCGCTAGCTAGTGTTGTGACCCTATCTTATTGTGCTTGTATCGTGCTCGTGTATATCTGGTCGTCTCTACAATATTACATAGCTTGGTTCGTTATCTCACGTAGTTGGGGTGCCCGGGGTCATTCGCTAATCCGGTTCATTTGCGACACGCTTTGTTCGGTCCTCCATGACATCGCTGGAAATAGCGGAAGAAATACGATCCATATTCCCCGGAAGTGAAGAGCTCGTCGTTCAGTACATCTCCGGATATCTCGTCGACGATGCCGGCGAAGACGAGGACGTCCTCCAGATCGCCAACGACCTCCTCTCCTCCCTTGGGCGAGACCGTCCGGACGACGTACAAAGGCTGATGGCCCGTCTCCGCGATCTCCTCTCTGACCAGCTGGCCACCCGCGCCCAAAACAGCTCCCGTCCAAAGTTGACCAAGCTCGACAAGGTCGTCGATCTCAGCAAGGTTGGCGCGATATCGTCCACGATCGGTCTCGGGGAGGGCGTCGACCTCGAGAGCATCAACAAGACAAAGTGAGTGCCGTTGTCGCCGTTGCCGTGATCGCGGGCGTCCTTGTCCCGTCCGTGTGGGGGGTCGCCGTGGAGCGGGCGATATGAACGTGTTGTATGTTGTTGCGCACAGGGCATCCCGCGTCGACGTCAAGAAGCTTGAAAAGCAGGAGGCGAAGCTCAAGGTGTGGGGCGCGCGCATTTTCCGAGTCCGGTCGAGCGCAACGCTCATCCATTCTTTCCTGGGGACAGGCAAAGATCGAGAAACGCGCGCGCAGGGATCTGTATGAGGGGTCCAAGTTGCTCGATCAGCATCGCAAGCAGGTGAGCTCCGCTTTACACGGATAAAGGGACAGGTGTCCATCTCATGTGATCGTGAACCAAGCAAAACTATGAGGAAATGTTTATGAAGGTAAGACCGCGTCTGGCGCATTTCTGTTGGCGTGGACACGACATCTGTAAACACCAGATCAATCCTATCGAAGCTGCCGCTACCGCAAAGAACAAGAGCAAGGATATCCATCTTCCGTCCATCGACGTCAACTTTGGGTCTAATCGAATCCTGTATGCCCATGTCTGACGTGACGAGCAGAGTCTGATTTGGTGTCCCAGGTCGGGCGCAAGTCTGACGCTCGCGTACGGTCGCCGCTATGGTCTGATCGGCCGGAACGGTGAGCATCTCTGCGCCGAGTCGCCAGTCCATCCACGACTCTGATTGACTAGGTGTCGGAAAGTCGACCTTGCTTCGGCACATCGCCATGCGTGAGTTGCCGATACCGGCGCACATCACCATTCTGTTCGTGGAACAAGAAGTACGTTTGGTGTCGTCCCGTCTTCCTCTTATAGGACGACCATCGCACCTAGATTGTCGGCGATGATACCACAGCCCTCGACTCTGTCCTGAAAGCGGACGTTTGGAGAGATCGTCTACTCAAGGAGGACACACTTCTCAACACCAAGCTAGCCGAACTCGAGAAAGAGGGAGACGACAAACGGTTCGAGGATGCGAGAGAAGAGGCCTCAGCGAGGCTAGCCGAAATACACGCTCGGTTGAGTGACATGGATGCCGAGAGTGGTCCTTCCCGGGCTGCGGCACTGTTGGCTGGTCAGTTGGGACGGCCGACTGCGAACAAACTGATGTCACCCCGTTTCTCCCAGGTCTCGGTTTCTCCGAAGCTGATCAGGCGAGGCCGACCAAATCGTTTTCAGGAGGTTGGCGGTAGGTGTCGTTGTCATGCTTTGGCAAAACTACCATGTGCTCAATTTCGCTCAGCATGCGTCTAGCGCTTGCTCGGGCACTGTTTGTGAAGGTACATGTTCCTGGGGAACGTCGTTCGTAGTCGGCTAACGGGCTGGCAGCCGGCTCTGTTGTTGCTCGACGAGCCTTCCAATCATATTGATCTGAATGCTCTCGCATGGCTGGAAGACTATCTTCAAACTTGGCAAGGAACACTTCTCGTTGTGTCACACGACCGTGCATTCCTGTGAGTCTGGCGTGACCCATGCTGGCCTTGGTTTTCAAACTGATACCGGTTGGAGGGATGCGGTCGCGACCGACATTGTTCATCAACACTCTGGACGTCTGGATTATTACAAAGGGTGTGTGATGGTGTCTCTGTCGAAACCATTGTACCATTGACTTGTTTTCCCTCCTCAGAAACTTTACCCAGTTCTACTCTACCAAGTCAGAACGCGATCGAAACATGCGGAAAGAGTATGAGGCACAAATAGATTACCGCAAGCACTTGCAGGCATTCATCGATAGGTGGAGATACAACGCTAATCGTGGTAGGTTTTGTGGTCATGTTTCGGAAATGTCTGGTTTGATGTGATGGTGGCCCTCAGCTGCGCAGGCGCAGGCGAGAATCAAGATTTTGGAAAAGGTCGGTTGTTCAGACTCGAGCTGCAGCATTGGGCACACGGTGAACATTGTTCTAGCTGCCGGATCTTCAACCACCAGAAGAGGACGAAAAGGAAACGTTCAAGTCTGTTACCTTTTTACAGCGTGTATCGTCATGTTCTCATGAACGTGTCACAGGCTTCCAGATGCAGAGAAGCTACCACCACCGTTGTTGCAATTATCAAACGTCAACTTTGGATATAGCCAAGATCAAATTCTCCTCAAGAATGTCGACATCGACGTTGGGCTGGATTCTCGAATAGCCGTGGTGGGTCCAAATGGCGCAGGAAAGTCGACCCTGTTCGTAGCCAAGACACTGTTTCATTTCCAAGCGTGCTGACGTCCGTGCTAGTATTAAGCTGCTGACAGGTGAACTAAGACCTTTGAACGGGGAACTGAACAGGAATGGTCGCCTACGAATGTAAGCATTCATGTCATCCCACAAATCAGGGGTGGCTGAGAATTTGTTGTAGAGGTTACTTTGCTCAACACCATGTCGACACGCTCAACCCAGCAATGTCGCCTGTTCAATTCCTAGCTTCCAAATTCCCTGGAAAAACGGAACAGGAATACAGAAATCATCTGGGCAATTTCCAGATCAGCGGTATGACAGGGTAGGATCTCTCGATTTGTTTACGCCGTTGGGATAATATGGGACTTGCAAGCCCAGGTTACAGCTGATCGGAACACTATCTGGAGGTCAGAAATCACGTGTGGCGTTTGCGGCACTGTCATTGATGAACCCGCACATTCTCTTGCTCGACGAACCCACGAACCATCTCGATATCGAGGTCCGTTTCTGACTCCTCTGACTCCTCCACCCATGACGGATCCTACATCAGGGTCTCGATGCATTGATGGCTGCGCTGAGCTCTTGGAACGGTGGTGTGGTCATTATCTCGCACGACGAACGGTTCATCACCAACGTTGCAAAAGAGGTAGGGCCCCGTGGACGAAAGCAAAATTTTGTGCTGACCGAGACGGCAAACTAGCTTTGGGTGTGTGCGGACGCGACGGTGACCAAGTTCAAGGGTGACGTTCAGGCTTACAAGGCGAGTCTGGGTTTCGCTGGGGGGATATCGTCCCGCGTTTGGTTCTTGGGATCTGACTTTTCGTTTTCCAAAACAGAGTTTGATTGTGAGCAACATCAAAATGCGGCCGTGAGCACACACGGCCCGGCCAGGGTCCCCATCAGAAGTACATGCTTGCTTTTGAGCGGTTCAAGAGCCCCAAGTATTGTCGTATACGCGTATTTTACAACGCATAAAGTTCGATAGGAGTTGCTTTCCATGACTTACTAAGACCCCGAATGTAACAAGTACACTGTACACTGGGTTAGTTTTCCCACCTTGAAGCCTGGTTGTTTAAACTTGGTACTGGAACGTTTGACTGGGTGCAGTGTATGATGACGTAATCTGCTTGCCACTGGCACTTCAGCTTTACCTTCTCGTCGTCACCTAGGATGACTTCCCCCAACTTGGACAATCTGACGGCGCAACCTGCTCAAGGAATCGCAGTGCATGACATTGAGGTTCTAGAACCAGACGCAGTTCGTCCGGGTGGCCTTGTTAGTGCGGTAAGATGGATGTTCCCGTTTCCCATGTCGCTCACTGATAAAACGCGTACAGAAGCATACGTTCCGCCAGCCAGCAAAACCTACGTCTACTCCACGCGGCTCCCTCTTTGGCCTGGACCGCCTGGCCAAAGAGAAGAGGGACCAGGCGAGCGCAGAAAGCGACCCCAGGAAGAGGCCACGGCTGGACCACGATGTTGTTTTCAAGGGTGCGCGCCTGGTTGGTACCAACACTATCTGGTAACTAATTTTATCTAGTTCCGAGTCTACCTCCGCCCAGGAGTGGTAGCTCGAGGCAGAGAGGACCAGAGACGCCTTCCAACCCAGGTGGTCTGTCCGAGGTTGCCCGACAAAGGCTGGAAGAGTACAGGAGGAACCGCGATCGGGGAGGAGACAAGGGCAGGCGAGGCCGCTCTGGAAGGGATTGGGACGCGACGCCCCGCAGCCAACGTGACCGTCGTGATCGTGACCGTGATGCGCCGAGCGTGCGCGTACCCAATGTTGGATGGGAATCCACTCCGAGACGAAGTCGGGATGGGGAGGGTTCCGGATGGGGTGGGGCCAGGGGTAGAACATGGGATGCCCCTACGCCTAGGGTCCCACGAGGGAGGAGTCCGGAGGATGATGGCCTTTTTGGTGTCGACGTCAGAGAGTGGGAGGAAGAGCAGGTCAGGGTGGATCGAGATTGGTATCGCGGCGCTGAAGAAGGTGGTGTGGTTGGTGACGAAGAACATAACCCTCTTGCTCAGTATGAGGATCTTACCGTTATCAAGGAGACCGAGATAGCGACAAAAACAAGGGTGAGTACCGAGTTTTGTTTTATAGTCCATGGTACTCATCGGAATGCAGAAGAAAATCTCGGCCAGGCAGGCGCAATATGTGAGTACTCAAAATTTGTGCTAACCTGCATACTGAGCGAGGCTCAGAACGCGGACAACGACCTGTGGGAAGCCAACCGCATGGTTACTTCTGGTGTCGCCACCCAGAAAGAGCTCGATCTCGATTTCGAAGACGAGGCAGAGTCCACTGTACATGTCATGGTACACGACCTCAAGCCTCCCTTCTTGGATGGGAAGACGGTATTTACGAAACAGTTGGATCTTATTAACCCGATCAGGGACCCAACAAGCGACATGGCCATCTTCTCCAAGAAAGGCAGTGCTCTTGTAAAGGAGAAACGAGAACAAGCCGAGCGCGCAAAGGCTGCCGCCAAGCTGGCCTCCTTGGGTGGAACATCGTTAGGGAATATCATGGGGGTCAAGGATGAGGAGGCCGAAGCGGAAGGTACGTTTCCGGTTTGGCACCTTCATATGACTACGGAGTCAGGCATTCACGTAGTCGTCTATGTTCTCATCCACAGCGGCAGCAGAGCAAATGGCTGCCTCAGGCGAACAGGGGAGTTACAAGGGGGATTCAAAGTTTGCTAGTCACCTGAAAACGACGGCTGGGGTCAGTTCGTTTGCCAAGAGTAGAACTCTCAAAGAGCAGAGAGAATACCTACCCGCGTTCGCGTGTCGAGAAGAGCTGCTAAAAGTGATCCGAGAGAACCAAGGTGAGTATTGCATTGGCTGTAGGCCTGCAGTTTTCTAATAAAAGCACCGTCTAGTTGTCATTGTCGTTGGTGAAACAGGTTCTGGCAAGACTACACAGCTAGCACAGTTTCTTTACGAGGACGGAT